>LNAC01000189.1:3706236-3771532 GCA_002007465.1 Ailurus styani
CCTCGCCCGCGGCGATGCAGAGATGCTGGCCTTCCTGCGCGGGCCCGGCGCCGGCTGCCGGCCGGAGGCGCCGAGCGAGCTCGACGTGGTCCTCAGAACCGTCGTCCCGAAAACAGGCCCTCCCTGCCCGTGTGCTGCGCCCCGGAGAGAAATGGTCGTGCGGGGTATGTGCGCTTCCCGCGGGGAGAGGCAGAGCCGCGCGTGCCGAGTGACTCCCTGCCCGGCTTCTCCAAGCGCTCCTGAACTTAGGCTCCCAGTCCCGAGCCGGGCCGCCGCCCCCCTGCGGGCGAGGGCTGAGACCGGCCTGGCAGCCGTGCGGGAGGCCCGGGTCCTTCCAGGGGGCAGCGTTGAGCCGTCAGGATCCGTGTCAGTGTGGAGGGCTCCGAGGCCAAGCGGAAGCCTCGTTGAGATGGGCGCGGAGGAGGCCGGCTGGGTTTGATCGGGGACACAGTCCTTGCACAGGATGTGGTTAGATTAAAGCATTCTTTGAACCTCAGGTCAGTGAAAAGGCACAAAGGGTTATAATGTCAGTACATTCGCAGTGTCTTAGGGAGGTTGTAAATTTTTTTTTTTTACTGTTTTTTGAGGGGACAAGTAGAAATGTGTATTTCTGTTACAGAGAATGGGGTCCTCGTTGGGGGGAGTGTCTGGAATGCTCCAGGGAGAAGGGGAAGGAGGACCAGATGTTGAATGGTGGACAGGAGTTTAGCAGATGAAGAGGTTAGTGGAAGGCCCACTCCTGGAGCAGCTGGTGGAGGCCTCCCTCCCTTTATGCGACTCAGAGCCGACAGTGGTGTCCTGTCCTGCTCATACATGCATCCTCCCCTTCTGCCTCCAGCTGGAGAAAGTCTCGGCGTTTCTGGGCCCCTGTGACCGACCTCAGCCCACCTGCCTAATCCCGAGTACTCCCTTTCCTGAGGTCTGTAGCCTGGTCACATCTGCAGAGACCCTCCGTGCCTTGTCACATGGCAGAGACACAGCTGGGGGTCTTAGGGTGCAGTTCCCTTCAAGACGCTGTGGAATCACACGGTGCCAAATTGCCGGAGGTGCTTTCCCTCCCGCCCCCACTTCTGCCTCTGTGCCCCTGCAGGGCCCTTCCCACGTGTCCACTCTGCCAGGGGCTCTCCCTAATCCCATCGTGTCCAGACAAATTGAGGAGCTCTTCCAGCTTGTATCATTGGTGTTTGATCACCTTTTACCTTTCCCCTCTACCAGCCAGAGGTTGGTGAGTCAGGGCCCCCGAGGCCCTCAGATGTAGACGTCTGCATTCCCAGATCGGCTTCCCTGTGGGGGAGAGGCAGGGCTCCACTACGGCTCTGCCTTCAGCTGCTGCTGAGCGTGTCTGCTGCATGGGCCTGGCTCCCTGTAGGCTCCGGATGCAGCAGTGGATAGGACATCAAACGTGTCTGTCCTCCTGGGCGCTGTGATAAAGTGGGGTGGGGAGGGAGCCCCAGGAGAGCAAAGTTGGCCTGAATCTTGACTGTGTTTAGTACTGCTTCTATGAAACTCTGAACCAAGCAGTTTTAATTGATTTAATTATCTTGTCTTTTTTCCCCCAGATGTCCTCAACAGAACTGTAACTTTTTTACCTTTGGAAGAAGATGACAGAGGGAATGTAAAGGTTGAGAGGAGCAATGTGTATCAAATCCGGCTCAGTCAGAGCCAGGAAGGATGGTAAGAGCTCCAGAACACAGTCCTCTCCCCAGGCTCTCTGGTTTCCGCCCCGTGTCTGGGGAGCTGCAGGCCTCAGGGTCATTGAAGAGCTAGATGAAGGTGGTCTTTGGCAGCTAAGGTGTGTGGGAACGTGTGTCCTGTTTCTAGTTGCCCTTTCCATGGCGTGTCTTGGTTCCTGTTGGCACCTGGCCTGAGTCTGTATTCTTTCCAGGCCATGTAGCCGGGGTGATGAGTGGCACCTAGGTTTAGCCGAATCAAGTAATCCCAGATCCCTTTATTATTTTTTTTCTTACAACTTGGGAATGGGGAGTGAGGATCGCTTCCTTTTTTATGTCCTGCTGAGGCTCACGTGGTTTTGGATGTAGTGGGTGTTCAGTGGTGCTTACCACGAAAGTGGCAGTTCCGTAGCCCCCTTAGTTCCATGTGGCATTGGGCCTGTACCACAAGGGTGAAATTTGGTTTACTTCCGTCTGGTGGTTTTTAAATGGAAAAGTCAGAGGAAGGATACATTCCCTTCCTCACTCTGCTGCTGCTGTTTTCCTGAGAGCCACGTCTGGTCTGTACTTTTCAGAACAACCTTAGGGGTTGTGTCTGTTGAATCAGACTGGGCTTGGCACGTGGCTTTGTGAAAAGCAGAGGAGTACAGTAGGAAGAGCGTGCTTGTGCAGTCCGATAGACCTGGGTTTGCCCACTAGCAGTGTGGCCCTGGGTACGTCGCCTCTGTGGCCTTGCGTCTTCTCACCTGTGCAATGGGTTTAACAATTCTCGAACCTCTGAGGAGGGGCCTAGGCTTCGTACGGACCTATTGCAAGCCTAGAGGCTTGATGGCAAGACTTAGGGCCCGGCCGAAGCCTCTTAGAATTGCCTGGAGATTGCCTGGGGGACCTGGCCCCAGGCCCTTCCCCTGCGTGCTGTGTCGGAGAGTGGAGACTGGGAGCACCTGGGGATAGCGGGTCTCCTGTGGCCGTGACGGGGAGGGGCGCCGATGGCGGAGCTGGCAGATGGCCCCGAAGGCCCCGCTCGGGGCTGCTGTGCGGGCGCCCAGCGTGGCGCGGCCTTAGCACGACTGCACGTTCCACGCGTGGCAGTCCCGTTCTCTGCTCACGGGCTGAGGGCTCGGACTCACCTGCCTGCTTCCGTCACTATGGGTTGGCGGTTCCTGTCCTTGCGCCCCCTAGGCAGCTGTCCCTTACGTCCCTGTGGGCGCTCGGGCCAGATACTGAGCGCAAGCGGAATGGGGGTTGACGGAGCCACCGCTGTAGCACGCTGCGCACCTCGTGGGCTCCTGTCGTCGCGGCAGTGTTGTTGTGTGCCCACCCCACCTGGTGCTCCGCGGGGGCCTGGAGCCGCGTGACATGCAGACACACGCTCTGCCACCACGGAGGGCTAAGGACCTCGAAGTGCCAGGAAACAGGGGAAAGGTGTCTCTGTCCCCACGGCCCCTCGCTAGCGAAGGCGGTGTTGTGTCAGGTCCCCGCACAGTGGGTGGCCAGTGCCCGCGAGGAGGGGGCATCCCCGGTGAGGCCTGCGTGGATGGCCGAATAGGCCATGGGGACTCTGGGGGACACCTGGGAGAAGAGCAGTGAGGCCCAGGGACGGGCAGGGGAAGGGCCTGACGGTGTGCCCGCCCTGGCAGGACAGCTTCCAGGGTGAAGGGACAGGAAAGGGGGGCAGCCCGAGTCCTTCCCAGGCTCTTCCCGCACCGTGAGCCCCCCAAGGTGCACCTCCCAGTGGACAGTCGATGCCTGTTACTTGGGGGCGGTGAGTTGTGTGTCTCCGATGCTTACTGTGGCTCAAAGCCTGGCAGTCCTAGCTCCAGCAGAGTGCCTGACCGCTCGCTCTTGTCCCCCGTGCGGCCTTGTCCCCCGCGCCTCCTCTTGTCTCAGGGCCCCTGTCGAACGCCACCTGTTGATAGCTTCTCCCCACCTGACAAACTGGACTCTCTCCCCTTATTGGTCTGCCTGAATCGTGTCCTCAGGGTCAATTCTGGGCCCATGGGGGCGAGCTTTGACTCGTATGTTCAACACACGGATGGGGGGGGCCTGCTGTGCACCTGGCGTGGGGCCGGTAACAGTGGCAGGAGACACACAGTGCAGACCCCTGAGCTGCACAGGGACTGTGCACATCCTTAGCCGTGGAGCTGAGAGCTCCGCTTTCTGGCCGGGAGGTATTTGGTGAGCAGCTCACACTTGAGTTGCACGTGCGAAAATATGTAAAAACACAATGTTAGGAAAGCCCTGAGGATCTGGAAGCTGGCTAATCAGTGCACGAAGCAGACGGTAGGAGGAGCTCTGTTACTTGTCCATCCTTCCGATGGGTGAACACGTTTTTAACAGTGTTGATAAGGAAAGAATTCTTTTTGCTTTTAAAAAAATGTGTTTTTCTCTATTTGTTGAAAGTTCTGCAACTAGTTCCCAATTGTTGGGTTTCAGAGCAAATGATTTGTACTTACAGCTATCTTAACTGTCCTCTCTTCTTTTGGTAAATGTTTAATTTAAAAATAAGAATCGAAACTAGCTCGGCTTATTCATATTTCTCTTATTTTTAAAGGTTCATATCTATTTTAATTTTCTGTCCAGAAAGATGGCATTCAGATGGCGTCATTTATCCCAAACCCACCTGGCTAGGAGGAGAGCTGCTGGCCAGGCTGGCCCGGTGGTCTGCGGAGAGCAAGCAGAGCGGATTTAAAAGCACCCTGTCCCTCATTTCCATCATCAAGTACAGCAAGATGTACCAGGTGCTTAAGGAGAAGTATAAAGGCATGGTCAAGGTAACTGGGGAAATGTTCATGATTCCCTTGTGTAGATGAGGGGACATTGACCAAACCATGCCAGGGAAAGTCATTTTCTGGTGAACTTTCTGGTGTACGCAGACACAGACATCAAGTCAAAACATAGTTACTTAAGGGCCCCCATTGCAGGCTTTGTTTCGACATACATAGGGAAGCAAACTGGGCAGCTGTGGACAGATGGAAAAGATCTTTTTCTTTTTTTTCTTTCTTTTTTTTTTTGCACATTGCCAATTTTTTTCCAAGCAAATAAAAGGAAAGTATTTAAATGAAAATAATTGGATATTAGTTTTGAAATTGCCACATTTCCTCATATAAACTTAACAATGTTTAAAGAAAAAATGTGAAAAAGTACAAAAAGCGTATATATCCAGAAAGAAGGTAAATTTCCAAACATGTCCTTAACTTTATATTCAAGATGTAAAGAGAAAGTAACAGCAGAGCTCTGTGCTCACACCCAGAGGAAGAAAGAAAGCTTCCCTAATGTAGCTGAACTTTTGTAGTCTTCCCCACGTATGGCCCTCTTTCTGGAAGGAGTGATGATTTGTCATTTCTCTATGTGGGTTTGTGTGTGTGTTTGTTTTCTTTTGTTTTGAGGGGTTGCAGAGGGAGAGAATCTTCAGAGAGAGGATGCTCAATACACAGCCTGACGTGGGGTCTGATCTCATGACCCTGAGATCATGACCCGAGCCGAACTAAGGAGTCAGATGCTTAACCAACTGAGCCCCCAGGCGCCCGTGTGTGTGTGTGTGTTTGTGTGAGACTTACCTATCACTGTGTAACAGAGCACCCCAAAGGTCACAGGCTGGAGACAGGGCCCTTTCATTCTTTCATTCTTGCTGTAGTGTGTGGGTCCTAGGCCTGGCCGACAAAGCTGGGGGCCCCTTCCCTTCGGGATCCTAGCCCGAGGGACCCTCATTATCTTACTAACTGTTCAGTTCCTTCTGGAAAGGACTTCATCTACTATTCCAGCCTTTGAAATTGTCCTCAGTGAGACAGCCCGGCCTGTAATCCCCATGACTAGACCCAGACACCAGAATGTGTAGCCTTGTCGTGGGCTTCTCCCCTTCTGCCCGCTGTCCGTTCTGTGCATGGCCTGCGTGGGCAGTGAGGCATCACGCATATGCGGCCGGTGCTTTCGAAACACCTGCTGGTTGTCCTGTGTGGCAGCGAAGGCTTTAGCTTCCCAGAGAGGAAGACAGGGACCACCTGCAGAGTCCCCCTCCTGACAAGTGACAGCCAGGCGCCCGCAGACCAGACAGTTGGGCCCCGGTTTCCTGACCCCTTTGCTTTCCTCGTCCGGGTCTCCTTGTTCCTTTTCCTCATCTAGATAAGCGATAGGGTGGGAGAGCTGAGCGCTTTCCTCGATGTCCAGTTGCCTCATCGAAACAGCTACATGTGTTGTTTTTGTTGCAAAATCTTGCCGTGGACTGCATTGCTCTTGACGTGTCCCTGACACGCACGTGCAGGAAAGGTTTTGTGCGTCTTTATGCTGCTCTCTTACTGTAAGAGGGATCATCCATGTCTGTCTCTGGAATGAGCTTTTTTACAGCTTTACTGCCTGGTTAGTCTCGTCGGACTTCTGCCCATGGGGATGCTTGATGTGCTGTGAAATGGCAGGGCGATGAGCGAACAGTTACGTATGCTCTGGAAAATGTTTTAGGTGTGGCCTGAAGTGACCGATCCCGAGAAGTTCGTGTACGAAGATGTGGCTATCGCTGCGTACCTGCTGGTAAGCGCACGTCCAGTCACTAAGCCCCTCTGGGGTGGGCGCAGCGTGCTACCCCCCGCCGCTGCCGGAGCGGAGCAGCAGCCATCAAATCCGTAACCTGGCGCCGGCTTGGCAGCACTTGCCCTGGTCTGACCGAGGTGGAGGAGCGCGTCTGCCCTGCCACGCCGACCCACAGGGGCCCCTGAGGCCCCCTCACCACGGGGGCGCGGCGTCACTCGAGCCGCTGACGGGCCCCCTGTGACAGGCACTTGCCCTCTGCTCCCGGGTCCGCCCTTGGCGAACTCGCTAGCCCCTGCATTCGGGTTTGCCCTTGACGTCATGGTCCTGACTCTCCTATCCAGCAGATGTTTAGGCCAGGTAATTTATAATTTCCTCTCACCTGTGATCCTCAGAGCCTTTTTAGAAATCAAAGTATTATCAAAGTATACAGCCTAGAGGTACAGAGAGAAGGCGTGAGGAACCGGCAGTAACTGGTTGCTCGGAGAGGACCATGTCCGTGTGGACTTCTGCTGGGAGGAGGGGGCTTCGGGGCCCCCGCGGCCTCAGGCGAGGGCAGCCCCTCTGCTCGCCTGTGCGTCTGCCCCGCAGACCAGCGCCGCAGAGGAGGCCTGGCCGCCTGGCCTGGAAACGTGGTCTGTAAACGCGTGCAGAGTTTGTGTCTGAATTATTCTTGGAGGAAGTGAATGAGGAATTGAATTTTTTTTTTTTTTAACTTAGATTTTGTGGGAAGAAGAGCGAGCTGAGCGGGGCTTGAAGGCCAAGCAGTCCTTTGTTGACTTAGGATGTGGGAATGGTCTGCTGGTCCACATCCTGAGCACCGAGGGGGTAAGGGGCGCTTCCGTGGCCGATTCTAGTGCCTTTCCCGAGTGTCTTCCAGTCCGGGACAAGGGGCCTGAGGTCTTTCACTGCGGAGTCTGCCTGGCTGTCGGGCCGGGACCGAGGAGCGCTGGCGGCCTGGGTGGCTGGGGGAGAGGGTGGCCATCCTGGATAGAGCGGGGCCCTCGGGCTCGCGCGGGGTGCGCCTGGGGACGGCAGACTTCGCACAGCACGGCTGTTGTGGCCGTTGGGTGCTCTGTGGGGAACGGGGCATGTCGGGGCCCCGGAAGGGGAACGAGAGGCAGTGGGTTCTGCCCTCCGGGAGCTGGACTCCCCGCTCAGCGGCCAGTCACAGTCCCCCAGCTACAGTGCGCTGGTGACACTGGTGTGTCGGGTCTGCGAAGTAAAGGGGGGACGTGATAGGACAGGCCCTGTCCCTCTGAGCAAGCAGTTCAGTGTGAGCCACGAGCTTCCCCGGCCAGTACTTCCGGCCGGCATCCAACCTTCCCTCGGAGTCACTGTGGGAGGTGACTGTCGCTGTCCCCGGTGACCCCCGGTGACCCCGCTGACTTCTGACTGGAGCAGTCTCCCTGTGGGAGAGGCACTCTGTCCACAGCTGTCAGACTGGGAAAGGGGTTGTTAGAATACTATTTATTTGCTTTATCTAAAAATGGGTTTGTGACGGGAACGGCTATAAGCAAGCTGTCTGGGGGGGTCAGCACATCGGGTGGTGACCTGCAGGCTGGTAGGTGAGGACGGGGCACCTCGTGCACCCCACCGCTCCCCCCAACTTGGAAATGAGCACAGCTGCCCCGTGGGGGTGGCAGCACGGGCACGCGTCCTGGGGGCGAAGCCATCGCGGGACTGGCCTCGTCTGCTGGCTAGCTGGAGGGGCGGGCGGGCTGGGGTCCAGGTTTGACTCTGGGCCTCGAGCGGGGGCTCTGCGTCCAGATGTGTTTCCTGGGCCACTGGCCTTGGACCTGTTCCCACACCTCGGCTCCGTTTCCCCTCTGTGAAGACTCCTGGTGACCCTCAGCGGGGCGCGGGTTCTGACCTGTCTCCATCGCTGAGAAGCCGCGGGTGCTGGCCCGGGGTCCTGCACGTCACACTGCTGGCAGTCCCTGCAGAGTGTAATGCATTCTTGCTCATTTATTATGATGTACTGACGTTGACCTCTGCGTTCTGAAATTCTTCTAGCATCCAGGCAGAGGGATTGATGTCCGGAGAAGAAAAATCTGGGACACGTATGGACCGCAGACTTGCTTGGAGGTACCGACCGTGTTCATTTGTTTGCTCTGGGCAAGCTTGTCTCCTGGGGCTGTTGTTTTCACGAGCGTGCCCAGCGCTGACTTTTCTAGGTGCGCGTGCTATGTTAGCTGGTCCTCACACGGTGCCAGCTCTTTGTCCCCCGTTACAGCCGCTGTGCCCGGAGGGCAGGGCGCACGCCCACTGCTTCTCGGTCTCCTCCTGTTCTCGAGTGTTTTCAGATGACAAGTCATGCTGCATACATCCTTGTGCATCAGTCTTAGTCCACTTAAAAAACAATCTGTCGTAGGCCAAACTTGGATTAGTTTGGGATGATATCGTCATGACGGTTTTCAGAAAGGCTTTCAGGAAGAGTTTCGAACGCTGTAAGAGATGCATCTAAAAAAGCAGGAGAAAAAGTAGGGGTTTGCCTGTTTACCAGATATTGGAGTGCCCTCAACCTGCCAGGCGTTCTCAGGTGCTGGTATTTCTTTTTTTTAAAGATTTTATTTATTCATTTGACACAGAGAGAGAGATTACAAGTAGGCAGAGAGGCAGGCAGAGAGAGAGGAGAGAGGAGGAAGCAGGCTCCCTGCTGAGCAGAGAGCCCGATGTGGGCCTCGATCCCAGGACGCTGAGATCATGACCTGAGCCGAAGGCAGCGGCTTTAACCCACTGAGGCGCCCAGGTGCTGGTATTTCAACAGTGACAAAAGGCTGCTGCCCCCTGACGGGGGTGGGGAGCACCCACGGATACGGAGTGGGTGCGGGGTGGCAGGGTGCACACTGAGGGTGAGGGGCCCCACGGGGCCGGGTCGCGCTGTGTGTGTGGGGTGGCTAGGAGGGCCTCCCAGCACGAGGGCAGGTGCTGAGGAGCCGGGAGAGGAAGGTAAGATGCAGCCGGGCTGGGGTGGGGCCGCAGGTGTGCAGACACCCCGTGGAGCTGCAGAGCTGAGCTGCACACATTGGCTGTGGGCCATCTAGTGGTCCGGCCTCCAGAGCCCTTGACCCTCGGGCCACAGTGAGGCCAGGGCCCCGCAGCCTTGCTCAGGAGTAGCTCACTTGTCCTGGGACCAGTCAGAGGGGAGTGTCTCCCCAAGGGAGCAAGTGACTGGCTCCCTGAGCAGCAGTCCCACGTTGGGTCTGGTGTCCCGTGTTTATGGCATTGGTGTCTGGTCGAGGCCTCCAAGCCGGTCAGCGGGGGTAGGTCATGGCGGGGGGTCTGCACACTCAGCTCCTCCCACCACCCAGCTGTGCTCCGCCGCCCTGGTTCCCCCAGGACCTTGTGCTGGATTGTCCTCCCCCACGGCCGAGTGCTGACGGGACGCCCCATGTTAGCTGGTCGCTGTGGACAGCATAAGGGCGTGCGGACGTCAGGAGGAGCGTGCCGTCCCGGAAGCTCATGGGCGTCAGTCACTCTTGAAGCCCCTGCTCAGCCCGCTGCTCTTGGGAAACGGATCTCAGCTCTGCCATTTCATCTGTAAATAGTTGGACTCTGAGACTCTTTTTATACTTTCTGCCTCACTTTTAAAGTTGAGAATAATATTGCGCAAAATGAAGATTGGTGGAAGGGAGTTCACGGCTGCCTCTGTGGGCTCGTGGTCTTTATCTGTACGGTCAGCAGCCAACATGAGTTTCCAGCTTCTTTCAGAATCCTCATTTGATTGTAAGCAAGAGACGGCTAAGAACAAAACTGCCCACCTTAAATAACAGCAGCTGTAAATTATGTTTTCATTCATGCAGGCCATTTAAAGGGAGATAGGCAACTTTAAATCTAGATGCGGTGGGAATAGAGACTAACACCAAAGGTTGGTTTTTCCTGCTTTTAAATTATGTGCATGCCTGCCGAGCAGTACTGTTTTCGGTGTTTTCATGTGTGTGTAAATGGAAGGCCAGATACTTACTGAGGAACCAGAAAGATTGTAGAGTTGAAATTCTACTTTCGTTGTCCTGTGGAATGGCCTTGAAAGTGAGGTTGTCATGGCGTCTCTGTTTTGATCAAGGAATGGCAGCTGCGCTTACTTCCCTGGGGGCTCACGATCAGGGTTTTGAGTGGTCGTGTAATCTCTTTTCTCGCTGCCTTTCCACTTCTTACCAGCAGACCCACTGTCGGGACCTGACTTCAGTCATTCATGATGGCCGTTCTTAAGTCATAAAATCAAGCTGCTTTCAGCTTAATTACAGGAATTATCGGAATGGTTAAGCTGTCTGTGGAGTGGGTTTTTACCTGGTGTCTGAGTGTTTACAAAAGCTCGCGTGAAAGCAAAGCCTTCTTCTGCATTTCAATGTGAGCTGCTCCGGTCTCTTATCTTTCCCTGCGCTGCCGTGGGCGTGCTTCATCACATCGACTGATAGGCGTGAGGTTGCGTGATGCATTACGTTACACACTTAGATCAACTTCAGACCTGCTTGCGTTCCACTCACTCGCTGCTGAGGCCCTCTGTGGCTCCGCCGTTCTGGAGCGTGGGAACGGTTGCTTTGTCCTGCCTCCTGCAGCTCTTGTGTGTTGATGAACAGAAACACATTTGTATGGATCAGAGATTAGCACTCCGAGGGCACAGTTGGTTTCTCTAGCGATGACGCTGGAAGCCACCGGGTTTCACGTGCCCTGGGGCAGATGCAGCCCTACGTACAGGTGCCGGCCCGGTGTCCACGAGGCCCCCAGGGGACTGAGACCGCACCCAGCAAGCTGGGGTTCTGCAGGCCCTTGCCTCGGTAGTTCTGTGCTGCTTTACTGAACACGTCCTGTTTTGTGTTTTTTGTTTTAGGAAGGTGCAATCACTCCAAGTGATAAGACCCTTTTCCCGGACGTGGATTGGCTGATTGGTAACCATTCCGATGAACTGACGCCGTGGATACCCGTCATTGCGGCCCGGTGAGCAGAAGTCTGGGTCTCCGGGCGGAGGGCGGGGGAGGTTTCGGTGCCCTGGCTGTCCGCGTCTAGCTGCTGGTGGCTGCCGGACGCTGGAAATGGGGCTGGCGCAGATCATTGGAAGGATAACGTGCCGAGCATGTCAGGTCAGGGCTGAATTCTGCCGGAGAAGGTCCCTCACGAGTGTGGTTTGCGGCGCCCTTCCGCTCCCCTGGGCTGGTGAAAGCTGAGGCCTGCAGCGGCGTCTACAGCCGGGTGCACAGACGGTCGTGTTTTGGAAGTTGCTTTCTGACTGCGAGGGTCACTCTTCAAAGGGAAAGTCTGTGGACGTGGCGACACTTGGAGCAGTGTTTCTCTCAGCCCGGGGGCCGTACGCGGGGCGGCGGCCCTTCTAGGTCGAGAGAAGCCGCCCGAATGTCTTGTGGCTGTGGCCCCCGTCCAGGGATTTCAGGACTGACCTGGCTCACGGAGACTAGTGCAGGTCAAGGAGCACATCTTAGTCTGTGCCGTGCACGCCTCCAGGCTCCCTCCCTCCCTCCGGCGGACGTCTCACGCGCCTAGGGAGCCGTACGTTGCGGTGACGACAGCTGTGAGGGGGGACGTTTTTGTGAAAGTAATTAGAGTTCCTGTTTGGGGGGAAAGCAAGCCACCCTGTATTGTTCTAGACACAGGATTAGGGAGAGCTGTTCTCACGTTCTCATCCTCAGAGAGCACGAGCAGCCGCCAGCACACGAACGTCTGTTACCCCAAGACACGATGGCCATGTGGCCCTCCGCTCAATTTTCTCTTGCTTTTTGTGGCTTGGTTTTGAAGGTCCTCCTACGGCTGCCGTTTCTTTGTCCTTCCCTGCTGCTTCTTTGACTTCGCTGGCAAGTACTCGCGGAGGCAGAGCAGGAAGCCTCAGTACCGGGAGTACCTCGATTTCGTCGCGGAGGTGGGGCTGGCCTGCGGGTTTCGCGTCGAGGAGGACTGCCTGCGCATCCCCTCCACCAAAAGGGTGCGTCGCGGTTGCCTGGGCTCCCCGTCCCCGGTGGGGGGCTGGCGGCTGGACGGGGGGCTGAGGGCCGTGTCACAGAACCACAGGGGACACGGCCATCCGACACCGGCTGCCTTCCAGAAGCTGCTGTGCTGCTCTCAGCGTCTCGGCCACAGGTGGCGTCCGGGGGGCTCGTTCTGCCCCGACGGCCCCTCCCGTGGCGGCTTTGCGGGAGCCTCGCCGAGTCCTCATTTCCTTCCCAGAAAGGGCTCGTGGCCCTCGGGGACCGGCCCAGAGCGGGCGTCAGCCTGACTGGTGTAGCAGTGGCCCGAGCGTTGTCTGGGGCTGCCCGCTCTGGGTTCCGGCTTCTCGGGTTCCCCAGTGATTGGCCCAAATTGAAGTCTGGTTCAGAAGTGCCCAACAAGTCCCATTTTCTCGTTCCGGGCTTCATTAATCCAGATTGACTTGAAAGGTAATTTGCCCAGAGAGATCTCGACCCTTGCCCAGTCTTGTGCCCTCTGTGACCCCGCCAGGGGGTCAGGGCGGACTTGGCAGCATTCCCGCTCATCCTCTGAGCTGTCGGTTCATGATAATCTCTGCTGGCTTCCTTTTGTCAGACTCCACGGCCGTCAGGGTGCTTTTTTGACCAGCAAAACACAAAAACCGGTCTTATCCAAATTATAAGCTTGGTTGCTTGACGGGGCCAAAAGGACCCAAGTCAGGTGTGAGGTGAGCTCTTGGTTCTGCCACCTGCTCGCCGTGAACTCTCGGGCACATTGCAAACCGTGCCTGTGTCCCCGTGTGTCCAGAGGGGAGGCGATAACACGGCACCTTCATTGTAGGCACCCAGCGGTGGCTGTGAGTGGGGCCCCCGTGGCCTCGGGTATGTCATTGCTGCCCATGCGGTCACTGCTCCGATCACTCTGAAAGCTTCCTTTGGGACCCCGCTTTGGAGCCATGGTGTCATTCTTGTAAATGCTCTCACGTCGGCAAGTCCCCCTGCCTAAACTGGAATTGAGTCTGGGAACCGCTGGGATTTGGGTCATGTGGGTACAAGGATCCCACAGTTTGGGGTTTTGCACTTGTCTTTCCATTGTCTTGCTGGAGGCCATGTACCAGTCCTTAATCTCTCTGAGCCTCAGCTTGCTTGTGACCTGGTGGATTGGGGGGCAGATGCAAGAGCAGGTGTCCATACACAGCGGCTATTCAGTGAGGGCGCCTGGCACGCTTGTCCCCACTCAGCGACATCACATCACCTGCCCAGGATCATGGCAGGGAGCAGGGGGCAGAGCTGGAGCGTAGTGAGGGGTGGCTCTGATACAATTAGAGTCTCTTTCTTGCATTGTCTGTAACCTGGCTTGGTAGCTCTCGCCCGGGGAGGAGCTCCAGACACTGTGCCTGGGGCGGTGTCGCCGGACCGGCCTCTCTCGCCCCCGGGGACGCCTTTGTGGCCGCCTTCCTCTGGGCGTACTGAGAAGGAGAGAGCGTGGAGTGAGCATCCGTGCTGCATGGGGACTCTGCTAGAGCCACATGCCGGCCCTCATCGGGCCGGGTCCCCAGAAGGACGTCCAGTTTGAGAGCTCCGGCTTAGCAGCTGCACCTGCACTCGGGGGTCATGCAAAGGCTCCCACAAGTGACGTGTTCAGAGAGGGCACGGCCGTAAACTCAGTGGGCGGGGGCTTGTGGTTTGTACGCGTGCGTAAGGGCCCTCAAAGTCCGAGCTTTGAGATCCTTCATGGGCGTTTGCTCTTGGATTATTTTGGACATTTTTATCGATGCTGGTTTTTAAAATAAGTTTTTCTTTCGTGATAAATATCTAAAACGTTAATTTGTACTGCAGAACAAGAGAACTGAGTGGAAACCACGGCCATGCTGTAGGAGCCTGGTGAGATACTCTGCTGTTTTCCACACGCAGGTTTGTCTCATCGGGAAATCCAGAACATACTCGCCCGCTGGAGAAGTTTCCATGGAGGAGCAGAGAACCCAGTACATTAACAGCAGGCGGGGCCGCCCCGCAAGCCCACCCGGTGAGGCACCTGCCCCTCCTCCACCCCAGGCCGCCGGGGCTGCCGCGGGAGGGGCGGAGGCCCCGGCCGACCAACTCTGGCTGCCTGGATTCCAGCCTAGAGAGAAAGCTGAGCGCCTGAGGAATTGTGCCACCCTCCCTCGAGATTTCATTGACCAGGTGGTTTTGCAAGTGGCACATTTGCTGTTGGATGGAGAGCGGGTAAACACAGCAAGTGCTCCAAGCGGCAGCTCCAAGGCCTGGAACCGAGGAGGTAGGCCCCGGCGGCTGCATGCCTGCCAGCTCTCAGGCGGCGGCTCAGCTCTCCTTTAGGACCAACTGAAAATTGTGTGGTTGTTTTGAATTACATGTATTTTAAAGAGACATCAACGATGAACAGGCCACTTAGATGCTCATTGTTTCAAGTGTTCCTTACAGTTCCTGTAAGGACTCTGTCCCCTCAGGGGAAGGCGCTGAGGGCAGAGGGCTGGTGTTCAGGCCCTTAATACACCTTCACAAACTTGTCCAGCCTTCTTCAGGCTGTGCAGCCCTTCATTTTCAGTTTAGAGGAGTTACCCAAACCGAAAACAGAATCCTAAATGCCAGGAAAGCGCACTGTCGCCTTGACAATAAGGTGACACTTCAGAGACGTAGTCTGATGACATGGTTCTCTTTGAAATCCCCCACGTGCAAAACTCAGACGTGACGAAAGGGAGAAAATTACATCTGATTGTTCTCATAGGATGAGTAATGTGCAGAAATCAGTGGCGTTTAAGAGAGACAGGGACCAAAGTGTGGGCTTCCATTATTTTTGTAAAGTGAGTGTTTCAAGTCCTGGGTGGCTGGTCCAAGCCGGGTTCTTTCCTGCGCGGCAGCACCAGGGGGCGCTGTGGAGCTGGCTGGGCTGGGCTGGGCTGGGCTGGGCTGGGCTCAGGGAGGCAGCGCCAGAGACTTGCCTCTGAGTTTTGGGGGTCATTGGAGGACCTGGGGGAGCCCTCCCTCAGCCTGTCCGGGGATTTTGCCTGGCTGGCCGGTGAGTGGGGGCCCGGGAGGAGGCGGCGAGCCCGGCCTCCTTTACCCGTGATGTTGTCCTGCTCTGAGGCTCCGTGTCTCTCATGGCCTTGGTGCCCTGGAGCAGCCCCCCTGCTCCGCGCATCAGCGGCCCTGGTGGCGTCTGATCCGCGGGGCCTCTCTAGGAATGTGCTGGCGGCCCCGGCCAGACCCCCGCTGCAGGCGGCCGACCATCCGTGTAGCTGGGCGCCCCGCGTCCTGATGCGCCCCGCCAAGGCAAGCTGGGCGGGGGCCTCGAAGGGCCAGGAGCCGCAGCAGGCAGGCGGGTGCCTCAGAGACATTTGGGTGAGCCTGAAAATGGGGCGTTTGACCTTCAGACCCAGGAATGATTGAGCTCAGGAGGTGCATGCCTGTGCGTGGGACGGAGCTGTCCTAGCCCCCGATGTAGACAGCGGGTGACTCTGCCGTGGGTCTCGAGTCTCAGGCCCGCCGCCCAATGGAAACCCCTGCGGAGGCGTGGGTCATTGTCCCCACATGGGTCTCCGCGTCTGCGGCTGCCCTGACGAGCTCTGGTGGGGTGGACCTGTGCCCTTGGCCTCTCGGCCCACAGGTTCCTGCCCTCGGGTGGTCTTCCCACCTTTTGGTTGCAGGAATTTAGTGACCCCTGTGCAGCCTGCCTCTGTGTGATGTATGAGCGGTCTGTCCCCAGGGCCTGAGTGATCTCTGCGGGGGCGCAGGGCGGGAGGAGGCGGTCCCTGCCCTCACGACTAGGTCAAGACATGCCCACGCCGAGGATGAGCAGCGGGGGGGGGGGCGGCCGTGTGGAGCTGTATGTGTGAGCACGGGGGCGGCAGCTGGAACGGGGCCGGGCCGGGAGGGGCAGGGAAGGCCGTTGGGCCTGTTTCAGCCTTCTCCTTAGACGCCCGCTTGCCCTCGGAACCAGTTTGAGGCAGCTGAGAGGCGCATCGTGAAGGCCGGCCGGGCTTCGGTAGGTGGAATCCCGGGCACAGCGCGCTGCTCCCCTGGGCGTCCGGGGCCCCCCGTGGGCCCCCGGGGCCGGGCCGCACGGCAGCACGGATTCTCCGTGTCTGGGAGGCAGGGCTGTCTCCGCCGGCCTGCAGAATCGTCGGGTGGGCCGAGGCGAGAGCCCAGCTGTAGGGCCTGGCAGGCGGGAAGTCCCTGGCATCCCAGGTGGTGGCTCGGCCCGTGTCATTCCGTGTGGCGTGGCCTCAGAGCGGACGTGAATCTCAAGGCTGCTCTTGCTGACGGGCATGAGGGGCCGGGACAGATGGAGCTTGAACTGTCCCCGGGCAGTGAGCCTGCCTGCTTATCGGTCCGCAGCGGCCCTTATGTTGTTGGGGAAACCCCGTTTCCGCAGGAAGCCTGTCCTTGGCGGAGGTGGCTCGTGAGCTGGACAGGGAGATGCTGCAGAGGTTGAAGCGGGAGTGCGGAGGCCTGCAGACGCTGCTCAGAAACAACCATCAGGTGTTTGAAGGTAAGGGACCGAGCCCGGAACGCGGTCATTTCCCGGATGTGGGTGACACGCCCCAGCTTTCCTGAGTCAGAATGTTCTTCCCCACAGATTCTGCCATCACCGCCCCCGCTTTTTCTACTAAGTAAATTTTGCTTTATTTTTTTTTTAACTTTTTAAAAGGTTTAAAAGGTTTTGCACACGCAGGTGCAAGTGATCAGAGGGAGAAAGCTGAGTGCGGAGCCTGATGTAGGACTCGATCCCAGGACCCTGAGATCATGTTCTGAGCTGAAACCAAGAGTCAGATGCTCAACTGACTGAGCCACCCAGGTGCCCTTGAGTAAAGTTTGCTTTAGAGGAGATTTAAGTTCCTAGGAAAGTGGAAGAGAGAGGGTAGAGTCCCCCTGCCCATGGCCAGCTTCTGCCCTCGGAGCGCCTTCCACCAGGAAGGAATGTTGGCCACACCACCTCTTCTCTGATTTTCTCCAGTCCAGGCCTCGAAGGCACGGCACCGCTGGGCCTGGCCTCACCCCTGTCCGGGATGTGCTCACGCCTCACATGGAAGGAAGAGCAAGTCCGAAACCTCCTGGCCGGGTGTCACTGGAGGGTGGGAGGTTGTTACTTGGCGTTGGCTCTGGCTGCCTGCATTCTGGAAGCTTCCCGAGCTCCTAGCTGGGCCTTGGGCAGTTAGAAAGGGGAGCCCCGATGCCCGTGCACTGCCCTGCCCTGTGTGTCTGCCCCGGGCCCTTGGGAGCAAGGCTCGCTCTCCCCTCCTGCGCCGTGCTCCAGGCTTCCGGGACGGCCAGGAGCCGGAGGGGCCCAGGAACTTGTGCCCTTTCACTCAGTCTGCCCTTGGTCTCCTGGGATGTCCGGGCTGTCGGGAATGGCAACCTGGGGTAGAAAGAAGTTCCCTTACTAGAGTGTTCCAACACGCACCCATCGTCCAGATGGTCATTTGTCCTGTTTCCTTCTTGAAGCTCTTCTGCCCCTTTTCTTTGTGGGAGTATTTGAGAGTAAATCCCTGCCCGCCTGCTGTCACTCCTGCGTACATCAGCGAGGGGCCTTAGAGATGGTGGCGTCTGGTATGACCGTATCACTGTAGCGCCATGGGCACCTGTCAGTGGGAGTCGTGATGTGCAGGGAGGCCTGCCCTCCTCGCAGGAAGGGGGCGGGAGGGCCATGCTGGGGACATGACCTCTGGGCTGGGACTCGGTAAGGAGGACGAGGAGCAGCACCCGGGAAGGGCCCGAGCTCAGGAGGAGGAGGAGGACAGGGGCGTGAGGAGAGGGGGTGACTTGCAGCCCCCCGTGGCCATGAGAGTTGGGGCCTCAGTGACGGCGGGGGAGTAGTGACGCCCGTGTGGTCGGCTCCAGTCCAGCTGCGGGGTCACCATTTGTGCGCCTGCTCCCTGCCACGTTGGGGCCCTTGAGGGTCAAGTGCAGGGCCCGGTTCAAGTCCCCCCACAGCATGGCGTCTGGCTCCTTCGGACCGCATCTGGAAGCACATGGTATTCCGTTTCCGCTGGGAGGCGGCCCGGGAAGGCCAGCCGTGGGCTGGTGCCGAGTTCCTCTTCTTTCTGGGAGGCGGTTGCAGGGCGTGCAGATGGTGGGTTCTGGGTGATGGTGCGTGAAGATGTGCTGAGAACGGGGGTCCGGAGACAACCAGGCTGGCAGGGGCTGCCCCTGTGCCCCGGGGCCACCCTGCGGCTGCAGAGCTGAGCTGTGAAGGCGTGTTGCCTGGTGGCCTCGTCCCCGCCCTCCCCCCACCCACTCCTGCCCAGCTCACGCCCCCAAGTTCCCACATGCGGCCCCCTGGCTTGTGCGTCCACTCACGACGCTCGCTCCTCTCCTGCACGCTGCCTGGTGACTCCCTGGCCCTCTGGCGCTCTCGCCACAGGGCTTGACACCCGCCTGGATGCCCTTTCCCCTCTGCCCGCAGCGGTCCTTTCTCTCCTGTGCTTCTGTCACTCGGCCTCCTGCATTTGGTGACGTCACCGCCTCAGCTAGATGGGGCGCTCCCTGCGGGTGGGGCCGGGCCTTGCTCTGCAGCCCGAGCGGCAGCCCGGAGCCCGTGTCCCAGGATGAAGACGGAGTAGCCCGGCGAGGAGGGCACACTTCCTCACGGGGAGATGACGACTGGGGGGGACCGTGGCGTCCCAGAGTCCCCGATCCCTAAGGTGCCACCTGTGAGCAGAGCCCCACACAGGAGGGGGGACCCACAAGACCAGAGGTCTCGTCTAGGGATGCGGGTAGTTATCCGAGCCGCAGGGTATGGGTCAGTCCCCACACCCCGCCCTCGTGCTGCTGCCGAGGAGCGGCGTTGGCCAGGAGGGGGTTGGCGGGCAGGCGGCCACGGCGATGGAAGCGCATCTGTTCACTCCCAGCCTGTAAAGCTAAGGGACTTGGAGCTGTCACCTTATCTTCCCTGCCCTGTGTGCATGTGACACATGATTGCTCGGCTGCGCGTGGCCCCCCATGCGTGCTCGGGAGAGCTCGGTGTGCTCGGGTGCGCAGGGCTCTCACACGTGCACAGGAAGAGCTCGGGTTAGTGGACTGTATGTGTACACAGGAGAACCTGGGTCCACGCGGCCCCCATGTGTGCACAGGAGAGCTCAGTTGCTCTTACCCCCCCCCCGCCCAACGCATGCACAGGAGTGTTTGGGTGCGTGCGGCCCACGTGTGTGCTTGGGAGAGCTCAGAGGCTCTTACCCCTCCCCCCCAAGCATGCATGGGAAAACCTGGGTGCGTGTGGCCCCCACGTGTGCATGGGAGAGCTCAGATGCTCTTACCCCCCCACACACACACACATGCATGCACAGGAGAGCTTGGGTGTGTGCAGCTCCCCACGTGTGCATGGGAGAGTTCTCAGGTGTGCTTGGGTGTGCACAGGAGAGCTCGGGTGCACATAGCCCCCCCATGTGTGCACAGGAGAGCTTGGGTGCACATGCTCTCCACCCCGCGTGCATGGGAGAGCTTGGGTATGCATGGCGCCCCATGTGTGCACAGGAGAGCTTGGGTGCACATGGCCCCCCTCACGCGTGCACAGGAGAGCTCGGGTGCACATGGGCCCCCTCATGCGTGCCAGGAGAGCTTGGGTATGCATGGCCCCCCACCCGTGCACGGGAGAGCTTGGGTGCACAGGCTTACGGTGCCTTTGGGTGGCCCGGGTGCCCTTGTGGAACTAGACTTTGTTTTCATTTAAACCTGGTTTTGCTCAGGGCAGTGCTTGTGAGGGCACTGAGCCCTGTAGGCGGAACTGGAGTGTCCACGTTTGGGGCGGCTGCAGAGGCTGGGGCGTGGGTGGCCCCCGCTGGGTGTGGACCACTGGGGGGGGGTGGGCGGCCTTCCTGAACCCGCAGTTCCTGCTGCAGTCGGGCTCTGGCACGGCTGCCTGGGATCTGCTCTCCGTCTCACAAGGCCTTTGTCCGTGAAAACACCCCCTGCAACCCAGAAGGGCTGCTCTTCTGTTTTTCCCAGCGTGACTTTGTTTGACTTCATGAAATCATAGCTTTTTTTCCCCACTAGAAATGAGCATTTTTGTGATTGTTTTTCTATACAGTTCACATGGGGGGGGGCACATTTATTTTCGGAAACACTTCTGAGTAGGCAGTTTGGGGCCTGAGCTCTGAGTAAACACTCCGCTCACTGTCATGCCAAAACTATGCAGGGAGGCTGCTCCTATCTCCCAGGGTGTTTTAAACGAGAGCAGCTAGTTTCTGGTCCTGTTAACAGGGCCAAGGAGGTAAGAGCAATTTTGGATGCCTTCAGTTCTAACAGCGCTGAGCCCCTTGTGAGGGACTGGCCCGTGCTTGGGTGGGCGGGGGCTGTGGTCAGGGGCGGGGCCTGGGGAGGGGGCTGGGGGGGCGTGGCCGCGGTGCCATCCCTCTCTGCTGGCCGTGGTGAATGTGTGGCTGCTGCTGACACGTGGGGACTTGCCCAAAGTCTCTCGTGAATAGAGATGCTGGTCTGGCAACCCAGGCCACGTCCGATCAGAACCTGAGCAGGGGGCACTGTTCCGGTAAATTGTCCATAGTGATTTTCCGGAACAGCCTGTAGCCGGTTCCTCAGAGCCTTGGATTGTGGCAACATCTGTCAGAAGCGGGTGGGGAGTGGACCAGCAGGTCCCATGTGCTGTGTTCAGCAAGTCCGAGGGAGTGAGGACTTTGGGAGGAAACGGAAACGTCTGATCAGGGAACTTGGGTTGAGTGCACCATGTTCTGCGATTCTGTTGTAGAATCAGGAGCGCATTTCCTAGTGGGGGGGTCTGCTGGTGCTCTGACCTGTGAGCCGGCTGGAGTGGGTGCAGGTGCCCGGCCCAGGCCTCCCCAGCACGGGAGCCGGGGGTGTCAGCAGGGGCATGGCAGGGAGCTGCCCTGGGACCTGGGGGTGCACGGGAACACGTCGCCGTCTCTGCCAGGGCCAGTCCTCTGTCTTTGGTGCCCGGGCCCCCGTCCCCTGACCCTGCGGGTGCTGCTCCAGAAACGTGACAAGGTGCCCTCTTCACTCACAAGTTCACTGTGAAGGCCCGCTGCGGGCCAGCCTGTCCTCAGGGGAGGGACCCCTGTGGGGGCTTTAGGCCCGGCTGAGGGCTCCTTTGGGACAAACTTCAGGTCCATGTCCATGTCTTTCTGCTGTGTGGACGCCCAGTGGAACCAGTGACGTTGCCCTGACCTGAGCTCTCACAGCGAGGAAGCTGGGTGTCGGCCTTGTGGGGAGCAGTGCGGGAGGCCGGCTCCGAGGGGGAGACCGCCGTGCCAGGCCCTGAGTAGGTGCTTCTTGACCCCCTGGGACAGGTCCCTCCATGTGGCCCTGTGTCCGCGAGGCGCCTCTCTGCAGCTCCGGTCCCTGCCTTAAGGGGAAATGTTTAATAAATCGCCGTCTGTAGGGACAGACAGTCTCATTATTGCCACAACACGAGGCCATTTGAAAGCAAAGTCCAAGCTTTAATTTGTGCTTTCAAGTTCTCGTTGGAAGCTGGAGAGCCAGATTTATTCACTAAGCTTCCTTTCTCCGGAGCCGGTCTGTCTCCGGGTGGCCGTACGGCTTCCAGGGAACACCGGGATGGATTTGGCTGCTTTGGCCGTGTTTCCGTGGAGTTGCTGGCTGCTGGGGGTCAGATGGCCAGTCCTCACGCCGGGGGGGCGTCTCAGCCCGAGTGGGGGCGGCTGGCTCAGGAGGCAGCTCGGCGGACGGCCTGGGCAGCCGCCGGGGCCCTCCCTGTGCCCGGTCCCCGTGTCCTGCGGCAGCCCGCACCTTGCTGACGGGGCCGCCGTACCCCTCCCCACTGTTCGCGTTTGGGGGCTCTGGCTGTGCGGGACGCCGGCAACCCTCCTCTCCGCCTGCCTCGAAGGGAGCTCGGCTTGTTCTGTCTGATGGGGAGGTGGGGGCTGTCCAGGACAGACGCCACTGCCGCTTCCCGAGTTGTACCCGAGCCCGGGAGCACACGGGGCTCTCGCGCCGTGGTCTCCCGGTCCGTCGTGGTGCGGCCCCAGCCCCTCGACCGTGGTCACAGCCCTGATCTCGTCAGCCGCAGACCCTCAGCTTCCCTGCAGTTCTTCAGCCCAGCCCCTGGTGTCCAGCGCGTGCCTCCTGACAGCCCTGGACCCCTGACACTGGCCCCTCCAGGCTCCCCCAGCCTGCCCCTTCCCTGCTCGCTCGGGCCCTCCCCCTGCCCAGGCCTCGGGCTTGGCCTCCACTGGCGCTCACCCTTCAGGGGTGGACAGCCAGTGTCGGGGGCGCTGCAGCCCCGGGCCCCGGGAGTCGGTGGGCTTGGAGGAGCAACCTGGGCCACGTCTTCTCTTTGTTCCGAACGCAGTTCTGAATGGGAGAGTCCACATTCGTGACTGGAGAGAAGAGAAGCCGCAGCCGCAGCCGCACCCGGAAGCGAAGCGGAGACTCTGCTCGGACGCTTTTAAGACACGTGTCTGCTGGTTTTACAGTCACCACCCGGACGGCTGTGCCCTGCCTTCCGACGGCTGCCCGTTTGCCCACGGGCCGGCGGAGCTGCGGCCACCCCAGACGCCCCACAGGAAGAAGCCGGTTCTGTGAGCCGCTTCCACCGGCTTCTCCGGCAGCCGCGGACTCCGCGGGTTGGGGTGACTTCCTCCGGATGGCCCCGTAGCGTGGCCCTTAGTCACACCCACACCAGACGCGCAGAAGCTGACGGCCCTCCCGCGCCCGCCCCGTCGGAGTGCCAGGGCCGTGTTGTAAACGAGGTCACGGCCGTGTTTAGTGTCTGTTCCGGAAAGAGCACGGGAGCCCTGGGAGCATCGCGTCGTCATGAGGATGAGGAAGTGCCTGGAGCATCCGGTCCCTCTCGGGGACCTGGCTCGGACTCTGACTCCTGGGTGACAGCGGGCTCACCCCCAGGAGCGCAGCCGGTCCCACCAACTCCAGGCTGTACGGGCCGCCCAGCCGCCCCGGGTGCTGATCACCACGCGCGGGCTTTGTCAAGGCTGTAACACTTACACGTGCGGGTTATTTCTAGTTCAGAGAACGAAACGCCCGTGACCTCTGCAGCCAGGTCACTCTAGGTGATGGGAAAAAACATCCTAAGTCATCCCCAGCAAGGCCAGAGGATCTAAAGATCACAGAAAGTGAAAACCCCGCCCCTCCCTAGCAGACCGTCTCCCCAGAAGTGCTGTCAGCAGATCTTTTTGATTCTAGAAAAAAAAAATACCTTGCCTGTTTCTGTTTGAAATTATTTTTTCAGTTTTACATAAAAGGTCACATCGACGTGCCCTGTCCTGCCCTTTGTTTTCTGCACGGCGTGCCCCGGTGACTAGCGCAGTGCGGTGTCCCACAGTGTGGGTGCTCTCGTTTCGCTCGTGGCCACGAGAGCAAACGCCTCCCTTCCCCTGAGAGGTGCCTCCGCTCGGGGCCGCACAGGGCTGCCTGGCCAGGTGGGGCCCGGGGCCGGCGTGCCTCCCTGGCCCATGGGGTGGGCGTGTCGCTCCCCCAGCCTCGCGCTTGCAGGAGGCTCCCGGAAGGAAGTCCTGCTGGTGCCCCTTGGGCTGCGATGGGCTCGGCCGGTGCAGGGGGAGCGGCTCGGAGCTGCAAGCAGGGAGGCCTGGTGCGGAGCCCCCTCCGGCCACCCTGGCAGGGATGCCCGGCGTAGGCAGCTGCGGCTGGCCCAGCAGGAGGAGAAAGGCCCGGGCTTCCCGTGGTGGCCGTGAGCTGAGTTAGCCCGTGCTGGGACCACGGCCTGTGACCTCAGCTACGGAGACCAGGGGTCTTCATCAGCTGACACCAGGGAGTGGAGGTCCCCTGTGCACTTGCTGCCTGGCGCCTCTGGGACGATGCCCTGTGAGACAAGCCCCCTGACCTCTCTGCCTTGCACTCAGACCTGGGGCTCCCTCCCCTTCCCTCCTCTCGAAAGGCGAGCCCTTCCTAAGGGGTGAAGCAGGGGCCCAGGGACAGGCCTCGAGGGCGCGCAGCTGCAGGCGGCTGGGCTTCGAGCCCGCGGGCTGTGCTCCTGCCCCGGTCCCCTGGCCCGGAGCTGCCCGTCGCGGAGCGGGTGCTGGGCGGCCCCACCAAGTCTTCAGGCAGATGGTTTGCCCTAAAAAACACGCATCTCGGCTGGGGTCAGGGGCGGGTGTTGGATGCCCTCAGCTCTCGTGGGTGCCCCTGGGTTACGCCTGCCCCGAGGTGGGCAGCCGGGGTCTTGCCAGGCTGCGTGCCGAGCTGCAAGGACACGTACCACACCTTGGGGACTCCCTGCGTGCCCCCCCGAGCAGCAGAAATGGCCCGGGTAGGCCGTGTCACCTGGATCCGACCTCTTGGTTGCAGGTACCGTTTCTTAACGGCCACCGGCACCACTGTGTCCCTGTCCAGAGGGCACTGTCGCATTGGGCGTTACGTTCATGTGGCATCACGGAACCCACATGTCCGCGGGAGCGTATGGCCTGAGCATTGCTGACCACGGTGGCCTGGCTGAGGTCAGAGTGCGGGGCTGGGAGCNGAGGGGGGCCTGGGGGGGGCAGGGGAGTGGCCTCTAGCCTCTCACCCTCCTCCATGTGCTCTGTGTCCCTCGCCAGCAGGGGCCCGCTCTCACCTCTGAGATGACCCTCACCTGTCACCCCCTCAAAGGGGATTGGAAGGTGACACTGTGCTTCTCCTTCCCTCTCAGCTCTGCTCCTGGGGGGACTGCCCACGGAGGGCCACCACGTGGGAGCATGGCTGCCACAGCAAACCGACCCCGTGTTGGGGGGACAGCCCAGCCTGGAGAGGCTGAGAGCTCGGTGCTGGCGCCTCCCGGGGGGCTTCCAGGGGGCTCCGTGGTCAGGAGAGGCAGCTCGCGAGAAACACACTGAAATCGGGTGGGTGGTGGGTTTCCCAGCTCCTGGCTGACTTGTCACCGGGCTCTAACTCCCGAAACGGTTTCCACGGTTGTTGGGAGCGACGTGGCGCACGGTCCCTGCAGCCCTGGGTCCGGGGGGACAGAACTTCGGCAAAGCCCAAGGTCAGAAGAGGCTGGCAGCCCGCACAGGCTGCCCCCTTGGTCCCTCAAGCACTGCTGCGCTTGACAGAGGACACCCACTGTCGTATTTAAACCCCGCCACTCTGCGGTGCGTCAGCAACCCGGTGCCACAGCGAGTACGCTGTCCCTGAGAGAGGCCGGGTGACTTGCCCCAAGTCGCGGTGAGTAGCATCCAGGGGTGGGGTCCCAACCTGGCTCTGCCTCCTTCCGGGAGGCTCTTCCCTGCAAGGTCCTTGACTGGAGGGGCCCCGGGGGGCTAACTGGTCGGGCACCGGCGTCTCACCTGGCAGTTAGGGCTCGTGCAACTGGCTTCCCCCCATTGGTGCTGAAGCATCCTTGTCTGCCAGACGTCAGGAGCTCAGCCCCGCGGCTCACGTGGTGTCTGTCGTGGTGGCGCGTCAAACCCCAGACCTTTGGGCCGTCCATCCTGGCAGCTCCTCTAATGAGCAGAGGGGAATCACTCAGGACCACAGAGCTAGGAGGTTCGTTGAAACCACACGGTAATCCATCTGGCCTTTGTTGCTCCCAGAGGACCTGGCCTCCAGGGCTCCTTGGGTAATTAGCAGTCTAGGGACTTTTAATCCAAAGAGGCCGCAGCGGCCTTTGTGGCAGGCCTCCAGCCCCCTCTTGCTCCATGATTTATCCAGGTGAGGGGCCACGGAGCATCTGCCCCCTTGCGCTATTCCGAGGTCTACCCCTTGAGCCGTCCGCACGGTACGGGGAACGGGGCTAGTAGGCCAGGATGGCTGGGGCACCCTGCAGGTGGGGGGAAGGAACTGCACCGTTGATGGGAGCAGAAAGCATCACCCTGGGCCAGGTGTTCAGCAAACACGTCACAAAGTCCCTCCGGTGGGCCACGCCCTGAGCTGGTGCTGGGAACGGGAATGGTGCCATCCAGAATGGCCAAGGGGTGCTGGACGGGCAGGAGTCCTGGTGGTGCCGGGCTGGATTCCAGGGGGAGAGAGGCCGTCCTGGGTGGCTGGGCCAGGGGGAGCAGGGCAGGGGTGGCCCCCGGAAGAGTCACAAGCTGTGCACGCACGCTCCTGTCCTTCTTTACACTGCATGTCTAGTGGCTGCTCGGGACGTACAGTTTGTGTCCTTCACGTGTGAGTGTCACCGTCCATCAATATTCAAGCCACTTCCAGGGCAGGCAGAAGCCTTCCAGTGACGTCATGCCATCTACGTGCCTCCTGTTCGTTGTGCTGGGGTCGTCGTGCATTTTATTTCTCATGTTGTAAAGCTGGGAGCACAATATCGTTGCTCTTGCCTGAAATGGCCCATTGACTTTTAAACATTAAAAGAAAAAATTTCATCTTCACCCACATATTTACCACTTCGTGTACTTCACATTCCTTCCCGTCCGTACAAATTTCCGCCTGGTGTCACTTCCTTGTGGCCTGACAATCTTCCTTTAGCATTTCTTGCAGCACGAGTCTGCTGCTGATCTGATCATCTGTCTTTGGTTTGCCTGAAAAATGTCTTTTTTTGGGGTTCTCATTTTTGAAAGATATTTTATTTGCATATAACATTCTGGCTTGACAGTATTTTTCTTTTAGCTCTTTGAAGATGTCATTCCATTTTCTTCTCGCCCAGGTTTCTTATAAGAGGTTAACCGTGGTTTTCACTGTTGTAGCCCTATATGCAGTGAGTGCTCTGTGGCTGATTTTAAGAATTTTGTCTTACCTGTGGTTTTAAGCAGCTATGTGTAATGTGCATGAGGTGTGATTTTCTTTTATTCAGCTTGCTTGGGTTTGCTTTGTAAATCCCTGGCTTGCTGTTTTTGATCAAATTTGGGGGGGGAAATCAGCCAATGTTCCATACAGCTTTTTCTGTTCCTTTCTCTGTCTGATACTAGAATTCCAGTGTGTGTGTATCTTCAGTCACTTGACATCACCTCCCCCGGTCACTGAGTCTGTTTATTTTTTAACCTTTTTCCAACACATGTCTCAGTTTGGATGGTTTCTCTCTTATCTAGTCTCTAAGTCATTGGTCCTTTCTTCTGTTGCATCCAATACACTGTTAATCCCATTCAATGATATATATATATTTTTCAAAATTTCAGATATCATAGTTTTTGTTTTTACAAGTAACTTCTCCTGAAACTTCCCATTTCTGCAGCCTCTGTCCATCAGGGTTAAAGTCCTTTCCTGCCAGTCCCAACATTTTGGCCATTTGTGGGTCTGTTTTTATTGACTGTTTTTTCTCTTGACCATGAGTCACATTTTCCCGTTTCTCATATGGTGAGAGTTTTTTTGCCGTTATTTTGTAATGGATACTGTGGATGATGTGCTACGGAGATCCTGAACTCTGCTGTCTTTCTGTGAAAAGTGCTGAGTGCTGTTTTACTGCCTGTGTAATTTGTCAGTGAGTCACTTTGACTTGGTGGAGCCTTGGCGTCAGACTTCACTGAGGCAGATCTGTTTCTGGTTTGCCCGTCTTCCAGTCCTGGGACAGGTCTTCCTGCTAAGATGGGCCTTTCTGGGATATCATTGGAATTTGAAGGACTTGAATCCCACACCATGTCCCCTCTGGCATGCCAGCGTCCACGAACCCTGCTCAGCTGCACTTCCAGCTCCTGTCCAGACCCTCTGGGTGTCTTGGCCTGCTCCTGCCAGGGTTTTAGGGGAGCGCATATGCAGACTGTGGGGTAATTGCCCCTCAACTTCCAGTTGTATTGGCAGCCCTAAACCCCAATGCATGGATTCCTTAGGGTGGCGAGACTATAGCTTTCTTCCTGCTCTCTGCCTCCATGCACTGTGTGGTCCAGGCAGTGTCCTTGATGTCCATCACCCCATGTGCACCCCTTCTGTCAGGGATACACCTCCCCCCAAGTTACACCTGGTTCTGGTCATTCTCCGGTGCCTTCAGATGTTTGTTGTTTGCACCCAGGTTGGTAGTTGTTAACAGTAGACTTAGCCTGACGTGGACTACTCCATGGTCACCAGAGGTCGGAACCCTGTGCCATGAGCTCTGAAGGAAACAAGTACACCTCTGTCCTCTCATTCTGATGACCGGCTTCCACAGCTGGAGACCTGGAGATCACTCTTGGGCCCATGGTTGATGCCCATGCTCCTTCCTCTGCCTGGCCTGCCGAGTGCCCTGCACACAAGGCCAGCCCTCAAGCTCAGCCCCCACTCGCTCTTGTCCCCCCAGGACTCCAGCCAGGACAAGTCCTTCCTCTCCCCTGAGATCTCTAGACTGTGCTGCCTGACGGAACCTTCTGCTACGGTAGGGACACCCCAAAGCTGTACTGTCCAGTGTGCTGGCCTGGTCACTAGCCACTGGAAATGTGGCCGTTGTGACTGAGGAACGGAACCTCTAGCTTTATGCAGCTATGATTCAAATTTAAACAGCTGCATGTGGCTGGTGGCTAATGCACTGGGCAGAGAGCTCCAGTCCTTTCTTTGCTCCTCCAAATGTGGTCTGGCACACAGGGTGGGCCTGGCCTGGGAGTCTCTTGGAAATGCAGAATTGTGCGGCTGCCGCAGGCGTGCTCACAGGACCCCTGAGGCGGGGCCAGCAAGCTCAGCGGCTGCGATTTACTTGCTGTCCAGGGGGTGTGGGGGGGGAGATGCTGCACCTTCATGCCTTTTCACATGCTGTTCCCTCTGCCTGAAAAAGCTCCTCCCTCTTCTCTGCTTGGCAAGTTCTTGCTCCTCGAAACCCAGATGAATCCAGCCCTCTGGGAAGCTGCTCCCCCTCGGCCCCCTTGCTGATCTGACCATCATGGCAGCTCTGGGGGTCCTTCTGAGGGCTGGGGAGGGGCTGGGGAGGCAGCCGTGCCAAGGAGAAGTGGCTGGGGCCCAGTGGAGGAGCTCAGCTCGGGGAGAAGGGACAAAATCCCAGGAGCCTCAGGGGGAGGATGGAACCGTGTGTTCTGTGCCACCCTCCATCATGAGACCACATGAAATGCAGGAACCCGACTGGGGCCAGATTTCTGCTCAGTCCATGAAACACTTTTGGGACAGCACCACCGACGAGAAGCAGAACGTGCTGCCTTTAGGTAGTGAGCACACTGTCACCAGGGGTATGTAAGTGGAAGCTGCAGGATTATCTGGCAGGGCTGTGGGTGGTGGTTTTCCCTGCTGATATTTTTGAGGGGCATGAACTCCAGTGTGCCTCTTACTTTAGAAAGCCTGTGTCTGGGAATGGAAGTGTGTGGGTGGAGCCCCAGGCCTGTGGAGCCTGGCTGTGGAGGCTTGGACTCTCCTCCCTACGCTCCTCCCTGTGGTGCTTCCAACTCTCTATGTGATCTCAGGCAAAGCCCTCCCCCATCCTGGGCTCCAGAAGGCTGCACAGGCAGAGCCCCCAGCCCAGGTTCTGGGAGCCAGTGGGACAGCCCCAGGCCGGATGCCCGGGTTTCCCAGAGGGAGACACCACAGGTCTTTACACAGCACTGACCATGTCCACAGAGGGGCTCTTGATGTTGTCTTCAGAGAGAGGATCTGTTGGTTCTGCTAAGTCTGACATGGTGTTCTGCAAAATGGTTCAACCTTCAAAGTTCAGAGTCCTGTCCGTTGGGCATGAAGGCTACCGGGTGTGATTTTAGAACACGCTCCATGACTCCCGAGTATATCCATCAGGGGGTCCTCATGACCTCGGGGCGCCGGCCTGACTTCTCTCTGTAGCACTGGTTGACCACGCCTGTGTATTTCCCACGGACAGGTCAGGTGCACGGTGAGGACCTCTCCTTCCAGCTGTCCTCTACAGCTGTGAGCCATGAATGGCCTAAAGCAGCACTTATGTGTCACCTCCTGGGAGCCCTGGGTCGTCTGGGCAGGGGTCGTCTGCTCGGGGCCACACCAGGCTTCACGAGGAGTGGACGGGGGCCGCGGTCTCCACTCAGGCTCGGCTGGGAAGAACCTGCGTGTTGGAGCCCGAGGTTGGTGGCCGCACCCGGTTCCTCCCTGGCTATTGACCAGAGGCCACCCTTGGCTCGCGGAGGCCGGTTCTGGATGTGGCCACTTGCTTCTCGAGAGCCAGCGAGGGGCACAGCCCAGCTCGGCCCCTTACAGTGCCATGCCACGTGACCGTGGGAGCGGCGGCCATCCCCTCTGCTGGACCCCGCTGGTGAGACGTCATGGGCAGGTCCTGCCCACGCTCAGGGAAGGACGGGGGCATTGGGGCCGCTGGTGTGTGCGCCCCAGTTTAGATGCGCCCAAGCCTTTTGGTCCTCATCCTTGCAGACACCTGCGCCCAGGTCTGTACTGGTCAGGGCGACCAGCCTCCCGCTGGGTCTCTGCTTCCTCAGCCATCAGCAACGGCGGGCTTGACCCCAGTCCCAGGTGCCGTGGCTGTGTCCCCGCCCCAGGTCGCGGGCTGTGCCCTCCAGATCCCTTCTGTAAGTTGACACGAGCATCCACTCCACCCACCTGCCAGGCTGACCAGTGGAGGTTTAGTTTCCTGCACTACTGAGCGATGAGCTCAGTTCTCCGTGGACCCTGTCTGAGATCCGCCCCAGTCTAATCAGTCCCGACCTCCTCCCGGAGGTGGCGTCGGACCCCACGGGGAAGGGCTTAGTCCCACGAGCCCCCCCTTCAGACCCCACAGTCACCCGCGCTCTCGCCGCCTCCCCGCGGATCCAGGGCTCCCGCAGCCCCGTCCTCGGGTTCGACCGTGGGCTGGCGCAGCTCACGGAGCCCGGGAGAGTGTGTCGTGCGTGGGGTCACGGGTTCGTGATAAAAGGAAGTGGCTCAGAGCCCCCAGGTGAGAGAGAGGCTCTCGGGGCACATGGCCTCCCACAACTGCACCTCCGCGGTCACCGGCCCCGATGCTCCCCCACATGCCCTCTCGGGGTTTTCTGGAAGCTTCTCTACACCGGCCTGACGGATCCGATCCCGGGCCTTGCTCCTGGGCCTCAGTCTCCAGCCCCTGTCACCTCGAGGCCAGGGGGTGGGGCTGAGAGTTGGACACCCCCCAGTCACGTGGTTGGTTCCCCTGGCAACCAGCCCCCAGCCCCCCGGCCTCGGGGGGGGCTTTCCAGAGGTCACCTCATTCACACAAGACACTTCCGTCACTGTCATCGCTTGAGAAATCCTGAGAGTTTTGGAGGCTCTGTGCCAGGATGGACGAAGACCAAATACGTATCTCATATCATAAATCACACTACGAGACCCGCCTGCCCACAGCCCCCGGGAGGGAGGTGCTCCTGCCCCGACCGCGCCCTAAGCGACCAGGGACCACGACCTGATCCGAGGAGCAGCCCAAAGCACCAGACTCACTCGGGGGATCCGAGCCAAGAGGGGCAGAGGTTGTTGTCCCCTGGAGGGTCCGTGAGCAGAAGGGACGTGCGGCGCCCTCGGCGAGGAGCAGAGAGTGTGGCCCGGGGTGACCCACTGCCCGCACTCATCCGCCCTGTCCGTGCAGATCTTGGCCTGCTGTCCCGGGTTTTCTCTGTGGCCCTGGAGAGACGGTGGAGGGAGGGCTGAGGTCACAGGGTCAGAGAGGTAGGAAACGCCGTCCCCTGCTCTGCGTTGCCTTTCATCCTCACACAACCCCCAGGAGAGTGTGTCCTCACGGGCAGTGTTCACACTGAGGAGGCACCGGAGACACAGAGAGGTTGAGACACTTGCCCGAGGCTGTGCAGTGGATGGCAGCCCAGCGCCGGACCCCGGGCCGTCTGACTCGAGAGCCCACGGGACCGGGGGGGGGGGGCTCTCACTGCTCTCATGGGTCCCAGACAAGGATGGGGCCCCCGCGATGTCCTAGGACCCCCCCGGGACCTGGAGCTGCAGGGTGTGTGCCCCGGCTCCAGGAGGGACCACCCGATGGTGGACCCCGCCAAGAGCTCAGCGCGAAGAAATCCCTCCCCCAGAGGGGTGAGGCAAGCCCTCGGGGGCCCCAGAGAGCATTGCCTGGAATGCCCCGTTTCCTAACCAGCCCGTCGAATCACCAGACCTGGATGCTGGCAGCAGAGCCCGCGGCCCCGCTGCCCGGGCTGGAAGGGAGTCAGGACAGTTCTCCGGAGCCAGCCAGGGCTCGCCAGGGCACGGCTCCAGACTCCACGCCGACTCACCCGATGTAACCTCGGGGCCTGGCTCTGCTCCCTCCTGGGGTCCCTCCCTCGGCCCGGGGGTCCCCGCGGGCCAGCCAAGTGCTGCGTGCGCACTTCCTCTGTGGGTCCTCGCCTCCTTGGCGCCCGCCCTGCCGAGGCTCAGCAGAGGCCCGGCGTGGAGGGCTGGGAGCCGCTTCTTGGCAGGAATAAAAACCGCAACCCGAGCTCCCTCTTGCTCCAAATGAAAAGTGCTGCCTGGTCAGCCAGGCAGCCTGCCTTCCATCCGGGCTTACCGAGGGCCTGGCTGCAGCTTGGGGGCCAGGGGCCTCCTCCGAGGAGCCCCCCAGGACAGCATGGCCAGCCTTCCCATGAGACTGGCCAGAGGAAGCTTCCCCATCGGAACCTGCTTGGCAACAGGCCCCTGTGGCCACGCCGGCTCCCCCAACCCGGCCTGGGCCTGCGGGTGGGGTCTGACCCCCCGGAGCCCTGCTCCCCCAGGAGCACCGCCTCCTCGGGGACCCAGCGGTAGTCTCTCCACCCCACACCTCGCCCGCATGGTCACAACAGAGGACCTGGCCTGGCCAGTCAGAAACCCTGGGGTCACGTGGCAGCGATCTACTCGGCCCTGTGATTCCCTCTAGAACGAACCAGAACAAACCCCTGAGAGAAACGTGATACACAGAGTCCCAGAGGCTCCTACGCTGCCTGGTTCTAGAAGGTTCCCTAGCTCCCTAGCCATCCTTGGCTGTGGGTTCCCATGACACCTTCTCCCTCCCTCCTTCCCTTATCTCTCTCTGTCTCTCTCTGTTTTATGACTGAACTAGAGTTGGTGTCTGTTCCTTGCATCCAGGAAGAGTTAACTTGGGGTGTGTGAGGTGCCCCCTGACTGGGGGTCTGGGGTCCTGCCCTTGTCCACTCCACCCAGAACCCAGAGCAGGGCTGTTGGTCAGTGAACAGAAGCACGCAGGCCCTGAGGGCCCGGGAACGAGGGGCTTCTGTTCACTGGCCCCCAGTTTGGATCCACCTTTCCCTGCCCAGCCTCTCCCCGGACCACGCTGCCCCGAAGGGCTGGCAGGGGCAGGGTCTGGGGGCGCCCAGCCAGCCCCTGCTCCCCACAGCTGATGCAGAGAGCCTGCACCATTTCCATGGAAACCGGAAAACAGAGCACAGCTAAATCTGAGATTTTGTAATCACAACTCTCAAGTAACCAGAAAACACAATGGGACCGTCAATCCGACTCCGGCCGTTGGAGTTGGGTCTGTGCACGGCGCTAAGGTGCGCCCCCTGCCGTGAAAGGGCAGGGGTGGAGGCAGGTGCCCCCAGGCCCCTCCCGAGAGGAAGCACGACTTAGGGCTGCAGCCCCTGGGCCGCCCGCAGCAGATGGCACACGGGAGACCCTGCACAGGGGTCGGCTCTTTCTGCACCCAGGTCCCCTAGAAACAGAGCCTGAGACAGGGACTGCGGCAGCGGGATTTGCTGGGGATGCTCTCAGGACGGGGCAGGGTCTCCAGGTCCCTCCCCACCCCCCTGGGGGCTCTGGAGTGTGAACCTAGCCCTCCGGGCAGGGATGCGTGTGCTCCAGATTGGGGTGGGGGCAGCCCTCAGGGGAGGCACTGACCGAGGGCACGTCTCCGAAGGGGCACCTGTGAGTCAGCCAGCCCCCCGCTGCTGCGGGAGGGGTGCTCTGGTCGGGACACCCAGTCTCCCCTGCAGCCGTGTGCCCGATCCCCTCTCACGGGTGCAGAATCCTGGGCTCCGAGAGATGGGTGCATGTGGGGTGTGTGATTGCCCAACACTGGAGCTCCTGACGGGGTGGCCGGGTCTTAACAGCCCTCCCTCAGCTTGATCACTTCCCTCCAGGATTTGGCTACACAAGAAGGTTTTCATCTGACTTGAAGGCAGGGAGTTGCTCAAATTGGAAGAACAGCCCCTGGTCGGCCCCGTGTTCCCTGTGAGGTTACTCTGCACAGAGATGCTGCTGGAAGTCTCTCTCCGGCCCCAGATAAGACTCTGGTATCAGCTGACACGGGCTGCGGGGGAGGGGCACCGAATCCCTCCCTGGGGCCCATTTGGGACGGGCTGAGCCTCCCTGGAGGGCACTGGCCCTGCCCCGGGTCCCCCTGCCTCTCTCGGCAGGGCCAGCTCCAGACACTGGGTGGACCCTGGCAGGCGGGGCTTTGAGACCTACGAGAGGGGCTGGCCAGGTTTGCGGAAAGAACCGGGCGACGGACCTGGGCCGGTCCTTCCCGTTCTGGGGGTCAGACTCCTGGGGGTGGGGGCTCACAGCTCGGGACGACCTCTGAGCTTCTGGACGGAGTGCTGTGGCTCTGGTGAGCCCTCCTCCTTTGTCCTGCCTACTTCGATCGAGGCCCTGACATGTCACCGTGAACCCCTGAGGTGGCGTCGGTGCCCCCATCTTGTGGAAGGAGGGACAGCCCAAGGCTGATCCCAGGAACTCAATCACAGCGTTGGGGCCAGAACCGGACCTCTGGCTTCCCGCTCAGCCCACACCTCCAGGGACATCCGCAGTCCCGGGCCAGCCCCACGGTGGTGGTGGTGGTGGAGGGGGCATGGGGCACGTCTTGGAGGAAACCCCCAGGCCCTGCATGGTTTCCGTCTGCAGCCCCGCGGAGACACCAGGGGGAGCCTGGGGGCGTGGGAGGGAGAATGGAGACTCCCCACGTCCAGGTCAAGGTGGAACGCCCAGGGGCCCTCCCTGGCAATGCAGGTGAAAGACCTTTTTGGAGAGCATCAGCGGGTCATTCACAGACCCTCCAGGACAGCCATCAGAACGGGGGAGCAGGGCGGGCTGGGCCTGGAGGGATGGCACGTGTCCCCTCGGAGCGGGGAGCGCAGTGGCTCTCAGAACCCGAGCCCCCAGGACCGATGGCCTTGGTTTATGATGCCACGTGGACCCCAGTGGTCTCCATCACGACCTGCGTTCAGGGCCCTGCAGATCCTGGGGTCTGGAGGGACCCACTCCAGACACACCGCCCCCACAGCCTTTTTCTGTCGGGTGGGCTGCACCCAAGGAGTCCCTAAGTCTGTTTCCACATCAAACCTACCGTTATTTCCCATCAGTTAGCAAATAAAATGGACTTATTTCTTGTGAAGAGGATGCGTGCCCTGCTCCTTCATTCTCCTTTATCTTTCCCAGCAGTGCGCTCAACCTGCACCACCGGCTTGTCCCACGGCTCACCTGTCCGACCACCTGTCCGGTCTTCCTCCCGTTCCTGCCTTCACCCGTCTCACGTCCACCTGTCTACCTGTCCCCCGTCCACCCCGCGTCCACGCACCCACGTATTCATCCATCCTTCCATTTAACCATCCACCCATCATTTGCTGAGTACCCACTATGAGCCCCGTGGCACGTTGGATACGGAAGCTCTAAAGAGGAATGTTCTCTCGCATGTTCAAGGCGGGGAAGGGACAATGACGATCACATGTGCTGAGGACGTGCGAAGTCCATCCGAACTTTTCCGTGGATGTGGCTAGCTCCCCTGGAAAGGTCCATCAGGGGAACGCCCGGGAATTCCCGGGCAGGGTCAACGCTCCCTTCTCAAGAGGCTGGCAGGTCAGGAATGACCCTCCCATGGAACACTGGCCAGCAGTGACCATACAGAGCCCCTGGGGTGTGGGCCACAGCTCAAGCTCGCGGCCCAGGGACCTTGTCTTGGACAAGGATGCGGAGGATCTGGCCAGGGAGGTGGGGTTGCCACCTGCCCCACTGCCCCTGCCGCATGCATGCGCATGTGGGGGTCCTTCCTGGGATGTCTGCTTGCGAGAGCAGGGGCCTGGGCATCCAGGTGGGCGGCTCACTCTCGGGCTGTCTCCCTGGGGGGGACGGGGGCGTGCAGGCACAGCAGTGGGTGGCCCTGACTCTGGCCTTGGTCGTCACCCTAAGGGACATGAGTGAACCTTCAATGATCAGACAGAAGGGACACTCTTAATGGGACAGAGGCTCCAGGGAAACAGCCTGGGGCTCGGGGGGCCCGGGAAGGGGGCGGTGAGAGGAGTAGTCAACCTGACTGTGCCGGCCTTGGGCCTGGGGCCTGCTGGTAGGGTCTCCCTCGAGGCCAGGAAACGCATCTGGGTGGGCCACCCAAGAGCCCACTCCCGATTAGCTGCTGTGTGTTCTGCTGCCTGGACCCTCCCGTGCCACTCAGAGAGAAGGGGATCTGGGCTCCTTCAGCTCCGAAGAGAAGGGCCTTTAGCACATTAGACGCCCCAAGTCCCCGGAGCACAGGGTGCCGTCCCCTGCACCAGGGCTGAGTGTGCCCCCCCAGACCAGATGCGCTCTGACCCCCTTTCCAGCTCCATGTGCCCTGGCCTCAGGAGGCCGCCCGCACGGAGCCCCCGGGCAGCCAGGGCTGGGGACAGGGCTCCCCCAGTCTTCCTCTTGTCTGCCCCCCAGGTGAGTGTTGAACGGCTCTCTCCACACTCTCACCCCAAGTTTAAATGGCAATGAACAGCCATGTCAGCTTAGTTTCTAATGTTGGCCTTTAAGCAAATGCGGGAGACTTCTGTCCCCGCCGGGAAGGTCCACGTCCAATCCTGCCCTGTCTTGATCCCAGCCGCTGAATTGGAAACCGTGCTTCTGCCTCGCCGCCGTCAAAGCCACTCCGTTACGACGTAATCATGTCAGTGGAAACAGATTAAAAAAGAAAATTTCTACGATCCTTCTTTATAGCCGAGACTTCACATCTTCTTCTGGATTTAGTTCTCCCTCCACTTGCTGTTAGAACCCAGTGGATCCAAACAATGGAAGTGGGTGGGAAATTAATTCTGATGACGATTGTTACACATAAACTTAGGTTTTATTGGAAATGATAAGATGGACGGGGCCGTTTTTAATTCCGTTTTGTGCTACCCTTTGCCCGGGCCTTGCCACGCTCTCTCCTGGGGGTGGAGGCCGGCCTGCGGGGGAAGCGAGAGCCCGCACGTGGGGGCCCCCACCCCGCTGCCGCGTGAGTCGGCTCCACGGCGTCCGAGCCGCACAACCCACTCATCCTCTCACCCAACACTCCTGACGGCGCTGCTAACTAGACGGTCCCTTCCGTTGGACAAAGAAGAAACGGAGATCGAGGGAAGCGGCTGGCCTGCCATGTCACGCAGGATGCAATCACCAAAACGTCGCTTTCACCTGGTGGCTTTGGTCACCACCCAGTCCATGGCACAGGCCCTCCCACGTTCAGCAGGGGTGAATTGCAGGGGCTCAGACAAATGGGCCAAGTTCCTTCTGCCCTCCTGCCAGGCAGTGGAGCCCAGACTTTGTTTCCCTCCCAGCTCCAGGCTGTGAACTCCAGAAAGGTCTGTCCACCCACCTGTCATCGACTCATCCCTCTAGCCTTCCTTCTTCCCTCATTCCTCCCTCCCTCCCCCCAACCACCCGTTCCAACCCACCCATCTATCTGTCCTTTCTTCCTACGAGAGGACCACGTGCATCCCACGTGCTCCCTACTGTGTGATCCTGTCTGAAGGTCCCTAATGGACTTTGCAACAATGTAACCTTGTAACAATGTAACCGCTACCGGCTCCCCTGCTTCTCCCTGAGCTGATTTTAAACCCTGAGCGAGGGACTGGTGTGGAGATGGAGCCTCTTCTCCATGGTGGTGCTGCCCCCACGTCACTGCCGTCTGGGAAGAGAATGAACGGCACAGACAAAGCGCCAAGTCCTCAGCGATCGGTCACGATCGCCAGGCAGCCGTCAGTGGGGCAGTGTTGGTGCCGAATCTGGAGCCCCTGAATTTTTTACAGGTTTTCAGGACGGACAGAGCAGGAAGCCCTTGGACGGGGGGACAGGCAGTTTCCTGGAGCTATGACTCATCCAGAAATTTATTTCAAAACTCACTTCTCTCCAGTGGGGATCGTGGAGTGTTGAACCCGGACCCTCGTGCTGCTCTCTCCCCTCCTCCCACGCCGGGCCATGTGGAAGGGAAGTGCGTGGTCTCCTACCCTAGAGGCAATGGCAGACGCGTCTCAGCCCTGTCACCAACCTGCTGTGTGCAGAGCCTGGGCCTCTGGGTGTCCATCTGAGAGCTGTGCATGGGTCAGGTGCCCCAAGTCCCCTGACACGGACAGTCTGCTGTGGCCGTGCCCCTTTGCTGAGCCTGTCTTCTGCTGCAGGAGGGAGCGGCCCACTCGGGAGCATAGGCTATGGACTGAGCCACGCACTCCTGAGTAACCAGGGTCAGACTCTTCCATCCTGACCTGCACCAGGTGGGTGCCCAATGCAGCATCTCCGGGCTTTGTGGGGAAGGAAGGAGGGGCTGGCAGGGCTGCTGGGGAGCCCTGGGGTGGAGACCCCACAGGATCCGTGGGCTGAAGGGCCATGAGAGTGGGGGCAGGGCAGCCCCCTGCCCAGAAGGCCCCCCAAGACAGCTGGTTGGAGGCCGGCAGGGGGAGGCTGGGCAGTTGGGTCCGAACGGCGCCCCCCCAGCATGGGCTTCTTGGAAGGTCCCCGTGTTCTCCCGTGGTGGCCCAGGTTCAAGGCCACGTCAGCAGCAGGCCCGGCCTGGGAGAGAGCCCATGCTGTCCGCGTTTCCACGAGGCCCAGGCTTCTGGCAGGAGGGGAGGGAGAGCAGGCCCCCGGGGAGCTGCTTTCCTCTCCTCAGACGGAGAAGGAAAAAGTGACTTCCAAGAACTGAGTCGCGTTCAGGAACCTTTCTCCCTGGAGAGGACCCTTTCTCTACACCGGCTGGCACTTGAAAAGGGCTCTGATTCTGCCCACCTGGCTTCAGGCTGGTGTAAGGGCCGCGGGGGGCAGGCCTGTCGGGGGGTCCTGACCCAGGAGGGGAGACAGCCGGGGGAGCCAGGCCCAGGAAAGCACCTCAGGGGCAGGTGGCTCTGCTCACAGCCGGCTTCGTAGCCAGGCCCCTGTGGCCACACCAGCCAGGATGAGGCCATTCTGGGACCCTCAGGCTGCCCACCTGTCAAATGGGCAGGGGGCGGCAGGAGACAGGGCGGCCCCAGATTCATCAAAGGCTTCCTTCGGTTCTTCGCAACCCTGACAAGGGGTGTGGGGTGGGTCCTGCGCGTGCTTTCATGTCATTTGCCCTTAGGTCCCGTTTTGTGTCCTCGTGTCCCCCAGGCAAGGAGGGGACGGGTGGCCTGGCTGCCCGCCCAGAGCCCAGCAATGCAGGCAGCACTTTCTGGGAAGACAAAAGGAACCTTCACGGAAGCCCCAGCTCAGAGCCACATCTGGTCTGTGTCGGGGCAGAGGAACATGTGGGGAGGGAATGAGAGCGTTCACCACAAAGAGGACGACAACCACATTTCTGGAGGGCTCGGGCGCCTGGCACATGGCCATAGGACGGCTCGCCGGGTGGTCCTAGATGCATCCATCATCCCCTCCAAATGTCATCTTCAGAGAGCCAGACAGAACGTGCCTGCAAGGGCTCTGACTGGCCTGGTCCTGGGTCACTGACTTGGTGAGTGCCCCCGGGTGGGTCCCCGTCTTTGGGGCCCCTGTTTCCCCATGTGTGGAGTGATGGGGAATGAGCCTCGGTTAGGGAAGGGGCCAGGCTTCCTCTGGTGGGGAGGCGAGGGGGCGCAGGAGTCAGGTGTGGAGCTGAGCTGGGGGAGGGCTGGGAGAGCCCGGCAGAGAGGCTGGGGGGAAGAGCAGGGTCAGCTGGAGCCGCGGGCCCGGGCCAGCGAGGGGGAGGTGGACGTGCTCCAGGGGTTCCCTAGGAATGTTCCTGGTCGGGGGCAGACAGCAGGTGCTCGCCACTTTGAATCCCTGCTCTCCCCTTCCTCTCGGCTGAAATGCAGATCTGCTAGCTGGCGCTGCAGCAGCCACATTGACTCTGAAGACACACACTACACGCCAAAGCAGAGAGAGAGGAGGGTCTGCTGACCTCACATCTGCAAGAAGACGACTGTAAGCTAATCTCTGTTGTAAATGTAAGTGTAACATCTTTAATCAAAACTGTGTAAATTGAATCCAAGAATATATACATAGGTTAATATATTACAACTGAAGCAAATTTATGCCAGGAGTACAAGGTCAGTTTAACATTTAAAAAGCAATCAGAGGGGCACCTGGGCAGCTCAGTGGGTTAAAGCCTCTGCCTTTGGCTCAGGTCATGATCTCAGGATCCTGGGATTGAGCCCCACATCGGGCTCCCTGCTCGGCGGGGAGCCTGCTTCCTCCTCTCTCTCTGCCTGCCTCTCTGCCTACTTGTGATCTCTCTCTCTGTCAAATAAATAAATAAAATCTTTTAAAAAAATAAAGAAAATAAAAAGCAATCAGAGTAATTTACCACATTAACAAGTAAAACATGAAAAAAAAACACAGGATCATCTCAATAGAAGCTAAAAAACCTTTTACAGAAGCCTGTTTTTGATAAAAACTCCCAGCAGACTAGGAGTGGAGGGGAAGTTCCTCCGGATCAAGGACACCTGCAAACACCCACCATTCACGCCGTCCCTGGGGGAGCAGGACTCACGCCTCCGAGAGCGGGGACGGGCCGAGGTGGGGAAAAGAATGAAGGAGGCGCATGAAGGAGGCACATGGGGCTTGCGCTATCTCACGGTGTCCTTTCAAGGACCCCGCGGGGAAACTGGAGTGCAGGAAACTGCTGGCTCCCCTGATATCCTGCAGCCGGGAGCGCGGGGGCTGGAGGCTCAGGCGGCAGGACCGCCTGTGCTCTGCGGGCTGCTGCGTCTCTAGCTTCAGCCCCACGCCTGGCACGCCGTGCACTCGGGGCTTGAGAAGTTACTAGTGGCAAGCACCGTAGCAGCTAGCTGTCGCCGTGCACTGAGTCCCTGCCTGGCTCCGTCTACACCCTGTCCGAACGTGTGAATATATGGATGGGACGGGGCAGCAGAATGCAGCTTTCTGCACCCAGGATCCTCAGGAGGGACTTTCCTAGGCCCTCCCGGGCTCTGGCCTCCAGGCTCGCTGGGCCCCTGCCGGAGGAGAGCATCCTTCCCTGCTGGAGCACGCCGCGCACCCGCGCACAGTTGCTGCGCCCTCTGGCCACTCTGGGGGCACAGCGTGGCGGCTCCTCCCGGCTGCCAGGTTTGGGGGCAGCCCCTTGGAGAGGCTTGCGGGGTCACCGCTGTTGGTGGTTGGGCGGCAGCCTAAGCCCAAAACCTTGCCGTTAGGAAATGATTATTGCTACACAATCAAGCTACGTTCTTCTGAATCCAGCCTTTTGCTGCCTTTTAAGCAACAAAGCTGATAATGCATTTCCATTCCCCCCTGCTTGATTCCTTGGTCTCCCAGTCGGCTCCAACAAATCTCGAACAGGGCAGAAAACATGGCTAATTAAGACTTCTTTGCTCCCAGAGATAATCCACACACCCTCCCCGAGGGGTGGGTACTGTTAATGTGCCCACTGTGCAGATGAGGAAACTGAGGCCCAGAGAGACGAGTGAACGGAAGGACCATGTGTTGACAACTCATGGGCTCCTGGCCGTAGGACTCCCAGCCTCTGACATGAAGGGCCGGGTGGGGTGGCAGGCAGGGGTGAGGCAGCCCCCGGCATGTGGGTGAGCAGGACGGACCCACTGGGGGCCACCCTGTGTCCCATCGGCTCCCCATTTAGGGCTGGGATCGCAGGCAGGACGTGGGTGGTATCCCGGCTGGAGGGTGAGGGCTGGGTCTCCAAACCACCTCCCCCCCACCCTGCATCCTATCAAGGGCTGGACACAGAGAAGGCCAAGGAGGTCTTGTTGAAAGAACTGGTGGTTTTTCAACATTTCAACCTCCTCGTCGTGACTTTCAGGAGAGATAGTGGAAGACCTGAGTCCCCACGTGGAGCCTGCTTGGCCGTGTCCCTGGTGGGCGCCAGGCCTCCTGCACTGAGCATCCCCGCCCTGTGTGCCGGGGGCCAGGAGCGCGCTGGGCCGGGAGGCAGCCTAGATGGTTCCCGGGGCCATCTGGGGGAGTCCTCTCCAGGGTCTGTGCCTCTGCCTCCGGCAGGGGAGTTTGCCAGGGCTGACTTTCCACTGCGAGAAGGAATGCTCTGAAAGGAACTGGGTGGCCACGTGGACCTGATCCGCATCCCCCCGCCAACCCCAGGCTGCTCTTCCTTCCAGCGATCCTCCCCTTGTCCTAGCCTCGTGCCCAGGGCAGCACAGCCACGCTCTGCTTAGCAGATGCAAACAGCCCCACGGGCCACGCTCCGTTCCTGTCCCTGGGAGCTCTGGGTGCAGCGGGGAAGCCGGGGAGCCGAGAGACGGTCACACGTCCACGGCCAGCATGGCGGCCGTGACAATGGTCAGCGACAGCGTCCTTCTACGGTGCCAGGAAGCTTGTAAAGATAACCTTACTGAACACTTAAAACATCCTTAGAGGCTATGTTAGCATCTTGCTTTATAGACAAGGAAACTGAACTCAGAGAAGTTAAGGAACTTGCCTAAGGTCACCCAGCTAAAAGAGAAGCAGGGTTTTGAACTGTGTTGACTGACCCCAGTTTGTCAGATCGTGTTTCTGTGTGGTTTCTGCTGTGACAGAGGGGGAGCAGAGAGGCTGGGGGAGCCCAGAGGGGGCACCAAGGACAGGCCTGGCATCAGAGAAGTCAGCCTGGGAGCCATGAGAACACAGCTGGGTATTGAAGGATGAATAGGAGTTGGCTAAGAAGAGGAGACGGGAGAGGGCAGTTCAGGTCTCTAACCAGGTCCCTGCCCCAGGGTTGGGTGGGAATCAGGAGGGCTTCTGGGGGGAGGTGTTTCCTGGGGTGACACCTTCAGAATCCATCTCCATAGAGGCCCTGGGACAGGCAAGTGTTGAAAACTCACAGCCTTTCTTCGAGGGCCCTCCAGGGAACGCAGCTGAAAAGCACGCAGGCCTCCCTGTGAACCGGAGAGGTTTCTGGGCCACAGAATTGGCAAAGGGCAGCAGCAAAGCAGGGCAGAAGGAAGAAGCATTTCAAAGGAGGGTCAAGAATTTGCTGCTCAGGAAATATTTCTGGAAAAGTTCATTGGGGCGTCCTGTGGAATCTCAAATATTCCAAGTTTCAGAGGAAGGAAGGTTTGTGTTCCCGGGATGTCGGCCCGTCTCAGCTCCTCTTTCAGGGGCGAGGCTGAGGTCTCTGGGGAGGGGCGAGGTCAGCGCTGGGGAAGGCGTGCTTGGGGGAGCACGCGCGGGGCTGGGGGCTGTGCCAGGGCCAGCCCCGGACGTGGAAAACATTTGGGGCCGGCCCCCATCTGCCTGCCACTCCCCCCTGCTCGGGCTCCGTCTACGTGGCTGCCGCGGGGATGGGCTTCATTCTTCAGCGGGCCCCAGGCGGCGCAGGGGGCGACGCCCAGGGGGCCCCACCCCCCACTGACCCTTGTCCACAGTCCTCTGCGAGATGCTTCCTCCTCTGCAGACCACTAGCCGAGACACCACTGCCGGGGAACCGGGACACAACCCTCATCTCCGTGCCAGACCCGCAGCTCTGTGCAGACACCAGGCCCCCCGTGAGTCCTGTCTAGCCCCCCCCCGGGGAGCGTGAGGGCGCACGGCAGTGAGGACAGGCACCGGGGCTTGATACTCGTCCCCTGGCTGCTGTGGTCTGGACACCTCTTCTTTCTGTCTTGACAGAAAAGTAAAGAGGTGTGCAGAGAGCCCGTGGCTGTGGGGGCCATGGCTGGCTTCGTGCGTGAGGGTCTGGAGTGTGCTTGGAGATTTCTCTTCCCCGCCAACCCAGCCCAGCACTGCCTCACAACCCCCCACCCCCGGGGCAAAGCCCTCTGCAGCCACTGCACCAAAAGTGACATCGACCCAGCAGATGAGACTGTGTGCACAAGTGAGTGTGCATGTGCATGCATGTGAATGTGTGTCTGTACACATGTGATTGCACATGTGTGCACGAGTGGTTGTGCATGTGTGTGCACATGCATGTGTGGGTGCGTGCACACGTGGATGTGCATGTGTGCACGTGGGAGTGTGCATGTGCGCACTGTGTGCAGGTGTGTGTGCACATGTGTGGGGGTGTGTGCATGTGAGCGTGCATGTGTGTGCATGTGTGTCTGCACATGTGATTGCATGTGTGTACATGTGTGGTTGTGCATGTGTGTGCACGTGTGAGTGTGTGCGCACACATGAGTGTGTGGGTATGTGCACGTGTGGGTGTGAGGGTGTGCACACATGTGTGTGGGTGTGTGCACATGTGATGTGAGTATGCACATGTGAGTGTGCATATGTGAGTGTACATGTGTGAGTGTGCATGTGTACACATGTGAGTATGTGTGTGCACCTATGAGTGTGCATATGTGTACGTGTGAGTGTGTGTGCACATGTGAGTGCGTGTGTGTGCATGTGTGTGGCCACACCTCTGCACTCTGGGAGCTGGTATGCGGCAACCTGACTCTGGGTGCGGAGGCTGGGCTTCCGGAGCCACGCAGACCCATGCATGTGTAAGTGATGTTTACTGGAACAAAATACTGACCGGAAGGATCTCCCACCTTTCCTTGATCTGGGGTCCCCAGGGGTGCCTCTCCTCAGAGCCCAAGTTATTACAAAAATTTTGTTTTTAAGTTTATAAGTTTTTTTAAGTTTGTGTTTTTTAAATTCTCATACTGTGAAGCCGTGTGGCTGTTTGGACGCAGGGTGTTGTGGTTTTAACCCGCGTGTGGATTTGTGTGAGGGCACCAGCCCGCCCCCACGCCCGCGGCTCTGTCCTCCCAGGACGTCATGTGAGTGGGATGAGACATGACAGTCTTCACAGCCGCTGCAGTGAAGGCCACCGGAGAGGAAAGTGGGCAGCGGAGGGTGGCCGCGTTCGACAGTGTGAGGCCCTTGGGACCGTCCCTGTTCGTCGCTGGGGGGCGATGTCGGGGGGCGTGGCCTGGTTTGTCTTCCATTCACCCAGTGGAGGACACGGGCCTTGTTTCACGTGGGTGTCCTAGCCCAGTATGGCGAGTTGTGAGCCGCTGTGCCCCGCGACGCCCGCCAGCCCCAGTCCCGCCCCGCTGGTGACACAGCCCTGACAGCTTCTCTTCCCCAGGTCTCCAAAGTGGCGTTCACGTCTTTCTTTTTTTCTTTTTCTTTTCGTAACGATTTATTTATTTACGAGACAGAGAGAAAGAGGGAGCGCGTGCACACACACAGGGCGAGAGGGGCAGGGGCAGAGGGGGAGGGAGAGAGAGCGAACCTCAAGCAGACTCCCCGCTGAGCACGGAGCCCGACCCGGGCCTCGATCTCACGACCCTGAGACCATGACCTGAGCCAAAATGAAGAGGCGGGCGCTTAACTGACTGAACCACTGCTTCTCTTTGTTAAATTATACTTTTTATTGAGATGAATCTCACATAATATAAGTCACCCTTTAAACTGTTGGGACGTGTACAGTGTAATGGTTTTTAGTACATTCCCACTGTTGGGCAGCCATCACCAGTCTGCTTCCAGAACATTCCTCCCCCCCAGGAAGAAATGCCGTACCCAAGAGCCGTCACCCCCAGCCTCCTGTCCCAGAGTCGGAGCCCCTCGTCTGCCTTCTGTCTCTATGGATCTGCCTGGCGTGGACATTGTCTGTGGATGAGACCCGGGGCACGGGGCCTGCAGAGCCTGGCTTCTTCCTCGGAGCCCCACGTCGTCAAGGCCACGGCCCGTGTCCTTCCAGTGGCTGAGGAGCATTCCCTTGTACGGACGGATCACCCTTCAAAGCTCCGTTCACAGGTTGGTGCACACGCGTGCGGCTTCCCCAGCCTGGCTGCGGGGAGTAGCGCTGCGTGAGCTTCCGCACGGCCCCAGTGACGAGGGATGTGAGCGCCTTCTCATGGCCCGGCTGGCCCTCCGTATGTCCTCTTTGGAGAAGCACCCATTGAGATCGTTTGCTTGTGTCAAAATTGGATTATTGGTCTTTTTGTTGTTATAATCTAGGCCCCAGACTGATCAGATATGTGGTTTGCAAATAGTCTGTCCCATTCTGTGTGGGTTTCTGATTTTCACTTCCTTGGGAATATGCTTTTCAGCGGACATCTTTAATTTTGATGAAGTCCAGGTGATCTACTTTATTACTTGTGCTTTTGGTTCTATATCTAAGAAACTCGTCAAATCAAAGGTCACAAAGTTTTGCACCTGTGTTTGCTCCAGAGGGTTCTGTGGTTTTAGCTTTTACCTTAAAGTCTTTGGATTCCTTTTGAGTTAATTTTTATATATGGTGTGAGGTAGCGGTCCCAATTTATGAATTTTTTGCATATGGAGATCCGATTGTCCAGCCACCATTTATTAAAAAGACGGTTCTTTCCCCCATTGAATGGTCTCGGCAGCCGTGTAGACGGTCAGTCGGTCGCAGCCGCATGGGTGTGTGCCCGGGTGTATGTCGATCCTGACACCGGCACTGAGGACGGTCCTAATGACGCGAGCTCAGTAGTGGGTTTGGAAATCAGGATGTGCATCCTCCACCTTTGTTCTCCTTTTTCCGAGGTTGTTTGGCTATTTGGGCTCCCTTTCAATTGCGAGTGAGTTTCAGAACCAGTGTATCCATTTCTGCAAGCCAGGCGATTGGACTTCTGAGTGGGATTGTGCGGAAGCCGTGGCTCCTTCGGGGGAGTGTGGCCGTCCGAACAAAAGAGCAAAGCCGTCCAGTCTGTGCACACACGATGTCTCCCTGTTTATTTCGCTCTGCTTTCATTTCTTTCTTGGGGTCTTCTCTACATAAGTTCATGTCACACGTAAATGGAGACTTTTACTTCTTCCTTTGCAACCTGGAGCCTATAATCTCCTTTCTTTGCCCGACTCCCCTGATGAGAGACCTTGTATAACATTGAAGGGAAGCGGCCGTGTTCCTGACCTTCCAGGAAAGCACCCGCCTTGCCCGGTTGGACGTGACGGTCACCATGGGTGTTCTGGCACGTCCTGATCGGGCGGGGACGTTCCCTCCGGTGCCCAGTGTGTTCGGTGTTTTTCTCACGAAAGGGCGTTGGATTTGGGGATCACTTTTTAACCTCTTTTGTTCTCTTTTGTTCATACCAGGTAATTTCTGTTGCTCTGTCTCCAAATTCACTGGCTTCTTCTTCTGTCATTTCTCTCTGGCCATCAAGCCCCTACAATGAGTTTTAAATTTTGATTCCTGTATTTTTCAGCCTTACTTTTTTCATTTGGTTCCTCTTTACATCTGTGTCTCTTTGCTGAGATTTTTTTAAAAATATTTTCTTTCATTTCAGTCATGTTCATGCGTTCTTCCCGGGTTATTTTTATGGTCCTGCTTTCAAGTTTTCGCCAGACGGTGCTGACGTCTTTGTCATCTCGGCATTCCTGACTGTTGGTGGTCTTCTCCCACCAAGTGGAAGTTTTCCTGGTTCTTCGTATGCCAAGTACTTCTGGATTGTATCCTGGACATGCAGACTATTACGTCATGCGACTCTGGGTCTTATTTAAATACTATGGGGCAAGTCCATATTTTCGTGGTAATGGGATGGATCCTGCTGGGTCCAGCCCACAGTCTCCCCACAGTTTCCAGCAGCCTCCTTGGGTTGAGGGTTAACATCTTTAACATGGGCCCCCTTTCCAGTCTGGGACGTGACTTGTCCTGCGTGCACCACCCAGCGGCCAGTCTGGGTCCAGAGAGGTGGTCTCCACTCAGCCGAGTCCTCAGTCCTGGCATGCTGCTCACACCAGATGCATGCATGTGCAGCTCAGGAGCGGGCCTGGGGGTTCGGGGACAGCCTCTGGGTTCAGGATCCAAGCTCCTTCCTCTTTAGGATGTCCCCGGGGCCTTTCTGGTTCTTAGGGGTCCCCTCTTCAGTCTGGGTTCGCCTGACTGGCTGCACATCTCCTGGAGTGAGGCTGAGTCTAGGGCCAAACGGGGGAGGACAGGACCCCACGCCATCGGCCTAGTCCCTTGCGCCAGACTTAGGCTCCTTGGATTGGGAGACGGAGGTGTGGACACCTGTGGGCTCCTGCTGCTCGTTGTTAGTGCCACGGCTCCTGTCGCCTGGGAGGCAGCGGGGAACAGCCCAGGAGGCCAGCACAGATGGGGTCCGGTGCCGGGCGCTCTCCCCTGTGCAGCCCCCACTCCTCCCTTCGCCGCCTCAGCCAGAGCCCAACCCCACGAGCTGCTCCTTTCCCGACTGAAAACTCCCTACCAGCCGGCAACCTCTCCTTCCCCCCGGGCAGCCTGCGGGGCTTCTGAGACAGGCCGAGCTTCTGACTCTTTCCAGAGAGCTATTCCCTGCCACCCCACCCCTCACAAATCCTCCCTCCTCCCCCTCCAACCTCTCCTCTCCACACCTCACGCTCTCTATGCCCAACCCTCCTTAGGGTCTGCCGGCTTTACTGAGGAACACTTAGAAAACTGAGGCTCGGAGAAGCTAAGAGAGTGACTCACGACAGCAGAGCTGAGTCTGCAAGCCGCACCCGCCAGACTCTGCCTTCCTTGGCCTTTGCACCAGAAACCTCCAGGAAGTCGGGCCTGAGCAGCTGGGAAGAGCTGGCTTTATCCCTCCACCAGCTGGGTGTTGACACACACGTCCCCAAGCCCAGGGCCCGGGGTGCCTCTGCGGACGCCTGCCCCTGCCCGGCCCCCTGCTGGGCTCCCAGGAGACTGAGACCCCACGTGTGCTCTGATAAGATGAGGTTCAAGGGTCTGATGGCTAATACGACTCTAAGCAAGCCCTGGCCACCCACTGTAAGAGCAGCTTGTAAAGAAGAAATAAAATATGAAAAGGAAAGAAGGAGAAAAGGTAAACTAAGCCTTAGTTAATCCCTTAAGGAGTCTCTGAGCAACAGACCGACACCAAGGTCCCAGGATGGAAGGAGGCACGATTTTCTGTGCCGTCTTTCAACATGCGCTGGAAAAGGATTTGGATACGCAGTCAAAGTGGTAGGTTATAAGAAGGTAAAAACGACGAGAGAAGAACAGGGCCAGCGGGAAAATCCGCAGCGAGTTCTGTGCGGACAAGGTGGTCATGGACCTGAAGGAGAAGGGACAGAAAGGCACCCAGCCAGCCCCGAAACCTCCGTATTTTCTGAAGAGTGTAGTGAAAGACCTAGCTGTGGAAAACACGGCATGAAGAGAAGCAGGAGCTTGGTGGTCAGGCAGCAGAGGCAGTGGATGCGGGGTTCCGGGCCAGGCAGCAGTAGCACGCTCTGTGCTCGGAGCTGGCTGGGAGACCCACAGGGCAGGGGTGCATGCTCAGCGGGCTCCTGGTCTTGAGCAGAGAGGGGGTGGGGACCAGCACAGCGGTTCAGTGTGTGGTGCTCAGTGCCCATGCAGTTGGGTCCTTTGTGAGCTTTGCTAAGTTCCAATCTGGGGTCTCGGATGCATCCAGAATATTGACAATTCATTCATCTTCCCACACTTCTCAGATTGGGGTCAGCCGGGTGCAGTCAACCGTACGTGCAAGGGAAACTCTGAAGGCCAGGGAGTACGGGCTTCCTTCTGGTGATTTCTGAAGGAGGGTGCTTGTTCAGATTACAGAATTTTACAATCAAAGAAGTGAAAGCCACCTGGAGGGTCTTTCCGAGGCAGCAGCAAGGATGCCATTGAGACTCCTGGACCAGGAGCCTGGCTGCCTGGTTCTAGCCCTTCATTCATTCATTCACCTGTCCATCATTAATTCATTCACTTATCAGATATTTTCCAAGTTCCTCTGGATGCCAAGCTCAGAAACGTGATGGACCCAAGATGTAGAGATGTGAAGGCTGTGTGCTCCACATGGACTCGCTTGGGCTTGACTCATGTGAGCCCTTCCAGCCCTCTGTGGCTTCCTAGGGGGGCCCCTAACACAGCAGGGAAAGAAGAGGCTCAGAAGGAAGTGGTATTGCCTGGGGCGCACAGCAGCCCCCAGCAGGGCCAGGTCTGGACCCAGGTCTGCCCACCTGCAAACCTTTCTTCCATTCCCCATGCTGCACCACCCACACCCTCCGCCCAGTTGTGAGGTCCAGGAGCTGGGAACCTCTTCTGAGCTTGCCACTTGTCTTCTCCTGCTAGGGGCAACCTGGATAGGTGGGATGGGGCAGGGTCTCGGTTTGTGGGAGGAGCCAATTCTCAGGTCTGCTCCTGAGACCGGGGTCATCAGGGAGCAAGTCCAGACCCAACTTCTCAGAACCAAGCCCTGCCATGGTTCCCAGGTGTCCACACCCTTGGCCATCACTCTCTAGATGATGGGAAGAATGTTCCGGAGGTCCCAGGAAAGGCATGCTCATGGCTCAGACTGTCCAGTTCTTTACTGCCTTCAGTCTGGCACCCTTAGGACACATCTTCCCTCTTGCGGCTTCATAGGATCCAAACAGGGAAGACCAAACAACCTGTTTACAGAAACTATTGATGCTTTGCTAAGTAAAAATCTCACAAAATGCTCAGCCTTGCTGGGTATTGGCAATATTGGCCTTGTGTCTGCCATGGCATCTTCCCTACCCCACTTGAAAAGTGCTGCTATTTCTCAGTTTTCTAGCTGTAGACACTACTCCTGGCTTCCTCCTATGGAAGAGGGGGATTTTCTTTCTTTTCCCTCCCTTCCATGCCCTTTCCCAGAAGTTGCAGCACAGTTTTGGTTTAGTCAGTGTTCAATGTTGTTGATGTGATGACCTAGTAAATACCTCTTACCTATGGACATGCAATAGATCATGATTATATTGACTTTCCAGCCTTCTCACTTGCCTGGAGTTGGCACTTGCCTTGCATTTTCACTTGCTTGTTTTTTCATGTACTTATCACTAACTTATCCCTAAACTCCCTTCACTGTGGCCAAGTGCATCAGGTTACTTATTGGTCCTTTTTTAAGCCTCTTCCCTGGGGCCTCCTACCTAGAACTCCACCCTGGCTAGGTTGCCCCTCAGGTCTGCTGCACTGCAAGTTTCTGAAACTCTCTTTGCTCCCCTCCTGGGCTGGCTCTGCGGCTTCCTGGTTCCCATGGCTCCCTCCTATATGGGAGTCAGTTAAGGTTAGTGGTTTTGGAACCCGACTGCCTGGGGACAATCTCTAGCTCTTCTGTTTTGTTCAGACCGACCAGGCACTTGCCCCGGTCCCACCCTCCTGGGTGCTGGTTAAGACAGTACCTTCTCTGCAGATGGACTGAATTTGGAAAGTTCTAATAGAGAAGTTGTTAAGCTGAGAATAGGAAAGAGGAAAGTCTGTGTAGTCAGGTGTGTGGAGATGCATCATGGGAGATGAGGCTTGAACAGACGGGTGGGCCCTGCCTGCAGCCCAGCTTAAGGCCCCAGGGATGCTCTGGGCTGGGCCCTTCCCCATCCCTCTGGGCCTCCCTAGGACGGCCTCCCCGTGAAGCCTCTGGGGGTGGGTCTGGGGACCAGGGCTGAGCAGTAGGCAGGGGGACATGGAGGAAAGAGAGGCAGTCACTTCCTCAACTCTCTTCAGGGCCGGCTTTCCCCCCTGGCCGGCATTTCCGGCCCATGGTTGTGCTGTCAAGGGCCCTGAGGCACAGCAAAGACCCCACTCCCCCTCCTTTTCTCTGGAGAAGGCACATTCTCTGGGTCCAGGCATTGAGCAAGCTGAAATGAGTTCTACAGACCCCACAGAGAAGACATGACCCTTTGGCTCGAGTCATGATCTCAGGGTCTGGGGATCGAGCCCTGCATCGGGCTCCTTGCTCAGCGGGGAGCCTGCTTCTCCCACTGCCTCTGCCTGCCTCTCTCTCCCTCTATCAAATAAATAAAAATAAAATACTTTAAAAAATACAAATGATGAGACCTGTTCTGGATAACTTAAGTGAAAGAGGAATGTGCTGAAGGCATACCAAGCCATTAACAGAAGCCAGGAGAGGCTAAGGATCCAAGCTTTGAAGAGGGTGGGAGGGCAGGACCGCAGTAGGACCCTGGGGTGGGAGTGACTCCGTGTGACTTCTGAGACAGTTTCACTACGAGTCCACTGTGCTTTGTAGATCCGGGGGTACCATCCTGGAGAGCCGTGCGGAGCCTGGCTTGGGTCTTGTGTGCCCCCTCTGCCAGGCAGGGAGGGGAGGTCCCTGACCCATACTTCACCAAGGTAGTGGCCAATGGCAAGGATGAGTCACCAGGTGAAGTCTTGCCCGAACTGCGGGCTGGACGCTGGGCAGGTAGGACGGGACGTCCAGCCTAGCTCACATCCCCGCCCAGAGGGGGGTGGCTTGCTCAAGGACACAGGGGGCTTGGGGTCAGGCAGCACCAAGGACTCATGAGATGGCTCGGAGCATCCCTGTCCCAATGGGCTGTTGGAGGAATTGAGAACCATGCTTGAGGGAAACCAGATGTTGGGAACTGTGTCAGGTGGATACCAGGAGGAGGTGGGCCAGACAGGAGGACTGGGTGTGCACTCTCACTATATGGATGGGTTCCAACCCCAGTGCGGCATGGCTTGTGGTGTGGCGCCACCGCTGAGGTACGTGACCTCTGTCTCTATTCGCGCTATTGGGATCACATCAAAATAAAAGCTACTGCACGGCAAAGGAAACAATTGAGAAAACAAAAAGGCAGCACACCGAGTGGGAGAAGTTATTTACACAGGACATACCTGGAGAGAGTTGCTATCCAAAACATATAAAGAACTGATACAACTCGACACCCCCAAAACAAGAATCATTTTTAGCAAATTAAAAAATGGGCAGAACACATGAAACAGATATTTCTCCAAAGAAGACATCCAGATGGCCAGCAGACACATGAAAAAGTGCTCAACATCCCTCATCATCAGGGAAATGCAGATCGAAACAGTGAGATATCACATCACGTCTGTCAGATGGCTAAAGTCAACAAGTCAGGAAATGACAGATGTTGGCGAGGATGTGGAGAAAGGGGAACCCTCCTACACTGTTGGTGGGAATGCAAGCTGGTGCAGCCACTCTGGAAGACAGGATGGAGGTTCCTCAAGAAGCTGAAAATAGAGCTACCCTACGACCCAGCAATGTCACTACTGGGTATTGATGCAAAGAACATAAAAACACTGATTTGAAAAGTCATGTACACCCCTATATTCATAGTAGCATTATCTATAGTTGCCAAGACAAGGAAAGAACCCAGATGTCTCTCAACAGATGAATAGATAAAGAAGATGGTGTATATATACATATATATATATATAATGAATACTACTCAGCCATCAAAAAGAATGAAATCTTGCCATTTGCAACAACGTGGATGGATCTAGAGGGTATTATGTTAAGTGAAATAAGCCAATCAGAGAAAGACAAAGACCATATGATTTCACTCATCCGTGGAGTTTAAGAAACAGATGAACATAGAAAAAAATGAGCCAAACCAAGAAACAGGCTCTTAACTGAAGAGAGCAAGCAGATGGTCACGAGAGGGGCAGTGGGCGGGGCAGTGGCAGAAAGAGGTGGCGGGGATTGGGGAGCACACTGGTGATGAGCACGGGGCGGTGCACAGAATACAGTCGCCATATTGTCCACCGAAAACTAGCGTAACAGCTTTCATTAATTATGCTGGAATTCAAAAGTTATAGACAGCTGTTCAGGGGACTCTTCAATGGCCAAGCAGAGATGCTCCAAGGTGACCTTCTGTCCCTTTCTGCACAGAAGCAGTGGGCAGTTTCCACAGTTTGAGCTCAGCGACCCAGCCCTAGAGCAGCTCTGCCAGGTGCCCGGGGCTGGGGAAGCAGGTGTGGCCACTGCCCTCTAGGAGCACGGCCCTCCGGGAGCACCAACCTCCGGGAGCACCACTCTCCAGGAGGACCACTCTCCAGGAGCGCTGGCCTCGGGGAGCACCACTCTCCGGGAGCAGCGCCCTCAGGGAGCACTACCCTCGGGGAGAATCGCTGCAGCAAACCTGCCCTGGCAAAGAGTCCAGCCTGGAGGGCATTCAGGCGGAGGCTGTCAGGAGGAGGAAACATGCAGGGTGGGGAGGCGGCGACGGGGCTCCCATGGATTTGGGGGCCAGGACATGAGGCCTGAAAGGAGACCCAGCAAGAGCCAGGCTGAGAGAAGGTTGGATGTCCAGGCCAAGTCTCCAGGTCGGACACTGGGCACCTGCCATGGCCGGCGTGGAGGTCACAGTGCTGGGCGGCTGGATTGCTCTCCTGTCCGACTTCCCTGGGGCTGTAGCTGGGTGTGTCCCAGCAGCAGGACACCAGCCTGGGTCAGCCTATGTCACAGCAAAGGAGGTGGGCCTGTAGACCAAGGGGCTGGAGTTGTCCTGAAGCCTTGTGTGGATGGTGAGAGTGGTAACCCCTTCCCAAAGAGAGGTGATGGCAGTTGGTGGTTGGGCTAGTGTGAAATGTTCAAAGAGGTTGGGCTATCTGTATATACATCTCTTCTCCTTCCTTCCCCTTCCTTCTCCTTTCTGCCTGGAATTTGGATGTGATGGCTGGAGCTCCAGCAGCAACGTTGGACCAGGAGGTGACCTTGAGGATGTAAGCTGCTCTTTAAGGGCAGAACGAAAGGACGGAGCCAGGGTCCTGGATGATCTTGCGACTACCCGTTGACTCCGCCTTGGATGTCCCCGCTCTGGACTTTCCTTTGGGAGAGACAAAACTTCAACCTTATTTCTCTGCTCATTTGGGTTTTCTCTCCCATTTAGCTGAGCCAAATTCTGATTGCTGTCTTGATTTCCATTATCAGCTAAAAACCTGAAACTCAAGTACCCTATCTATAAAGCTGGGGCTGGAAATGACTGTTCAGTACACTGACTGGGAGGACAGCATTGCTGGCGGCCAGAGGCTGCTTAGTCCCTGCTTACCGATGTCCACTCCTCTGGGGAGGGGATGCCGCCAGGGAAGCTGGCTGTCTTCCCACTGGGAATAATGACTCTCTGTGTGGCTTTCTCGGGGGGACTGTGAGTTAGTAATGGGGGCTTCAGGGGGGCAGCTGAAGGCCTGGCATGGGGGCACTGTGGCGCCATGATGTAGTCCCTGGCCCCCAGAGTTTAGAGGGGGTGCCCCAAATGTAAGCAGGTAATTACTTAGTGGTGACATCACAGTCAGAGCATTGGACTGTTGGGGTCCCTGGAGGACATGTCCCCAGACTCAGGAAGGGTCTGAGGATTCCTAGAGGTGAACCTGAAGGAGGGTCAGAGCCAGCCTGAGCAGTGGACACTGGGTGGAGCGGGGACAATACTCCAGCCCAAGGGACCAGCCTGTACAAGACCTGAGGTTACCTTACAAGGGAGTGAGATCTCCATTCCTGGAGGTATCCAAGTGAAGGCTGATATACAAAGAGATAGATAGGACGTGCATCTGTGCTGAGCAGGAGGGGAGGAGCCTCCCCAGGGAGCATGACTGAAGAGGAGCCATGCAAGAAGACGAGGGAGGTTGGGGGCATGGGTGACTGAGCGGTGCCACCGGGCAGAGTCAAGCCTCCGCCAATCAGACCCCTGGCAGGTCCACGCCGGCGGGGGTGTGAGAAGAGGCGGATCCCTGGGGGTCCCCAGGAAACTCCCGGGGCGTGGTCTGCGTGTGGCCTGCAGACAACAGGACCTGTGAGGCTGAGGGCCCCCCCCGTGCCCTCTCCCCTCTGTGCCCGTGTCACCGTCATGGGCCGCGGAAGTCAGGGACCGGAGCGCATCTGCGTCCGTGCCCCCAGAGCCAGCCCGGGCCAGCCCGGAGCCGGTGCCCAGTGCACGCGTGTTGAATGAATGCGACTGGGACCCAGAAGCTCGTCCTAACTCGCCTTCTGGAGCGGGGGCTCAGCTCCCCATGTTTGAGAGCAGACGACACCCCCTTCCTGCCAGAGTGGGCATGAGCACCGAGAGAGAAATGCACGGGGCGCCTAGAACTCGGGCCCCGGTTTCTCAGCTGTAAAAGGAGCGACAGGATCCAGCGTGGCCCAGGGCAGGCCGTGGCATCCCAGGATTGCCGAGCTGGGGCCTGGCCCAGCTCCCAGGGCCCGGAGCCAGGCCGCCACACCTCAGCGGCCAAGCCCAGAGCGGCGGAGCCTCTCCACCAGCTGTTTCCCACATCAGCCGCCCCTCCCAGGAGGGCCTCCAGCGCGGGGAGGGTGGCAAAGGGACAGCCGGAAGCTTTCCAGGCAGCCCTGTGCCCCTGGGGCTGCCGGCGGTCAGCGGAGAGGGTGCAGGCCGTGGCCTCCTCGGCCAGGGTCTGGAGGCCGGCTGCTTTGCAACCATGCCCCCTGCCGACATCCGGGCTCGCCGCCCTCGGGCTCCGGCAGGCCTAGCTGGAGGGGGACGCCGAGACCACTGACCACGGCCCTGCTGATCTGGGCTAAGTACTTTGGATGGTGCCAGGAGCCAGGGCAGCTGCCCGGGCCTGAGAGGTGACATGCGGACCTGGCCCTGGGGTCCTGCCCCTGTGTGCGCGCCGGGATCATCGGCTCTCCTGCGATGCGGGCAAGACCGGGAAGCTGACTTTAAGGAAGGGGGCATCCTGGTGGGCCTGACCTGATCAGGAACACCCCCCCCCCACCGCACACATACAAAGGGCTCATTCGTGGGAATGGCCGTGCTCCTGGCTCTGGAGGCAGAGGGTCCCAGGGAAGGGCCTGAGAGTGACCCTGGATGCTGAGGGACCGGGCTCCGGGTGGCACTGGACCGTGAGAGCCGCCCAGACGTGCGACCCACAGACGGTAAACGATGTTGTTGCACCGCATAGACAAGAACACATAGCATGGCCGCCCTATGGGCCTGCGGGTCCTCCTCGAACCCCGAGGCCCCTCGCTCTTCTGTGTCACGTGCTTTCCTGCAGAGTGCGCCCTGCCCCCCGTCTGCACCCCGATGTCCCCCGGGCTCCTCCTCGGAGGGCCACCCCTGCTCCCCGCCCGAGGGGCTCCGTGGTGTGGGCCGAATCACGAATTTTTAACGTGTTCCCCAGAACTCCCCCCGTGCGCGGAGTCGCTGGGGCCCCTGGGGCGGGCTGTCCCCCCGGAGGGAGGCTGCGGGGAGAGGGCCCTCCAGCCCCACACCCCAGACCACGGCGGACGTGACCTCGGCTGCTCTCCCAGACGGACAACAACTCAAACGGTGGACGTGTGTTTCCACGGCTCCACTGAGGACGGCCGTGTGGAGGAGGCTCTGGAAAGAAGCATTTTTTGTTTTTTTATGTGGGAAACACACGTCACGAAAAGGAAAAACAAACAGGCAGGAGATCACAAAGAACATCTAGGAATCAGACCAAATCCCGTTCCTAGAGAAGTCGACTTTGAAACTTTCGGTGGACGTCATGTAAGGGTTTTGTCTGGGTGTACCCGTCACCCCCAACACATGCACGTGCTCGCCTCCACACGCCCCTGCACACACGCTCACCTCCACACTCATCTGCACACACGCTCACCTCCACACTCATCTGCACACACACTCACCTCCACAGTCGCCTGCACACACGCTCACCTCCACACACCCCTGCACACACGCTCGCCTCCACACTCCCCTGCACACACGCTTGCCTCCACACTCCCCTGCACACATGCTCACCTCCACACCCCCCTGCACACACGCTCACCTCCACACTCATCTGCACACACGCTCACCTCCACACCCCCCTGCACACACGCTCGCCTCCACACCCCTCTGCACACATGCTCTCCTCTACACTCCCCTGCACACACGCTCACCTCCACACTCATCTGCACACATGCTCACCTCCACAGTCGCCTGCACACATGCTCACCTCCACACCCCCCTGCACACACGCTCACCTCCACACTCATCTGCACACATGCTCACCTCCACAGTCGCCTGCACACATCCTCGCCTCCACACCCCTCTGCACACACGCTCGCCTCTACACTCCCCTGCACACACGCTTGCCTCCACACATCCCTGCACACATGCTCGCCTCTACACCCCTCTGTACACATGCTCGCCTCCACACATCCCTGCACACACGCTCGCCTCTACACTCCCCTGCACACACGCTTGCCTCCACACATCCCTGCACACATGCTTACCTCCACAGTCGCCTGCACACATGCTCACCTCCACACTCATCTGCACACATGCTCACCTCTACACTCCCCTGCATACACGCTCACCTCCACACTCATCTGCACACACGCTCACCTCCACAGTCGCCTGCACACATCCTCGCCTCCACACCCCTCTGCACACACGCTCACCTCTACACTCCCCTGCACACACGCTTGCCTCCACACATCCCTGCACACATGCTTACCTCCACACGCCCCTGCACACATGCTCCCCTCCACGGTCACCTGCACACCCCCCTGCACGCACGCTCGCCTCCACACCCCCCTGCGCACACACCTGCACCTACCAGCACACGCATGTACACACGTGCACACATACGGGTTCGAGGTAAGACTGTAACATGGGCTACGCCATCTCATGAGTCTTCTCCTTTTTGTCGGTTCAGTAAGAAGCCTGGACGGGTTCCCAGGTGCATAGATCCAAACCTGCCCCATGGGTCCCCAGCTAAAGGATCAGCCAATTTTCATTGTCCAGGACCAGACAGGTGCCCCTCTCCGGGAGCCGCGTTCCCGGCGAAGGGTGCGGAACGTCCCCCCCTCCAGGAGCCGCGTTCCCGGTGAAGGGTGCGGAACTTCCCCCTCTCCGGGAGCCGCGTTCCCGGTGAAGGGTGCGGAACTTCCCCCTCTCCGGGAGCCGCGTTCCCGGCGAAGGGTGCAGAACTCAGTGTCTCTCTCCCCCTGGGTAACCTTGATCACTGGGAGGCTGGAACAACGCATTACCTCGTCTGTTTGCTGGCCTCAGTATATTCGCAGCCCCCGTGTCCCCCTCTCGGGAATTCCAGCTCCCTGCCCTGCTCTTTTCTCTCCCTGAGAGCATGTGTGAGGGTCCCTGCCAGGCTGGTCGAAAGGGCCAGGACTGAGGCTGGGGGTGAGCGTGAGGAGCAGGGGGATGGGGACAGCAATGAGGAGCCCCCAGGGCCCCTCCTCGTCATGGGGGCTGCCAGCCCAGGTTCCTTGAGGAAGCAGAAAGCGGGGTTCCTGGAAGGAATTTCAGTCTGAAGAGGGTTCTTCCTGGTATGAAAACAGAGAAATTATTTGCCTCCAAGTCAGTATAATCCAACGGAAGCCACACTAGGAAGGAGGAGGCCGTTGCTGGCCTCAGTCTTTCTATCTGTGAAATGGGACTCATGATCTTTCTTCCTTTCTGGGGCCCAGGCTGGGGCCCTGCTGTCTCACCACTGGGCCAAGTGGGGTAGCTCGGGGCTCCCCTGTACCCCACCAGCACAGCAGCCCACCACCTCGGGAATCAAGCCCAGTTCCTCACCAGGTATGGTGCCTCTCAGTTTCCTGCATGCACATGACCCCTTTTGGCGAGAGCACTCCACAGTCTTCACCTGGCTCACCACCCGAGCACAGCTCTTGGCTGGACGTCACTCCCTCTGAGAGCTTGGGGGACCCCTCTTCGCTCCTCTCCAACCCTGGCCTCACTGTGCACGGCTGCCCCTCCTGGACGCCAGCAGCTGCGCCCCATGGACAGGATGGTGACGGGGCAGGGGGCAGGCGCTGGCCCTTCTGCTTCCAGGGGTCCACAGGGCACTGCTGACTCCCTCCACGCGGGGAGCCGCCCTCCCCGCCCCCTCCCCGCCCCCTCCCCAGCAGCGCAAGCCCCCCGGGATGTGCTGGTGAAGACCTCGCCCTGCGCTCGCCCTCAGGGCTTGGGGAGGGAATGGGGCACCCATGGTTAGGAAGCACCTGTCCTGCGCTTCTCTTAGTTTTCGCCCATTGTTCCTTCCGTCCGAGGCCACGCGGGGACCAGGCGTCTGAGCCAGGCTCCCCTGTCCTGCCAGATGCTCGTTCCCCACAGCCAGCCCTGAGTCCGCAGCCCTGACCGCTGACGCCTCCGCTCCTCACACTCCGGGGGCTCGTGACCTGGGCCCGTCCCGGTCACTGGTGGGGGCTGCCGCCGGGGGCAGTGGTCTGTATCCGCCGGGCGAAGGGCTTCAGGATTTCAGGTGCTGCTCAGCCACGCCCACAACACAGGGAATGGGGGATCCATGACTTACAAAGTGACAGGGAATTTGAGGTCTCTTCTGGGGGCGAAGTTTTGACAGCGCAGCAAGCAGAACTGTCCCAGTCTGGCTGCCAGGCACGGAGCAGTGGCAGGGCCCCCACCAGGCCTGCATCATGGCCTCGGGGGCCAAGCACCTGGGCCCCTCCCAGCTGTGTGGGCCGAGGCCAGTGCCCTGGTCTCTCCGGGACTAGATTTCTCCAGGGCCAAAATAAGGAAAATAAGACCCTTCTGTTGTCCACAATCTGCGTGAGCGATTTTTCAAGTGATTTCTGTAGCACCTTCACCTGGTCACTGTGTGCAAGCCCTGTGGGAACAGGTGTGGGCAGAGGGAGCGTGGGCACAGGTCCCTCCCCTCCCTGGATCGCCAGGAAGAGCGTGGAAAGAGCAGCCCCTGAGCACGCGCTGCCACTGTTACCATCGGAAGGGGGGCTGGGGGCGGGGCTGGGGCTTACCTGTGATGCCCGCAAAGGCGAGCGCTGAAGGTGGGCAGTGCCCGTGCCTGGCTGCTCGTCACCTGTGCTCAGATCCCGGCTCAGTCCCTTCTGAGCAGGCAAGCCTGAGCCCTTCTGAGCCTCAGCGCCTCATCTATAAATTGGGAGCACAGTTCGGAACGTCCATGTCCCCAAAAGTCACGTGCGGAAACCCACCTCCGGTGCGATGGCCTCAGGAGGTGGGGTCTTTTGGAGACGGGCAGAGAGGGGGACTAGCGCTCAGGCGTGGAGAATCTACAGTGGAGCGGAGGCTCCGCCCCCACAACCTGAGCCCCTCCCAGAGGCCCCGCCTCCTGAGGCCTGCACACAGGGAGGTAGGGTTTCCACGCGTGACTTTTGGGGACACGAACATTCAGGTTGTTGCTGTCATGTTCCCATTTCACAGATGAGGAGACTGAGGCTCGGAGAGTTTAACTCCACCCTGCTCGGAAGGGATTGAGAGCCGGGATCTGAGCCCAGGCTCAAATGGCTCCAAAGCAGAAACCTTCTCCTTACCCCCGTGCCTTCCCCCCGCTGTCCGAAGACAAACTTGCAACCGTTGACCCTGAGTCAGGTTGTCTGCCCCACAGTAAGTCCTTCCATTCCTGTGTTTTAGGAAGGAGGACGTTCTCGTTTTGCCTCTTGCAGGAGGAGAGGTGGGGTGGGAGAGCAGGGGGCCCTGAGTTCAAGGGCTTCCGTGGGAAAAGCCAGGCAAGGGGCTTGTGTGGTCTGAAGTCTGTGGGGTCGCTGGACCCGTGGAGGCGGCCCAGGAAGGTGGGGGAGCAAGGCCACCTCCAGGACCCCTCTGAGACTCCCCTTCTTCTAGCCCGGGACTCTTCACTCAGGGTGGGGCTCCCCCTGCCGAGAGCTCCGGGCAGCAGGAGCCCAGGCTGCACAGGCCAAGCAAGACCCCAAAGGCCTCCAGGGCTGCCAGACTGAAGGGTGCAAACAGTCCCTGTGGGGCCGCCACAGCCCTTGGCCACCGTCCCACAGCCCTGGGGACAGACCTGGCTCACACAGCCTGCCATCGAGTTTTTCTCACGCCTGTCCCCGTCGCCGTTCACAGCCGTGAGCTTCCCACCAACCCATCTGCATTACCCAGTTGTCTTGTACTCGCCCCTTCTTGGCCTGACTCGGGGGAGACCCAGGCTGGGTCAGGACCCGCCTGGAGGCCCCCGGAGCCCTGGGTCTCCCTCTGCCACAGCCTCCATCCATCGGGGTCATGTCGGTTTCTGGCTTGGTCCCGTCTCTGTGCTGTACACACAGCTGCCAGCTCCCCGGGGCTTTGGGACCCTCTGCGCTTCACTAAGGAAATGCCTGGAAAGTTTATTTATGATGATGAGCACGGTGTCGGAGGTGGGCCCATATGGTCACCCACCCCTCTGCAAGCCTGGGGAATTTTAACCCGTCTCTTCCTCTCTCTGCTCCCTTCCTCCCCCTCCCGGGACGGTCGTGTCTCCCTGGGTTTTATAAAACCAGGATGCCCCGAAGCGGACCAACAAAGCTCCTACAGAAAATGCAGGACTTACAGGAAAGTAGGAAGAAACAGAACAAACCCCAGGCGCTCATAATCCCGCTGCCCGTCGCTGACCGCCCTGGTGGGCCCGCACACCACATCCGGGCTTTTCCAGGCATCGCTCAGAGCGGAGATGGCCACGTGTTTCCCGTGGTTTCCACCAAACAGCACACACTGGGCCGAGTCCTGCGGACGCCTGTGAGCGGCTGCCGCCCGTTCGGCCGTGGGGACCGAGTAACGAGTTGCCGGCTTCCTGCTGTCCACTGATTCCTCCACTTCCCTTTCTTTCCCGCCTTCCCTTCCCTGCAAACACTTGTACTGACATTTCGGATTATTCCTTTGGGGATGCTTGCCTGGAAGGCAGAGGACCGGAGGGACCTTCCTGGTGATCTAGGTACATATTTACTCTTTGCACACCCCCCAAGCTCCCGGAGCCTCAGGGCTCAGATCATGCCGGCTGGGCTGCCCCCTCTCCCTGGGTTTGAGCCCTGTGGTCTTATCAACGGAATACCCGTTACTGCAGGAATACCCATCCCCAGGGGGCCTGGTGGGAACTGAATATGGTTAAAGGAGATAAGTGCAATCATGAAATATGCTTAAGATTAAGTAAAATTCAATGCACTCAGTTAATACTTGTTCTTTTCTCTCCTTACACATATTTTTCCTTCCCTGAGTGCACATAACAAACTTCCAATGCACGTTTGTGGAAATGAGTTGGTTCACAAGTGACAGTATTTTATTATAATTGATCCAATTCATTTCTCTTAAAAAATAAGATCATTGGGGCACCTGGTTGGCTCAGTGGGTTGAGCATCTGACTCTTGATTTCAGCTCAGGCCGTGGTCAATTTGCTTGTCTCCCTCTCCCTCTGTCCTCACTGAGTCTCTCTCAAATAAATAAGTAAAATCTTAAAAAAATAAGATTATTATTTCTCTTTTTTTAAGACTTTATTTATTTATTTGACAGAGAGAGAGCACAATTAGACAGAGCGGTAGACAGAGGGAGAGGGAGAAGCAGGCTCCCTGCTGAGCAGAGAACCCGACTCGGGGTGTGATCCCAGGATCCTGGGATCATGACCTGAGCCGAAGGCAGATGCTTAAGCAACGGAGCCACCCAGGTGCCCCAGGGTCATTATTTCTTATAGGAGGTCAGTGAGCTTGTGTTTCAGATCTTATGTTGTCCAATCACTTCTCTGCTCATCAGAGTGTGAGGATCAAAGCTTATTACTGTCTACAGTCCGTGTCCTGTCTAGCACAGACCCTAATGCACGCGGGGCACCCAGAAATCCTTGTGGGTGAACAGATGGCTTGCCTCTATGTAACACTGCCGGGCAAAGCTTTCCTGCGCTCATGTCTCGGAATGATGCTCTCGGCCCCTCAAGCGACCTGCCTGGAATCTGTCTCTCCTTGGAGATGCTCAGAGGGGACAGGAGCTGCTGTCACGGGCTGGATCGGAGTCTCCCCACGATGCATCTGATGTCTCCACTGACCCGCCGATCCATGGATGGCCACTCAGGAGCCTTGGAGGGACCTGGAGAGACCCTGCGGTCATGCTGTCATGGCCACCTTCACTGCCCCAGCGGACACCTGGGGTTGTCGAGCTGCCCGCTCTCCCCCGGAAAGTCCGGAGGGACAGCTTTGACCTTACGGCTCTGGTTTCAGACAAGGACTGATCTGATGAGGATTTCTCTTGGATTTGAAAGCATTTAGTGGGAGGGAGGGAGAGGAAACCACTGCCTTTGGAGGATGGAGAGACGGGGCTTGGAGCTGGTGTGAGGGCCTCTCTGTAGGAGGTCGTGTGAAAGGTGAGAGGACATTGGGCTGGAGCCAGAAGGACCGAGTTGGATTCCCAGAGCCCCTGATCTCTAGTTAGGTGACCTCGGAGGAGACGCTTGATATACCTAAGTTGCCCTGTCCCCAACTATAAAATGGAGTTTTGATAGAGGTTGACATTTCTCTGACTACTCACTGTGTGCCAGGCACTGTTTGAAGCTCTCTGTGTATATTTATTGGTTTAATCCTAATTGCAACCACATAAGTCACTTGCGATGGGTAGTTATTAATGTCCCTGTTACACATATTGGAAAAGGAGACCCAAGAAGTGACTTGCCCAAGGCCACGTGGCTGGGGTGATAGGACCAGTGCAGGTTGTCCACCCTGTTCCTCCAACCAGCTGTTCTCTCCAGTCCTCATACCACTGGCACCAGGGAGACCCCCATGAGGGCAAGCCCCCTCCCCACCAGCCACACTCTGTCCCTGGGAGAGAGCTAGGCTTGCAGAACCTTTGGGTGATAGTGGGTGAGTGGGGCCAGGGAAAGACATGGTGAAGTCCTGCCTTCTGGCTCCTTTCATGTCGGGGCTGCCAAAAAGAGAAGGTGCCAAAGAGCTTCCTGGAACTTGGCAGCTTCCAAGTGTCCTTCCTCTGTTCTTATCCTGCCACGTGGCCACTGAAGGGATTGGAAGATGCCTACAGGTCCAGGAGCCCAGAGGCGGCAGCAGAGGGGGAGAGAGACACAGACCCTCTGCCAGGGGCTCTGAGAGCTGCAGGGAGAGGCAGAGCTCAGCTCCAAAGGGGGCTCCATACTGCACCAGGCAGGGGAACACGCCTCCCAGGCTGTCCCGCTTTCCTCCTATCCTCCTCTTTGCTTTCCTCTCCCTTACCCCGCCTTCCCTTCCTTCCTCCTTTCCTCTTTACTTTTCCTTCTTCATCACCTTCCTTCCCTCATTTCTTCTCCCACACCATTTCCACTTCCTGCTGCCCTTCTTGGTTCAGCAGAGATGCATGCCCTGGCCCTGAGCTGGGGCTGGGAAAGGGGACCACCGCCCAGGCGCCCCCGGGCTTTCTTCCTCCAGCTCTCGGCCCTTCTGGCACAGCTCCCTGCCCTCGGTCTCCCGCTTCTCTGCTTTCCCTTGCCCCCAAACCGCTTGGTCACTCCAGTTTGGTGCCAGCACAGGGGAGAGGGAGGCGCACGGAAAAGGGCGACACAACTGGGGAGAAGGGGACAGCTCTTTAGCATGCCAGCTGGGCCGGGAGGCTTCGAAGTAGGAGGGGGTGTGACCATTATAAGGAGCATCCTGGTCTGGGGCAGAGGGTCGCGGAGCTCCCTCCAGCTGCTGCATGTGGTGACTGCAGAGACCTCTGGGACCCCAGCACCCCTCACCCTCCCACCCAGATTCACCCTCGGGCCGGTGCCCAGGGCAGCTTGGCGCGGGGCTTGGGGCCCGCGAGCGTATTCAGCACCCTGGACAGCGCCGCAGGAGGAACCCGTGCGTTGCGCTCCGCCCGCCGGGCCGCTCCCAGCTCCGCAGCGCCGCGCGCTTCCCCAGGCGCCGGGCACCCCGCGCGTGCCACCGCTTTCCGCGCGCCGCTCGGAACGTGACCGTGGGCTCTGGATCTCGGGGACCCCAAGAGCGCGCCCGTCCGCCGCCGCCCTTTCCCCGCCTGCGCCCGCAGCGGAACCCTGAGCGCGGGGCC
>LNAC01000189.1:3795216-3845890 GCA_002007465.1 Ailurus styani
GCTGGAAGGGGGGCGGCCAGCATCTCCTCTGGCAGCTCTCTCTGGGACCTGGATTCTGGGACTTCTGGAAGGTGGGAGAGGGGCACCGGTGCATCGCAGCCCCGCGTGGGCGTGGTCTGGCTTCAGTTCTGCCGCCGCGCCGTCCGCTGTCCTGAGGTTCCAGGTGACAGGTGCGGCGGAGCTCCACTCCAGCCCCCCTGCCCATTCTGCCAGGGACTTCATGAGCGCTGACCTTGCGTGACTCCACCTGTGACCAATTCTTTCCTGCCTCTTGGGGGGATAGGAGGGGTACTGGAGGGAATAAAGGACTCCAGTGAAACCTGAATTTCAGAAAAATCATGAAGGATTTTTAATACTGCATAAGTATGTCCCAAATACGCATGGGATATACTTACACTAAAATGTTACTCACTGTTTTTCTGAAGTTCCACGTTAACTGGGTGTCCGGGTGGGTATCACCCAGGGCAAAGCGGGGTGTGCAGGACCCCATGTGCCCAGAGAGCACCTGCGGGGCCGGGCCCACGCGCTCCTGCGCCCTGCCCGCTCCCCTCCATCCTGGCATGACACTCAGTATTCAGGACATTTGGCAGATGAGGAAACTGCGCTCCAGCAAGAGAAGGGCCTGTCGGCGTCCGTGCCGCAGGTGGCGGGGCTGTGGGCAGAGAGGACCAGCCCCTCCGGCTCCTGCGCTGAAGCCAGCTCACACCCCTGCTCGGCAACCCTGCCCCTGCCCCTGCCAGCCGGAGACGGCCCCAGGAAGGCCTTTCCCGGGAGCACAGGGCACCTTTTCTCTGTTCCAGAGCCCAGGCATCTGGGTCCCTGACCGAGTCTTGAGCGTGACCCCAAGTCCAGGGTCTGCAAGGGACCCATGGGGTGGGTCTGAGCCCGGGAGAGGCAGCCGGGCTCTCCGCCACGGGGGCACAGCCTCAGGGAAAACATGGGGGTGGCGGCCAAGGACAGAGGGTCGCGTGGATTGGAGCCTGGCTGAAGGTCAAGTTGGTCGCAGCGGCTGCCGACTTCTGAAGGGCAGGGGCGGCCTCTGCTCCCAACACGGGGCTGCCCCGTCCATGCAGGGTCTGCCCTGGAGGCCGGGTGCAGCTTGTACTGGACAAGAAACTCTGAAAGCAGATGGGCAGAGGGGGCAGGAGTGGGTGGTGGCCGTCAGCCCGATTTTCTCGAAGCCTCTCCCTGCCGTGGGATTGGCTGGTTGTCCAGCCTTGCAAAGCCTGTGTTCTCCCCAGAAGCGGGGGCTGGGGGACCTTCCTCCCCAGGCTGTTCTTGGGCCGGGCCAGGGACATGGACACTGTTGTCACCGGGGTCCAGACCAGGAGAGGGCCGGGGGCACAGCCGCCAGGGGCACATGTGTCTCTGCCAGAAACTGGCTCGTTCCTTACCCACCGAGGGGCGCACAGGATGGAGGGTGAGCCTGAGCCCTTGGGTGCAGACCGCTTGGGTCCAGAACACAGCTCCGCCCCTGCCCCCTTCCCTCGTGGGACGTGGGTCAGAGCCGCCGGCGCCCCGTGCCTCGGTCTGCTCATCCGTAAAGTGGGGATGAGGGCAGCAGCCTCCCGCGCGCCCGGCCGGCTGGGGGGACGGGTGTAGAGTGCGGGCACGTGGATGCTGAGCCCGGACGCGTGCTCAGGGCTCCCCCCGACCCTGCGCCGCAGGCATGTCCGACTTCAACTACCTGCACAGCAACTGCTTCGAGATCACGGTGGAGCTGGGCTGCGTCAAGTTCCCCCCGGAGGAGGCCCTCTACACGCTCTGGCAGCACAACAAGGAGCCGCTCCTGAACTTTGTGGAGATGGTGAGCCCCCCGCGGCTTCGCTCCGCCTGCCGTCCGTCCGTCCGCTGGCCACCTCCTGTCGGCCAGCCCTGGGGGCGCTTTGGACCTCAGGGCCGTGCGTGGGGGACCCCAAGGTGGCGAGGCTCTCACGGCCTAAAGGGGCAGCACTGAACACGGGGGAGGCAGGGGCCAGGGCAGCCCAGGGATGGCCCCGGACCCAGCCTCGGAGATCATGGGTGCTTCCTGGAGGAGGTGACACCCGGCCTGCATCGTGAAGAAGTAGGGGAGCCAGGCAGTGGGAGAGCTCAGGCAGGGGGGATGGCTTAGGAGCGTCCCCAGGCCACACTGAGGAGCGTGGACACGGGAGTGGACTGTGCACTGAGTCGGGGGAGGCCTCAGGGTGCTGCTCTGGGTGGCAGGGCCTGGAGCATGTCTGCCCTCGGGCCCAGAGGGCAGAGCACTGGCTGTTGGGGGAGGGATGGGGCAGCCGGGCGGAGGGGTATCTGCTGTCCGGGGCCCACGGTCACCCAGGAATAGGTGCTGGTGCTGAGCGGGAGCCCCTGGGAACGTCTGGAACCATCCTCAGTGGACCCCGGGAGTGGTCCCCGCGGCGGGGTGACCGCGTCCCGTGCTCTCCCAGGCCTGCCTGCCGGCCTGGCCCAAGCGGAGGGGTGGGGTGGGGTCAGAGGGCGGTAACCCCGTGGGACAGGCGTGGGGTGGGGGGACCCAGCGTGGGTCTGCAGACGCTCCCGTGACTTTTCTCCTCACGTTGGCACCGTGTCCCTGGGAGGAGCAGCCCTGAGGGAGACGCGGGGCTGCCCAAAGGGGACCGTGAGGGGATGTGGGTGCCTAACACGGGACACCGGGCGCTCCCACCGACGGCGTTCAGGCCTGGCGCCAGTCCTGGGCGTGTGAAGGGGCTGCCCCGTTTCATGGGTGGAGGGACAGGTGCCAGGGAAGGACGGCCCTGGCCTGGGGCTGCTCGGTCACACGTGGGCTCCCAGCCTGGCTCTTAGCGGCCCCGAGAAAACCAGAGGAGGAGATAGAGGGTCAGACAGCGACAGGCCCCGCCCGGGCTCGCCCAGCGACTGTCCGGGGCTCGCACTCCGATCTCCCTGCCCCAACCTCAGGTCTGTCGACGAATCCTTTCTAGAAAGATCAGGAACCTTCCTCCAGGCAAGAACCAAGCAGGCCTGCCAGATCTGCTGCCGCTGCCGGAGGACGGGAAGCAAAGCCCAGAGACGAGCTGGACGTTTTTAGTGTTGTTGCTGAGCCTCTAGTTTATGGCTGAGCGCGAGACCTCTCTCCGTGAGGGCAGGTCATCATTTGGTAATGGGTCTGGGCCAGAGCCCTCGCTCGTTTCCTTTTACAGCTGTCTGGTGAAAATTAGTTTTAAGGAGCTTTAAATGGGACTGGGATTGCTCTGGGATATTGTATGTGAGGTCTCGAGTATGAAGATTTAATAGCGAGCACGGAAGGGGGCAGGCGGGGGGTGCAGCCGGGCGTGGCCGGCCCCTGAGGACCGCGTCCCAGGAAGGCCGCGCTGGGCCTTCTGATAAGGATCGGGTCTGTCATGGCCCATGGAGGCCTTCTTCAGGGTGATGCTGGCCAGGCCTCGGGGGGGGGGGAGGGGTGCGTGGGCACCACGTCTCCTTTCCTGCCGGAGAGCTCCGCGTCCCCGGGTCTGCAGGAAGGTGACTCCTCAGCCCAAAGGCGACTCACTCAGCCCACGCAAGCTGATGTGAGATGAGACCCTACTGTGTGTCTGGCCTCTGCCCTAGGCCGGGGGAGGAGGGCAGGTGGTGACGTTACGGAGAGATCAGGGCTGGGAGTGTGGAAGCCCAGCACTGGGGACCCCGGAGGAGGCCCCCTGATGGGGATGGTCATCAAGGAGGCCTTCTTGGAGGAAGAGGAGCGAGGGGGAGAGGAATTGGCTGGTTCTGAGCAGAGGAGGGGCAGGACGGGGTGGGGGCCTGGGGCGGCCCTGCAGGTGTGGGGGGCAGCCTCCTGGGAGAGGACAGTTTCTCTGCACCGTCTCCCCTCCCACCCAGTCCCGTTGGCCTCTTTTGACATGACCTGTGGGCTCCAAGTTGTTTGCAGTCCCATAGAGCAAGGGCAGGTTGGCTTGCTTATTGTCGATATTTTTAGGCGGAATGTGAACAGGACGAGGCAGCTCCGAGGGGGGCCCTGCTTGGGGTGCAGCTTCTTCACCTGAAGGCCTCCGCTCGGAGCCCGCAGCGTGGGGAGCGGACTGTGCGGACGGTGGGCAGGTCCCACGTCCTGGCTGTGCCGCGGGCCTTCCTGTGGGATGATGCCCGTTCCCCAGCAACACCGGAGGCCCATTTCACAGACGGGAGACAGAGCGGAGATGCAGGGTAGCTTGTCCAAGACCGGGCAGTGGTTGGCGCTTCGGCTGGGACCGGCATGAGGGTCCGCGTCCTCATGGTGCCCACGCTCAGGGAGGAGCGGCCGCACCGACCCGCTCTGCATATGAAAGGGAAAGGGGAGCAGAGAGGAGCTCCGGGGTTCTCTGCTCATCACCCCTGGCCCAGGAGAGGGGGTTAGTGGACCCTCGAGCAGAACCGCAGGGTCACGCGCGAGCCCGGAGGGGCCTCTGAGGCCAGATGCCGGGAGCTGGCTGGGCTGGGCCGCCCGGTCCCCCGGCGAGCGCGCACCACGTCCACGTCCTCTCTCCGTCTCCCCAGGTGCACCGTGGCATCAAAGGTGTGGTGATGGACAAATTTGGCAAGCCGGTCAAAAACGCCCGGATTTTGGTCAAGGGCATCCGCCATGACATCACCACAGGTGAGCACTGCCTGGGGCCTGAGTCGGGGTGGCTGGCTCCTGCAAGCGGTCCCTCAGCCGGCGCCCCAAGGGGCCGCCTGGCTCTTCCTCCATGGGCTTCGAGGGGTGGATAGGAGTTTGGCCGAGGAAGCAGGTGGGGAGGGCGCTCCAGGCCAGGACAGAGGCAGGTGCAGATCTGGGGTCCGCTTTGCCTTCCAGGCTGCTGCCCCTGGGACCCCACGTCTTGGCACCCCAAGCCCAAATGTGAGCCTCAGTCTGAGAATCGCTTGTGTTCTGTGCGTTTGCAGCCCCCGATGGCGACTACTGGAGACTGCTGCCTCCCGGTTCCCACATCGTCATAGCTCAGGCCCCTGGCTACTCCAAGGTCATCAAGAAGGTCACCATCCCCGCCCGCATGAAGAGGGCCGGCCGCGTGGACTTCATTCTCCAGCCTCTGGGCACGGGACCCAAGAAGCTCTTCCTCGGGCCACGGAGAAGCGGCTCTGGGCTCCAAGACCCGCCGGGAGGCACCAGCCCATACGGGGAGCCCGAGGAGCCGGGCCAGGAGCCCCTTGAGGGGCGGAGGCAGCCCTCGGAGGGCGGGAGCAAGCCCTGGTGGTGGTCTTACTTCACGTCCCTGAGCCACCACAAGCCCCGCTGGCTTCTCAAGTACTAGCTGCCCCCTCCCCCCGCCCCCGGCCCAGAGGCTCCAGGCTCTTGATTTTGTCTTCCGAAGACACCTTGTAAAGCTGTTTCTGTTTTATTAAAGTCATTTTATTCACTGTCGGCTGCAGCGAGAGGCTCCGGGCGTGAGGCACACCGGCCTCGTCCGCCCGATGGCCCCGGGGACAGGTGCCCCTGCTCCCCCACAGGCGGCCAGGAGGAGGGCTGGGCCCTGAGGCCTCGAAGCAGGAGGGGCCCTCTGCCTTACCGATGTGACACCGAGGCTCCCGGGGAGATGACCCACGGGCAGGAGGGTGCAGGGCCAACCAGGGGCAGAGACCCTGCGAGTACGTGGAGGTGAGATGCGAGGGAGGAAGGTCAGGCGAGGCTGGCTGGGGGGGCAGGGGCCGGGCAGCAGGTGACCTCAAGGCTGGAGAGCTGGTGAGCGCTCAGGGGCCAGCAGCAGCCAGGGTCACACTTGGAGGCTCCCGGGCTTTGAAGGGGTCCCGGTTCCAGCAGGGAGCATCTCCCTTGGCTCCTTTCTCATCCTTGTGACGCCACCGGCTCCGGTCCAGAGACCCACCCCCAGACCCCAGACTCCCCACAGGACGGCTCCTGGCCCATCTGTCCATAGTCAGGCGGAGCTGGGGGGTCGTAGGACCCCTCAAGCAGGGAGGCACGCAGCCCCAGTCAGCCATGGCTGAGTACAAAGTGCTGCAGGTGGGGGGCTCGGACAGGAATGTGCTGTCTCCCAGCCCTGGAGGCTGGACGCCCGAGGTCAAGGTGTGGACCGGGTTGGCGAAGGAAGGATCCTGGCTCACAGACAGCCAGCTTCTCCCTGCGTCCCCGGGCCATCTGTCTATGCCTGTCTGCCTTTCCGAGCCGCTTTCCCGTTTATAGGGACACCAGTCACATTGGACTGGGGTTACCCTAATGGCTTCATCTCAGTTGGATCACTTCCAGGAAGACCCCCGTCTCCAAATACAGTCAGGTCACAGACGCTAGAGGTGAGGAATTCAACACACGCCTTCTGGGGGACGCACTTGAACCCATCACAGAAGGATCGTCTGCAACGGGCCAGCTTCCTGGCTGCTCCCGGCTGTGTCACTGGGCCCCCCATGCGGCGGGGGGTGTGTGTGTCCCACGTGAGCAGTGCCGCTTGGACCCCCGCTGAACACCACGATCCCCACCCCACATCAGCACAGTCTGATGGCTGCCCCTGGCCCGTGTCGCCCCAGAAGGCTTCAGGGAGAAGGCCCGAGAAGCAGGTGCGTGCCCAGCCCAGTGTCCTCACGTCCTGTCTGGCCGGGACACAGCGGCTCACAAAGCCGGCACGTGGCTATCAGTCCCGATCTGGAGTGTTTGCCAGACATCCTCCCAGCTCTCGACCCCACCCCCACCCCTGTGTCCCGGGGTCCTGAAGGTCAGCATTTATTTGGCTCCACTGTGTCCCAGGTCTGCGTGGAGTGCACTGCTCTTCCCGCCTTACTGGTGTGGGTGCAGCCCAGAGAGTTTGCATGGCTTGCCCCGGCCCTCGGAGCATGTTGCTGGCCGCTTAGTCCCTCCTGCAGGACACCTGCATGGGGCTCCTGCGTCCACAGCCGTCTGAGAAGAGCCTAGAGTGGGCATGAAGGCCAAGGGATCAGCGGGGTCATTCCAGGAGCAGAGGCCGGGCCCGGTGACGGGGTGGGGTGGCCAGGACCAGGAGAGAGATGGTGTGAGAGGTCCACCTGCTGTGCCCACCGAGAGACTGAAGCGGATGTCAGAACCGTGGGGGCCTCGGGACTCAGGGGGAAGCGGGGAGCCCCCCAGGGCCCGCCGGGCAGCTCTGGGTGCGGGAGCCAGGTTAGCTCTCCTCCGGGGGCCGGCTCTGCGCAGTGGCAGGACGGGCTTCCAGAGGGAGCGTGCAGGCACCGGCGTTGTCACGAAAGAGCAGGCACTTGAATGGGGAGGTGGGGAAAGGGAAGGTGGCCCAGCATCGCTCTCAGACACCCCCAAGAAGAACAGGGGGCGGGCGGCATCGCGAGCTGCAGCAGAAGTCAGGAAAAGGCAAAAGAGCATCACAGTAAGGGAACCAGAACGAATGCACAAGGACAGGGAAGGAATGAAGTGCAGACCACCAGCCATGCGCATGAGCTGAACCCTCTGCTAGGAAAGCAGAGACCGCCAATCTGAGTCTCACACACAAAGGGCGGTGTGTACTTCAGGGAAGCATGCTTGAAAGCAAGTGATAGAGGACATGAAAAGAAGCTGAGAAACGCAGACACCAGGACGACGAGGGCTTCACCTGAAGCAGAGGACGTGGGACTGAGGCTCAAACACGGGAAATGGGAGAGAAAGACACTGGAGGTGCAAACAATTGACGACTGAGATAAAACGGTAAGTCTGCACTACGCACTAATCAACTTAGCGGCTAACGATGTAAAGCCAAGCCATCTAAAAATGCAAGCAGAATTCCAATAGGAAATGTGAGGTGTCATTTTCAGAATCAGACCGGTCCCGTGGCTCAGCCAGTCGGCCGGGTTTCGGAGAAACGGAGCCGCAGAACCAGCAAACTCAGTGTAATGAATGTGTGCGAGGCATTGTTGACAAGTGAGAGTGCCCGTCCTTCCCAAGACCCACTGAGCATTTACGAAAATTGACGACGTGCTTCATCTCGGAGAACACCATAAGCAGAATTTAAAAGGTGGAGATTCTCTCTAGCCATGGCCTAGACAAATTAGAAACAATTAAGGAAAATTTGACAGCTCCCCCCTGCCCCCCCCAAACCCACTTGACTGTTTGGATTTCGCTGTAGTGTAGGGAGCCAACACGGGGTGCGTTAACACGGTGGAGGTGAGCTTCCATGACAGAAGCCTGGGCTAGGCAGCTGCCAGACCGCAGGACGTTTTAGGAGACCCCAGGCTCCACCCACCTGCTGTTCCACCATCCTGGGGTGAGCCTTCCCCTGGATGCCCCCATCCCTTCTGCTCCCATCTCATTGGCCAGAGCTCGGTCACATGGGCAGTCCTGCCTCAAAGAATGCTGGGAGTTGTAGTTTTTGTCTTGGGTGGGAGGGCGCTCCCTAGAAATGGGGGGCTCCATAAGTTACCGTTGCAAAGGGGAGGATGGATTTGGAAGACAAAGAGACTCTGCGTGACATTGCTGGAGTGGAAAAGAAAGGGAACCGTGGGGAGAAGTTACCGGGAGAGGTGACGAGGGCGGCTCCTCGGGGCACACGGTGGCTGGTACCCAGAAGCAGGGAGGCAGGTGCACGGCCACTGATGGGGGAGACAGAGAAGCAAGGAAATGACCCAGCACCTTTTATAAAATCCACAAGATAAGAAGAGGAGACTGTTAGAGACGAAAATGAAATTTAATGAAGAGCAAACAGACCAAAACAGTTCAAGTATTAATGAGCCCCAAAGCTGGTTCTTTATTTTTTTAAATAGATTTTATTTATTGATGGGATTGAGAGAGAGACTGAGCATGAGCGGGGGCAGCAGCAACGGGAAAGGGAGCAACTCCCACAAGCAGGGAGCCCAACGCAGGACTCGATCCCAGGACCCTGAGATCATGAGCTGAACCGAAGGCAGATGCTTAATGACTGAGCCACCCAGGGACCCCAGAGATGGTTCTTTAAAAAGATCAACAGAAGAGACAAATCTCTCATAAACCCAATTACTAAACAAAGAAAACACACAAAATACTCTAAGAATGAGAAAAGAGATCCAACTGAAAAACTGGAGGAGATATCTTTAAAATAGCTTTAAAAGAATTTTAAATGAATTCTATGACCATAAAATTGAAGGCCCAGAGGAAAAGAGGTCGCTTCCCAGGAAAATATAAATTCAGCATGTAAGATAGAGAAACGTAAATGTTTATGATGAAAAGTAAACCTGGAGGAAGCCACTTACTTGGAGAGACCGCGTGTGCCCCAGGATGGATGCACCACTGTGGCCAAGCAGAGGGAGGTGGTGGGTACCTGCTGATGGGAGGGAGGGGGTCCTTCCGGGTGATGGGAATGTTCTGGAATCAGACCGTGGTGATGGTCTTGTGGCTCTGTGAGTTTACTAGAACCCAGTGAATTGTCGACTTTAAGATGCTTAAAATGGTGAATTTGATATTATGTGCATTTTACCTCAATTAAAAAAAAACAGGTCGGGGAGAAGGCTCGGTGGAAGGTGCGCCCACGTCTGAGGCGAGTGACCCCAGGCGTGGGTGTGAGGGGACCTCAGGGCTCAGAGGATTTCCAGGCGACAGTCGCGGGGCTGTGAGTGCCCGGAGCCCCTCATCTGTCCTCAGCGGCGGATGCTGTCACACTTTCCCGGGCTCAGCCTCCCCTCCTCCGTGGCCCCTGTGGCCCCGTGAGTCCCGCGGGGACCCGCATCCACCCAGCTGGCCACCCCACAGCACGCAGGTCCTTGCAAGTCCTCGATGCTCCGTGAACAAGTGAGGAAGAGTGAACGGTGAGTAGGGGGTGAGTGGACGTGGGCCTCTGGCGGGCGTGTCAAGGTCAGGAGTGCGGCGTGGCCGGTGCGGCTGGGGATGAGGGGTCCCCGGCTGCCCCGAGAAGCCACGACCATCCAGATACTTCCCTCCATGAGAAAGCGCTTCCTTAGACGGGACGCCTCCCTTCCTTCCACCGTCCCGCGGCTGCGGCCCTCTGCGGCCAGCTCGCCAGGCCTCTCCCTTCCCCACGACAGCTCCCGCGGGCCACGATGGTCCTCGCCGCTGAGCATCTGCGGCCCTTCCTCCCCTGCGGGCCGGCCGCACACAGGCAGACGACAGAAGCCATCCGGGCCCGGCCTCCATGTCCCATCACACATTAAACCATAAACCACTCTCAAATGATTTTATGAGAGTCGTGTTTTTCCTTCCATTTTCGTATCCAAATCTAATCTTTTGAGAACCTAGTCCCTTCTAACTCACATCATATGGGCTTTCATCAATAATAATATACGATCAATTACTCAAATGTAATTGATTAGCCGAGAGGACCGTATTTTCTCCTCGTTATTTTGCGCCTGATTGGACATAAAACACAGCAGTTCCTGCGTGATGGGGGCCTTGCCCTTTGGCTGTGGACTATCTCTGCCTTTTAGCTAAGATTAAATTTATACACCATTTTCTAATGTCGGCTTAAGAAAAATCCAAAGGGGCATTTGTATGCCAAGCCGAGAAGATGACAGCATCCCAGGACGTGATAAGCCACCCAGGAGGTGGATTAGTGCCCGAAATTGCCTTCTGAGTTGGCTCTGAGCCTCGTTCGTCTTTATTTGGCCACACAGATCATTTTTGTCATCAGAAAGTTGAGTCCCATAAATCCAATATCGTATGCCCAATTCAATAAAGAGAACCGGGGCCTGTTGGAGCCGGTCTGCGTCTCTCTCAGCCGAGACCTAACCGCACCGTTTGACCAACAGGGCAGGGCGTCGACGCCTTCCCGCAGGGCAGGGGGCACCGACGGCCTCGCTGTGTGCGGGCAGTGCGGGCCACGGGCGCCCCTGCCTGTGCCTCTGTCCACGACCGGCAGGGCAGGTCCCTGAGAGCCCCATCGCGCTGGGCCGGGTAGCCCTCTGGTGCGTACAAAGGCCTCTCGTGCCCGGGGGCGCAGGACGGAGGGTAGACCCGGGGTGCGCGGGTGCGCGGAGCTGGGGCGCAGTCTGCAGGCCGCGTGCGCCCCCAGGGCGGGACTCCTGGAAAGTAGTTCATAGGAAGAGGAGACTCTGAAGCCTCCACCTGTCTGTCAGGGCCCCGCGCAGTTTCTGTCCTGTCCCATAGCTTCACCGGCACCCGTCAGAGCCAGCCTGTCTTCCCCACTGGTCCATAGAAGAATGTCACCGGCTGTTCTGTAGCCGATGGGAGAGACGAGGAATAGAGCTGGAAGAAGAGGAAAAGGAACCTGTAGCCATTGTCTTAAGTAGCTTGTGGTGGGGGGGGGGTGATGCCAGGCTTTCCGGCACCTCCGCTCAGCCCCAGTCTCAGCGGGGGGCTGGGAGGCATGGCACACATGCGGGAGGTGACCTGAGGCACGGCCCCGCCTTCTTACCCCCCAGGGCCAGGGTCTGGGGGTTTGCTTTATCACCAAGTAACACCTTAGCTCACTACTGTTCCGTGGATGCTGGCACAAGACACGAGTCTCCTGGGTCAGAGACAAGGAAGTCCCCAACTCCGGGCCCAGCAAGTGTTAAGCATGAGACTGGCGTGGTCCTCTTGTCCCTGCGTCCCCTGCATCCTTGGGGTGGCTGGGAGGGGGACCCCACACCCATAGTGGGACCGGGCCGGGAACCTAGGGCTTATGTCCCCGGGGGGACATGTCACCACATCCGCCAGGGCGGCTGGCTGCAAACACACGCTGAGACGTGGCCTGGGTACAGGGGCCAGTGGGTTGCAGTTGTCGCTGACTCAGCAAGAAGGGCTGGGCTGCCCATCCCCCACCCCTGCCTCCTGACACCCCCACCTGGGCAGTCCTGCTCATCAAGTCACCGAGACCCTCGTTGCCAGCCAGGTGGAACTGGGCCAGTCTGGTCCCGCCCGGTCTTGCCTAACAGGACCTGCTTGGGTCGGCCTCCGCAGGGGCCTCCCGGCACCATCTTCCCGATGACCTGTCTGCTGCTTCTCTGTCTCCCTTGTGACTTTTCTTCGTGTCATCTACTCTTCTGTGCTGGGACCCAGCACACTTCCCTCCTCTGTCCCTGGAGGGAGCGTCACCCCAGGGCCATGAGTGTCACGTGGAGGAGCCCCGCCAGCGTGAAGGCTTCTTCACCCTCCCTCCTGGGCTGCGGGTGTTCTGCACCCACGTGGGCTGACCTTGCCCTGCTGCAGGCTTTCGTTTCCTGCTCCAGTGTCCCCTGCGGCGGGCGTGGTCTTGAACCCTTTCAGGAATAAGAAGGGAAGCACTGCACACCGGTGTGTGCACCCGGGCACACACACACTCGGAGCTCTGCCTCGGCAGCACCCCTGCTCCGCGCAGGGCACTTAGTAGGTCTAGTGGTTAGTAGAGGGTTGAATGATTGAGTCAACTCTCAGGTTCTTACCCCAACTCGTCGTCATGAGAAGCTGCTACGAGAGCCTATGAGAAGGTCTGAGGGGGCATCTGATTCTCAGCAGAGACCATTCGAGAAACAGAGGATGCTGTCTTTAGGCCTTGTTCTGGGCCCAGAGGCTCAGGCTGTCCTTTTCCTTCGGGGCCCCGGGAGACTCATCTCTAGGAAGCTGACTCTGCAGCTCCCCTTGGAGAGGGCTTGCTCCCCTAAAAGACATTTCTAAACATTCACCTCCCCACCCCCCAGGCCTATAGACAGAAAGGAGAGATAACACCTGTCTACAGATGAGAAAATGGGTCACTGGGAAAATGGATCCCACTGGGTCACTGATCCAGAGATGGGGGGCCCCGGGGCATCTTGGGGGCAGAGGAGGACCTTCCCTGGTGGGGGGTCCTTGGTGGTGGGCTGCAGCAGACCCCATACCACACCCCGGCCTTTGCCTTTCCAGGGATCCTGTGGTGACAAGGGGAGGTGAAGCCGAGGGGGTCCAGTGCTGCCAGTCATGGCTCATGGTTTTCCGTGTTCAACTTGCCCCGTAAGTGACAGGCAGGGGGCATTTGTTGTGCATTTGCAGGTGCCCATACTCAAATCGTCACTGTCTGCCAGGGGGCCTGGAGAGACCGCTGTGGGAAACCCTAGCCTGACCAAGTACCCGCCGACGCTGGGTCTTGGCCCCTCACCATGCCGAGTACCTGCTGACGCTGGGTCTTGGCCCCTCACCATGCCATGTGGCCTGAGACCAGCTTGTGAAGGGGACCCCACGTGGCCTGAGACCAGCTTGTAAAGGGGACCCCATGTGGCCTGAGACCAGCTTGTGAAAGGGAGCAGAACCCCCCTCGACTCATTAGAACTTCCTCCAATCTGACCTGCTTGGGCCCCTTCCTCAGGCTGGGGGGCTCTGTGGCTCCCAGCAGGGCTGGGAATAGGGTGTGAGCAGAGATGGGGGTAGGGGAGTAGGTGAGGTTCCAACCCGGTCTAACACCAGCAATCTCAGAATCAGGAAATGTGGGATGCTAAAAAGCGGAAAGTTAAGTATCACACGATGCCAAAGAGACCTGCCAGGTTGTGGGGTCTGTACTAGTTTCTCATGGCTGCTGCAACAAATCACCACCAATGGGGGCTTCACGACACAGACTCCTTCTCTTGCTGTGTGGAGCCTGGAAGCCCGAGAACAGGGGCGGGCAAGGACGACATTCCCCCCGAAGGCTCTAGGGGAGGACCCTCCCATCTTTCCAGCTCCTGGTGGCCCCTCGTGGTCTCCTCTCTGTGTGTCTCTTCTTAGAAAGGCTCCAGTCCTATTGGACTCAGGGCCACCCTGCTCCAGTGCGACCTCATTCTAACGACATCTGCAGCAACCCTACTCCCCCTACTCTGTCTGGCACTTCTCACCTTACTGTCTGTCCACTTGGACCCTGAGATGGAGGCTTCCCTGGGCCGTTCCCAAGGATGCCAGCCCACCGCGGGGAGAGAAACACCCAATGAAGCAGCTGGGAGCTGCCGTGCAGGGTCAGGGTGGAGGGGCTGGCGGGGCTCCCGGGGTCCCGCTGAAGGAGAGCCCTGTGATGGATGGAGGGTGCGTCGCCGTCTGACTCAGACGCCTGGGTGGGAATCCAGCTTCCTCGCCTCTGCCTCAAGCACCTGGGGCAAGTTACTTAAACTCTCTCCAGCCTCCAGTTACTCATCTGGAAAATGGGACGATGAGAAAATGCTCCTGCACTGGATTAAGAGAGGGAAAGGGTAGACAGCCCCTGCGGTCTTGGATAGTAAGCTGGGGGCGCTGGGGGCCGGCTGGCTGCTGTGAGCACGGGCGCAGGGAGCACACCCTCTCCCCGCAGGGCCGGGGCCTGAGCAGCACCATGCAGTCTGAGTTCCCATCCCATCACGCAGCAGACCTCCGAATCTGGACGGAGGCAGGGTCCAGCTCACTCCCGGATGTTCCCCTCATCTGTGTGTGCCGGCGCTCCCTCCCTGGGGACCTAGATGGGACAGTGTCTGCCGCCCGGGCAGGTGCCAGCGTCCACTGAGTCCCCACTGCGGTTGGACCCTATTGTGGGCTGAATTGTGCCCTCCCCAAAAGCCCCCGGGACCTGCACATGTGGCCTTATTTGGAATAGGGCCTTTGCAGATGTAGTCAAGCTTGGATGAGTTCCCACTGGAGGAGGGGGGGCCCCAGTCCAATGACTGGCTTCCTCTGAGGAGAAGAACAAGACACACATACATGGTTGGGAGGGGGGCCGCGGGATGCTGGAGGCAGGGACGCAGAGACGTGGCCGTCAGGAAGCGGAGGACCGCCAGCCCGGCCAGAACCTGCGGGACCCGCAGAAGGTTTCTCCCTAGAGCCGTCAGAGGGAGCGAGGAGGCCCGTCCGCACCTTGATTTTGGATCCTCGCCTCCAGGACCAGGAATGAGAGACACCTCGGTGGACGGTGGTAAATTGCAGCCACCCAGGACACGAGCCCAGACCCCCATGAAGGGCCGGCTGGCCAGGCTTCCGTCCCACTTCGGCGGCTGCAGGTGGTTTGAGGGGAAAAAAATTGGGGAGCCGTCCCTCGGGAGCCGAGGAGCATTGCGTCTCCCTGCGGGGGTGGGGTGCGCTTTGTGAGGGAAGTGGAGGAAGGAGCATCCCTCCGACCTCAGCCCCACCCCACGTGCCCCCGGAGCGCGGCGGGCGTGCATAATTTGTTTGCTTTGCAATTCTCTCCCCTCAGTGGAGACAAATTGATTCGTACATGGAAATGGGCTGTCACTGGGGGGCAGCTGTCTCGCTAGAGGACGGGATTTGCTGGCTGTGGGCAGGGCTGCTGGGGCACAGCCGGCGATGGGGGGGACGTGCCCAGGTAGTCCTTTGTGGGGGCGCAACGCGGCTCCAGGGCCTTGCTCCTCCGGCGTCCGGTTGGACACTCAGGGCCCGGCTGCACACCTGTTTGCCGAACATCTCCGAGTGAGGGCCCCGGGGAGCCGCGGAAACCAGAACAGACCCCAAGGCGGAGCCCAAAAGGTGGCGTGAGGACCGCTCCGTAGCGGTGGGGTGGGCAAGGCATTGTTTGGCGAATAACGACAAACGACTTAAAACCCCCAAACTCAACGTCCGGCAAAGGAGGACAGTGGCAACGGTGCGCAGCGGCCACGTGGGGCTGTGCGGAGACACCTGCTCTCGGGGCCACCTCCCGTCTGTGCCCACGCGTCTGTCCCTGCGCTCAGATGCCCTTCCTTGGGTCCTGTCTCAGGGCGACACGGCAGGAACGCATCACCCGAGAAGCCCGGACGGAGACTTAGAAGATCCACAGCCCGTGGCGGAGGCACCGGGCTCCGGACCTGTGTGCCCGGCATTCTCGGAGAGCTGGGCGAAGGAGCAGGAGCTCAGGGCTGGGCGAGATTCCGGGTCGGATCCCAAACCCTCCATCCCGGGTTGCGGGGGGTCCCTTGGAGAAGCTCGAATACTCCAAATCTCAGTCAGTTTCTTCCTTCATCCAATTGGCATCATATCCACCCAATCGAAGGGTCCCCCAGGGTCTGGCACGTGGTAGGGCCCCCGGAGTTGGCACCTGCTGTGAGCTAGGAATGCACAGACCCCAAGGGTGTCACGTCCCATGTGGGGCAGGTTCCACGGCTGAAGGAGGACCATGTGCGCACCTCGGCCATTTATTTTTCCTTTATTCCGAGGTTATAATTGAGATGCCGTGGCATCTGTTCATGGGGTGTTGAGCAAAATATCCTATCCCATATCCCAGAACGTGTGACATAGCTTTGGGAGACACCGTCACAAAGCAGGATAGATAAAAGCAAGGGAATCTGGGCAAAGGGAAAAAGAAGAGAAACAGGACGTGACGTCGGAGGTAAGGCTAAGGCACGGGATGTCCCCAGGAGGCCCTGGACGCTCGCGTGACTCGTGTTGGAAATTCCAGTCTGGACTTCAAGCCAGAGATGAAAACGGGGTTGTGGTGGTGCTTCGCGGTACCTACGAGGTTCCGAACGTCAATTATTTAGAGGAAAAGCAGGGCGCCTCTCACTGGGGCCAGAGAAATGGGTGAAAGGGAAAGTAGGTGATCAATGGCTGCATTCAGCACGTATTTAGTGAGGACCTACTATGTGCCAGCGTTGGGGATAAGGGGATAAGCATGGTCTGCCGGGGGGAGGGCTCTGTGGTCCAGGCATGGCCCAGGTCAGAGGCTGCTCCCCCCAACTGCTCCTACCCATGGAGACTGCCCCCCACAGGTGACGTGGGACCTGCTCTAAGCCACGCGGTGAGTGTGGGCTGGGGGCGGCTCCGTCTCAGCCCCCGTGACTCAGCCCAGAGGCTCCCGGTGAAGCTTGTCCTGTCTCTCTCGGCCCCGTCGGATCCGACCGCATCCGACGACGCTCAGAGTTCGGAAGAGGCATTCGGTATACTCAGATCTGACCCAGAATCAAACACTGCCCTGGCCCGGCCCCGAATTTCTTACCGCTGGGCTCCTGGCACACAGCCCGGCCCCGAGCAGGCCCCCCCAGACAGAAGGCAGGCAGGAAGCACCCGCTGGTGCTCACGGCCCGTCTGGCTTGGCGGAGACCAAGTCCCCAGTGAGTGATGGTGGAGAAGTCTGAACAGAGAGCGCGGTGGCTGCTGTCGCTCCAGAATCAGGGGTCAGGCGGTCTCCAGGCCAAGCCCACGTTGCCAGAATTAATATGTAAGATAAACAGCCCGTGGAGGCACTGATCAAATTCTCCAGGCCCGGGTCAGAGGTCCGCTCCGGAGGTGTGAGAAAAGGTTTAGGGAGGACCGGGGTCAAATGCGTGCAGCCAGACAGGCTGACCACGGGCTGCCCACTCCCCCCCACCACCCCGCCCGGGCGGGCGGCTCAGGGGCTGCACTGGGGGGAGGTGGCGCGGTCAGAGCGGACTCATTACTCGGAAAGGCCGAGAAAGTTGTCTGCAGCTGCTCTCGGCTGCCCGAACACATCAACGTCAGCCCGCGCCTGGGCCCCCAGGGCCCCGGGGCCCCGCTGCTTCCCGACCCACCGGCTCCAGCGCCTCTGCGATTCTGGGGGAGAAGGAGGCCCGATCGCTGGTGGGTGGAGGGATGGGGGGGTCCCGTCCTTGACACTGGCCCCCCAGCCTGTGACGGGGAGCTCACTACTTCACAGGGCATTTTGGAGAATGCCAACCCTCCGTGGCACCTGGGGTTTTCATAATTGTCCCCTTTGAGAAAGCCCCTTTCCCACACGTGGCCAGAGCCCCAAGCCTCTGCTGTGACCGGACAGGGCCGGGCTGGGGGTGTCTCTCCCCGGTTTACAGCGGAAAGCCTCGGTCTGCCACCTGCGTTGGGGTCCCGCTCCCTGGTCCGCGACGAGCTTGCGGGGGATGGGTCTGGAAAGGACTCCGTGGGACCTTGCCTCTTGACTCTCAGTGTGTCCAGAAATGCAAATCGCTCCGATTCCTCGTCCTCTACTCAGCCTTGGGCCAGTTCATGCAATAACCGAATGGCCGCTGTTTACCACCCTTGTGCGGGCGCGGTTGATTTGCTCACGGGCCCTTGAAACACTGGGGAGATGGAAGTCAGCAGCAGGCCTGTGAGCTCAGCACGAGCTGTGGACTTGTTTCACATAGAAATGGACACGGCGAAAGAAGTATTTTAAGTGACGAATTCATCTCAGTGTTTTCACCAAGGAATGTGCCCCAGGGGCGGTGACAGAGAAGCCTGTGGCCTATAGACTACTGGCCCAGGCTCCCTCCCGGCCATCTGGCCACGGTCCCCCCACTGTGGGACTCCAGCCTGCCTCTGAACAGCCCTCTTGCTGTCCTCTCCCGGCTCATTTGCAAGCCTATAGTCCCTGGGTCATGTTGGAGGCTGGGGACAAGGCGACCATTCAGATGTGGGGACAGGGTGGTCACCAGGAAAGGCAGGGAAAGGTGCTGTGATGGATGTCAGTATGAGATGCAGGTACTGGGAGAAAGAGGGAGTGAGCCCCTAGGCTTGGACCGGGGTGGGAGATTCAAGGAGGGCTTCCCAGAGGAGGAGGTGCAGGGTGGTTATGGAAAGCACCACAGAGCTCCCCAGGAAAGAGTGGGGAAGGGCACAGGGGAGAGTTGCCAAGGTGTGAAACGCAGTCTGTGGGGGCCGCAGCCGAGGGGAAGGGGCAGCATCTTCCAGAAGAAAATGGCTCAGCCTGCAGGGCTAGGCTCTCCCCCTTCATTTCCAAAGCATGTGCCATGTGTCACAGAGAAGTCGGCCCTTGAGGAGCCCCGTGGAACAAAGGGGCCCTTAGTCGAGGAAGTCTGGGAGATGATCTCAGAGATTTCCAGTGCCTGTTAGCCTGTTAAAGGCTCTGAGAAGTCCTGCAGTAAGGACACCAGCTCCCTCTCACCCAGTAATCTCCGCCCACTGACCACAGAGCCCCTGCTTGCCCCCCTGCAGAGGGAACCTGGGAGATGGGCTTACGGCAGATCACTGTCCCCCATAGCAGGGTGCAGGAATGCACGGGACTTGTGGAGGGCTTGCACTCCCGCTTGCACGCTCACCAGCTGTGCCAACCTGGCTGAGCTCCTCCGACTCTTGGGGGGCAGGTGGGGAGAGGAATGGGGGCCCTGAGCTGGCACCTGGACACGCTGAGACCTGAGTGTGTGTCCCTGGCCCCCCTCATCAGTCTCAGAGAGGCCTGGGGTCCGGCCCGGGGCGAGAGGTGCCCGGGAGTCATGCCCGGCACTGACCCCCAGCAGGGCCTGGGGCCTGACGCCCCACCTCCTGGCCCTCCCCGCACACCTCAAAGCCCGCGGCCTCCTGGCCACAAGCGGCCGAGCAGGAGTGCCTCCTGACCACTGACCAGAACGCTCCCCGGCCGCCAGCCTGCACTGCGGCTGCCCAAATAGGAAGCAGACTTCCTCCGCACGCCCAGATCTACCGGATTAAAACCCAAAAGGGCAGGTCTTGGGGAACAAAGGCTTAAATAAGACCCAGCCTCCCCGAGAACAGGGAGGCGGGAAGGGGTGCCTAATTCTTTCCAGGGCACCGCCAGGCTGCCTGCGGGTCCGGGGCGGGGGCCCGTGGGAGGGGGCGCTGCTAACGCAGGGGAGGCGGCCCCGGGGCCTCCCCGGAGCTGGGCGCCTGGGGTCTGGGCCCTGCAGCGAAGCACAGCCTTTTCCGGGAGCCAGGCACTCAGTAGTCTGCAGTGGGCAAAATCGCTCCCACCTTACAGATGGGGAAATTGAGGTCAGGGAGGCCAGCTCCCTTTCTGTAGGCCACATTTTGGGGAAAGAAACGAGATCTGGGCTTTGGACCCCAAAGTACTCTCTGCAGGACTGCAGTCTTGGAGTCAGAGAAGCAGGGCTGACTCGGAGCTGGGGAGTTTCCGGAACCCTCCGGCCAGGCCTTCTGGAATCATCACTCGAGTCTGTCTTTGCTGAGAGCATCTGGATCAGACCAGCCCACCCTCCCTCTCGCTCCTGTGATTTCTGAGACTCCATATCGTCCTTCTAAAGGGGGCTTGGACCTCAGGTCGTTAGCTGAGCCCCGGCTTGGGTGACCCTCGGCCAGGACATGGAGAGAACCATGTTTCCATTCTCTCAAACATCATCAAGGCACCTCAAGGGGGAGGAGACCGGTGGCGGGTGGCAGTGAGAGCCACAGCCCTGGCCTGTCACCCGCCGCACCGCCTGCCTCGGCCCCGCTCCCCTTACGGCCACCGGCTGCGTGGTCACCTGGCCGCTGTGCACCCCAGCGTCCTGTCCAGTAGAGTGGGCTGGGGTGCACCGCCCCGCGTTCATGGGTGCTTCCTCCTGACCTGATTAGGAGGGGCCTCATTAACCGGACCCCCAACAACACAGCAGTCACAGAGGTTGACCCCTGTTGGGGCAAACGACAGAGGAGCGTGTTACCTGAGGGCAGTGTCGTGGTAAGGGGCCAACATTTCGCCCGTAGAGCTGGATTTCGGGGTATGGGGGAGCAAGAGGCCTCTGCGGCACGGACCCTCTCTTTGGGACAAGCCCCCCACTTTGGGACAAACCCCTCTCTAGAGGACCAGCCTCCCGCTGTAGGACGAGCCCTTTGGGAGCAGGAGGAGGGAACCCAGTGGGTCAGGAAGGAACCGTCATGAAGGCTCTAGGCTTCGTGCTCGCCCGTGGCCAGCCTACAAGGTCGAGCAAGAGTCCTTGACCGTGACCAGCCTCTGAATGGGGACAGCCCCGAGGACTCAGGGGGATGCTCCCGTCAGCTCTGGGGGTGTGGCAGGTTGGGTTCCCCACCTGCAGAGAAGGAGGGTGCTCTGGCCCCACGGTGTGGGCGCCGGGCCTCCAGCAGCCTAGCCGCCCCCTGCTGCGAGCCTCCCTCGCCACCCTCTGGGCTCCTTGCACCCCCCGCGCCCACCCCCACCCCCCTCTTGGGCAGGGGGAGCCGTCCTCATGCCCCCAGGAGAGCAGACCCTAGTGCAGCGCACTCGGGCCTGCGGACAGCGGTCAGCACGGGAACACGGGGCAGACAGCCGCGTAGGGCCTGTCTCCGCGGTGGTCACCAGAGGGCGGGGCCACCTGTGCACTTTGGGGTGCTGGGGCCTTGGGGTGCCCCAAACCGCTGCTCCATCTGGGGTGAAGGGGCACAAAGGTCCCCAGGCAACGGGAAAGAGGATGGGCCTCCCTTACCTCTGAACTCCCAGGCTCCCTGGGGGGCTTGGTCCCAAGGTGGGGGGACCGTGGAAGCACCCACTGCCCCCCAAAGCCAAGGGCGCTGGCCCCAGTGCCCTCCCCACTTCTCCTCTCCCCGCTTCACCCCTCCCCTCCTCCCACAGGTGTTTGCTGAGCACCTCCCGGGTGCCGGTGCCCATGCGTGCAGGTTAAGAAAAGGCCTGCAGGAAGCCCAGGCCCAGAGGGGGACAGGCCGCACAGAGGCGCTCGTGCCCAGCCCTGCTGGGTGTCCCAGGTAAGACCGTGCACAGGGGTTTGATTGCACAGCAGGGCTTGGCGGGAAAGGGAGGCTGAGGCTGAGGTGGAGAAGCCCGCCCAGCCAGGGAGAGGCAGGTAAGGGCTGGGCCGAATCTGGCAGCTGTCTGCCTCCCTGCTGCTGGTGGAGTTTGGGGTGAAGAGGCTGAGCCTGGGGGTCGGCCGGGGGAGAAAGGAAACAGGGCCGCCAGGCTGGGGTGGACTGAGCCAGGGGCCGGGTGAGCATTTGCAGGTGGCCGGAGAGCCTAGGAGAGGGAGAGCGACCCGGGGTGGGGGGTCCCCATTGCTGGCCAGCTGACACGGGAACCCCGACTCCCCTCACCGGTGACAATGGGAAGGTGAAGAGATGGGAGCAATTTCTCCCCAGGAGCCTCTAAAAGGAACCAGCCCTGGCGACACTTGGACTATAGCCCCTTGAGACCCATCTCAGGCTTCTGACCTCCAGAGCTTTGAGAGAGTAAATCCGTGTTGTTTGAAGGCTCTAGGCTTGCTGGCATTTGTTCCGAGGCCGCAGGGAGCTCATACCGGATACGGGGCACTTTCTTCTCATTCTTATTTGGTTTCTTATCTTTTGGGTACTTTGCTTGTAACGAACTCCTACACATCCATCAAGGTCCCACCTAAACGTCACCACCTTCAGCCAGGCTCTCTGTGTGGAATTGCTGGTTATCTCCTCGGCACGCATGGCTCGTGTGTGCACGTTTCGTGGCGCCGTGGCGGGTAGCGCCCTGTGCACGCACACTCACGCACAGCGGCCGGAGGCAGGGAGCGCTGTGTTCTCTGTGTTCTCACTTCCTGGGGCAGGCCCGCGGCTTAGTGAGAGCTGAGTGCACCTCCTGAAGCGAGAGGCCAGAGGAACACATCTCTCTGGGCGGACTCCCGCGTGGGCCTGCTCTTGGTAAGGCGCGCTTACGAGGGAGGGATCGACGGGGGTCAGAGAAGGTTTATCGATGATCCCATGATTGGTGTAGACTCGAGTCCACCACTGAGCTGCAGCGCTGGGAGACACAGCGGGGGCTGGGGGTGCACAGGCTGCCGTGTGGGGAAGTGGGAGGGGCAGCCTGGGAGGCAGGTGCAGACCCCAGGCCCAGGTATGGAGCAGAACAAGAGCAGTTTCCTCTCTCAAAACGAGGATGTTGATGCAGAGGGTCTCAGAGGTCCCAGGATGCTGTGATTCTAATGTGACAAGTCCATTCCAAAAGTGGATACCCGTCCAAGCAGTGGCCCCTCCACCAGGGAGCATCCATGTGGGCATGGGGTAGAGGGGGGCGCTGTGCATGCGGCCATTGACGTAATTCTTCCAAGTGGAGGGGTTCCAGAGTCAAACCCGTCCACAGCGCCCCCCACACCCCCCACAGCAGGATCTCAGCCAGTGGGGCTGCCAGGTGAAAATCCACCGGAAAAATCTCGCTGGGGCCATGCTCACACCCCAGAGCTGGCCTCACCAGCTGGAGGGAGACCTGGGCTGGGATAGGGAAACTGAGGCACAGGTGTCAAGAGAGCCAGCCAAGGTCTCTGGAGGGTGAGAGATAGCGCGTGGGTCTGTCTGCCCCGGAGAGATCTCACAGCCAGCGGCACTGCAGGGCCTCCCCCGAGCTTTTCCTGGCACCTGCCAAAAATAACTTGTGTTCAGGCCGTGTGGGGAGGGTTCTCAGTGCATCAGAAGGATAAATGCTCCACCCTCCTAAATCATGCGACCACGTCCCCGGGCCTTCCTGAGCGCTGCTCCCTCCCACTGCTGCGAGGAAGCCAGATGCCACCACCGATCTTTACCTCGTGGTTTGCTAAAGAAGGAGACCTGGTGTAGAGGATTCCCGGTGGGGGGGAGGGGTTGAGGGAAGAACGGCTTCATAACAGGTTTACAATAAAAAGGGCCTCAAGGCTCTCATCTTACTGTATATCGGGTCAGAATTCCTGCTCCCCGAGGCCCCCCGAGCTGGACAGCATCTGTTCTGGGGGCTCTTTGTCTGGGGGACAGCTTGGGGGGGAGTGGAGGAGAGGCTCAGCAAACCCCAGAAGCCCCAGGCTGACCAGCACAGCACAGACGGGAGGTGGTCCCCCTGTGCCCATCGTGTCCCAGGTGCTTCCCAGGGGTCCCCCGCGTGGCTGCTGGTGTTGACTCGCACCCTCCCACCTGGGTCCCCTCACGGTCCAGTCTCGAGTCCGGTGCCTCTGACACCGTGGATCAGGTTCTGCCATCACCATCTTCCCACACCGGCCTCCCCTCACCTTCTCCGTCACCTCCTCCAGCTCTAAGCTCTCCTCCCTCCCCAGTGGGTCTGGAGGGGCTGGGAGGCACTAGAATTCAAACTCCAGCTTCTCCACTTATCCACCGGCTGGCTGCCCAAGGGCAGACACTGAACAACTCTGGCCTTGCTCCCTCATTCATTCACACAGGCATACACACATGCATTCATTCAACGAACATCGGTTGCCTGTCTGGCTGTGCCAGAGAGAGTGCTCACACCTGGGCCTGGTGAGCGAGTCCTCCAAGGACCTGCCCTCCGAAGTCTGCTCTGGTCCGTTTGCTTAATTCTGTACCAAATAGGGCCTTTTTCCAAAAAAATGAAAATATAACTCACATACCATAAGATTTGCCCATTTAAGGTGTGCAATTCAATGGCTTTTAGTATACAACAGTAATCTGGCCGTCACCATGATCAATTTTAGAACATTTTCAACATCCCCCGAAGAAACCCCAAACCCATTAGCACTCACTCCCCATTCCTGCCCCACCCCCCAACCCCTGGCAGCCCAAACTTACTTTCTGTCTCCAGGCATTGGCCTGTTGGGGACATTTCCCATCAACGCAGTCATGGAGCGGGTGGCCCCTGTGACCAGCTTCCCTCCCTTGGCATCCCGTTTGCAGGGTTGGTCCAAATGGTAGCAGGTGTCAGAGCTCCCTCCTTTCTATGGCTGAGTAGGATTCTGTGGTGCGCACGGACACATCTTTTTCACCCATCCCTGTTGATGTACGTTTCTCCAACATGAAGAATGTTGCAAAGACCATTCACATGCAACTTTTTGCACACAATGTTTCTTTTCAGTTCTCTGGGGCACTGTGACTTGGACGGTTTGAATTACTGTAACTTTGTAACATTTTCTGATGTCTGGCAGGGCAAATCTCTCTCCCGGGTGTTCTTCAGGAGAGCGCCTTGGCTATTCTCGGATGGAAGCTGCTTTTCCACAAACACTTTAGAATCAGTTTACTAAGTCACACAGACAAAGAAATGTGGTTGGACTCATGATCTTTCCATCGGTTTAGGGAGAACGGACATCTTGAGGTTCACAAGTCTTTGTCTCCATGAATATGGTACACCTCCCCATTTACTTAGGTCTTCCCAAGTTCTGTTAATAATGTTTAATGGCTTTCTCTGCAGGGGTCTTTCCCTGGATTGATTGTTAGGTGTTCTGTATTTGCTGTTGTTATTGTAAAAATTAGGCTTTTTGTTTGGTCCTGCCTTAAAGTAATGCATTTAAAAATAGATTAATCTCATATTCAGAAACTTTGCTAGTTTCTTATTCATTCTAACAATGTACCTATAAGATTATTTGGGGCTTTCTGTAGAGAACAGTCGTGTTGGATGACCATAGTGACAACTTGGGTTTCTACCCCCTCACCACTTGTTGTATCTTCTATATTTTGTCTTGCCTTCCTGAGCTACTAGGACCTCCTCATCAGCTGACTTTGAACTTGCCTTGTTCCTGATGTAGGACATTTAAAACAGCTCACCCCCAGATAGATAATCAATGTTGGTTAAGGAAACCCTCTAGTCTTAATTTGCAAAGGTTTTTAAATGTTGAAAGAATACTTCCAGCTCTTTACACATATTACTTCATTTATTTTTTTCACAACAACTCGTGAAGTGGGTGCTGTTTTCCTCACTCTACAGATGAAGCACAGAGAGGTGCAATGACCTGATGAAGGTCGCACAGCGGCAAAAGTGGCAGAGCCACCTTTAGTCCAGAACCCAGGTCCCTGGCAACGACACTTCTCTGCCAACAGCAAGAATGAAACAGTTAAAAATCAAAGGTTGTGAAAATAGCATCAAAATCTAAAAGATGATTCTTTGAAATATTAAGCCAGTCTTTACCAAGATTGCTTACAAGAAAAAGGAGAGAGGACACACGTAAATATTGTGGAAAGGAGAAGACATAACCACATGTGCAAGGGCTACTGAGAAATCCTAAGAAAATGTTAGAAACAACTTTATACGAATATATTTGAAAAATCTGTAGGAACAGCTTTTTCCAGAAAAACATGCTGCCGAATTTTATTTTAGGGGAAACAGAAAACCTTCAGTGGGGAAAAAACTGAGTAGCCCACAGTCCTTTAAAGGTGAGCTTTAACACACCTTCAAGGAGCAGGAAGTTTCTATCTTAGGCAGACTTTGAGAGGAAAAACAAAAACCTCAGTCTTGTTTGCAGGCTGATACCCTCTGACGCCAAACCCACCCACAGTTTGTACAAAAACAGATAACTACAGGCCAAATTTATACATCCATGCACAAAACCTCACATGGAGAATTAACAAAGTAAATCCAGCAAGATTTGTCCTTAGAAATGTAAAGTGGTTTCAGCAAAAATTAGAGCTGTGTCTGGCATGAAACTTCTCGCCAGATCAAAAGTCTTAGTGTGGGAAACTCAGGTACTCGAGGGAAGCGGACGAGGCTCAGGACCCCAGGGCAGGAAAATCCCGAGTCAGAGATGAGTAGAATCACTAGTAAAGGCAACAGTGGTAGGTTGGCTTACATCAAGATTTAAATTAACTGTCGGACAAAGACACAGAAACAAAGATAAAAATCAGGCAGCAGACAGAAGAAGACATCTGTAGCGTATCCGTCAGACGGAAGACTAATATCCTGGACACATAAATTACTGCCTAGCTCAGGGAGGAGAAAGGCAAATGGCCAGAAGAAAATAGGCAGAAGATACACAGCGAAGAGGAAATCCATGTTTTCAGTGACAGACAGATGTACAGGCGTCTGTTGGGTCAGCTCCTGCGGTGACCCGAGGAGGAGCGGGGACCCAGCCTCCCTTTTGGGGCTTGGCCCGAGAAGCTGGGACCCACACACCGGGGTTGCAGACCTGGACCCACACACCTTGTGGTAGCCTCACTTGGAGCAGCCTGAACGCCCATCCATTCATATGAAGAAATGTTGCAGAACAGTAAAAACATGTTCAACATTTTACATGCTTTTTTTAAACACACAAAGCAACATGATAAGCTGCTTATAATGCCTGTAACATAGAAGAGGAAAGTGAACTTGGGGTACAGAGCTCCTGGAGAACAAGGTGCCCTTGGGGGTACAGGGTGCACAGTGGGCAGGAGAGGCAAGCTTCATCTGTGGCTCTTATCCCCGTGATTTCGACCAACCTAAATCAAACTGATAAAATGGGAATGTTTATGGATTCTGGGAGTTGGGGACATGGCTGGCATTTCTTTTCTCTGTGCCTTTTGGATTTTAAAACTTTTTCCAAAAGAGTTAGAGCAGGAATGAGGACATCAGGGATGCGGGCAGAGGTGGGGAAGAGGGGAAGGGGCAAGGGGCCGGCCCGCTGAGGCGCTAGGGCTTCCCTCACCCTCCTGGAGCCATGACTCACCCTGGCTGCCTGGCTGGTGGCTCCGCGTGGTTCCTGGGTATTGATCGGAGACTCACTCTCTGGCCACAAGCTCCCCGGGTGATGTCTGCCGCAGGAGCTTGGGTCTTGGGGATTGCCACACCTGGTGAAAGCTGGCGGGGTGTACAGAGAACACGGTGGAGGAGATGTTGGGCCAGGAAGGAGCTGGAGATCCTCCTCTGGGGTCCAGCTGCACCCCAGAATTCCTGAGTGGCCCTTCTCACCCACATGCTGACCCGCAGGGTCTGGCTGAGCCCTAAGGACAATTCTGAGGCCTCTGGATGTCTCTACCTGGGAATCCTCACACGCATCATTGGGAAGTCCAGCTGAGAAGGGAGCATCTGCTCGGGGTCTTGAGGGATGAATAGGAGTTTACAAGATAGAAGAAAGAAAGGCACTCTAGTCCAAGGGTACCGCATGGACAAAGGTGCTGGGGCATGAGAGGGGCCTGGCAAGCTCAAGAGGTTGCAGACGAGCTAAGCTGGGTTCACCCCCCCTTCGAGGTGCCCACGTCCATCCCACCTGTGACTCCGACACCTATGGCCTCCGGACAGAACAGCTTGGCCACTGCCAGGAAGCGGCCCCAGAGAGGTCTGGTGCTTAGCTGGCTCCCCGGTCCTGAAGACGTGGGGAGCCCTTTGGGAGCGGGTGCCCCTTCTGAATCCTGCAGGGGCTTCGCCTCGGGGTCCAGCACGGGGAAAATAAAGAAGCAGTCTGCCTCACGGAGATATACGGCTGCTGCCAAAGACGGCCCTTCTCCTCCATTATCGTTCTGGACCAAATCAATATCCAAACAACCAAAGTCTAGACACATAAATGTCAAACTATTTAACAAGAAGCAGTTAGTGCAGAAAAAAACACTTAAATGGCAATTGAAGGCCTGATGAGCCTTAAAGTCGCTTACGAGGATTTATGGGAGATAAAAACAGGTTAACTAAGCCTGGAGCCGGCCCCGGCGGCCCAGCACGAGGCCATCGGGGCTTTATCTTCCCCGTCGGGCTGCTGAGCGGGGCTGTCGGGTGGAGGACAGGCAGCCGCCCTTCCTCCTCTCCTCGTCCAGGCTGCACCTCGTGTTCGCGTTCACGATAGTAATAGGCTGTGCTGGGCAGGGACGATGTCGTCCGTGGAGCTGGAACCGCAGCCGTGCATCGCAGACACCCCAAGCCCCTGTCCATTATCTGCGTCACCGTCACCTGAGCTCCAGCCTCTCCAGCACCCGCCACCTTCCAGGATCATGCGTCGCTCCCAGGGTCTCCCCGCCCACCCCAGAGGAGACGGAGGCTCTGGGCCTGGCCCAGGGCCGCTGGGGGGTCTGCGCCCGAATCCCATCCCCGGGAGCCTGGGCGCCACCCGCCCCCCCTGCTGCCACGTCTGCAGGTGCCCTGTGCTGTCGGCTGGTCAGTGGGAGGCCCAGGTTCCCCAGAGACAGAGGGCGATGACCCCCTGCAACCCATCTCATGTGCCCTGTAAGGGCCCACTTGCTATTTCGTGGGATCAATGGTGGCCTCTTCAGTGTCGGCCATGACTTCAGGTCCTTCCAGTCACTGCCGCACTCAACGAGGGCCCGTAAATCACCTGCGGTTCTCAGAGGGTGAGTTGCAAGAAGAGTGGAATTTGAGAACTGCTCAGGTTTGCATGGACTGCACCACCACCTCTCCTTCTGTCAGCTTCTACGGCAGAGTGGGGCTTTCCTGAAGGGAGGCCTGCCCTGAGCCATGGCTGTCACTTCCATGATGCACCAGCAAATGCAGTGGGCATGTCCCCGAGTCTCTGAGCCGGGCAGAGGCCAGCAGCTCTTCACCTAGCTCAGCTTTGGGCCTCCGTCTGCAGCCAGCCGGCTAAGTCTTCTCGAAGGATGCTTACCATGATCCACCTGTCACCGCTGCCACGGCCCCGGATGGAAGAGAACGTTGTGGCTCAGGGGCTCACGGCTACCTGTGAGAGTTTGTCCTGGTTCTGCCTGTCCCTTCACCGGACCAGGCACAGCACCTGTCCCAGTGTCCAGTATACAGTATGTGCTCAATGAATGCTTTCTGTTGAAATGAATGCATCGGTGAATGTTCCTTTGTTTGGAATTGAAGGACCTCCCTCTGGGAATGTGACAATGTAGATGTCTGGAGAAAGCATCCAGAGCAGAACGATCAAGATGCTGGATGAAAGAAATATGTATTATAGACATTTTTAAGGTGTTTCATCTTTTAGAATGCTTCTCGGAGCCAGTAGGAGAAAGGGTGAAAGGCTGCATGGCCCTAAACGGGGAGAGATGGTAAGTCAGGGCGATAAGAGGCATGGAAGGAGGGCCTCCCCCAGGAGACCTCTGCCCATCTCGGACTCCAGAGACGAGCTTTGAGGGGCCCTATTGAACTGGCGGACAAGAAGCAAAGTCAGGGCCCATGCAGGGTCATGGGTTGGGACAGACACCCCTATGTGAGCCAGCACATGTGCAGGACAGAGGCAGAGCGACAGCAAGTCTGCACACCCAGGCCTCAGAAATGTTCTGCATAGTAAGTTACAATTAATACAAAGTTGCAGTGGAAACGTAACACCCAAGGGCAAGCTGCTACATTTAAAATCTGCAGAATCAGATCCACTAGCAACAGCAGAGGCAGCAGGCCAAGAAGAAATCAGTTTTATGTAAAGAACTGAAAGCTGGCGTGGAAAGTGTGACCAGGGAGAAGAAGGGATCCACGCTGACGAATCTGACTGGCAAGAACCAAAACGAAATTCTGAGAATGGGGGACGTGAGACCCGGAACTGGAAAAACAGGACTGTCAGTGTCCGCAGAGCCAAAGAGGGAATTGGTGGAAGACAAAAGGGACACGGAGACATTGCCCAGAGCACAGTGTGGGGAAACAGCGACAGAAGAAACAGGAGGAAGAAGTCAGGAAATAGGAGAGGAAAAGGTGAGAGGCTCGGGCAGGCCCTGGAGCACCAGGCGAGGGACCAGACAGGCAGACACTGGTGCCCGGAGGCCAGGTACAGTCACAGATACACGGTGACCGTGAGGTGGGGCAGGAACACCCTGTGTTGTCCGAGACAGACACACCGCAGGACGACAGAGACGGGCTGACGGAAGTATTGGGAGACGTCCCCTGAAACTCTTCTTCATCACAATAAAAACACTGCCAGAGGTAGAGAGACACCTGAGGGACACCTGAGACATGCCTCGTAGTAAGTGATAAGGGTGTCATACAGGATGTTTTTAACAACACAGCTAATAAGCCGAATCTAGGAAACATGTACAGAAAACTGCACCCGCCATTGGAGGAGTCACACTCGTTTCAAACGCCCGTGGGTCATCTATTAAAAACTAAGCCACAAACAAAGCAAGCCTCATCACATTTCAGAGAAGTGGTACCAAAGAGGCCACATTCTCTGACCACAGTGCAATTAAGTCAACATCGATATCAAGCACATGCAGACTTTTAAATGCGCCCACAACTAGCTCTTCAGTCAAACAAGGTATCGTTGTGAAGATGAGAGAATGCCAGAAAAGCACCATATCAGACACTACACACCCAAACTCATTTAGAAGCAATGAATGATAGATTTATTTAGAAAGGATTTGTAGAAAAGGATATTTAGAAAAGGATTTGTAGGCTTAGGTTCTTATATCAGAAAAGAATAAAGCTTATAATTAAATATCTAAACATGAGAGGTAGGATAAGGAATACCCAGTAAGCTCCCAGGAAATAAATCACAAACAGAATATAAGTGAGTAGAGACTATTAAGAGCAACTCTATAGTGCTAAAAAATGTCAGTGAACCAGCCAGATTTCCAAAAAGTTATAAAGTGCCAAATACGACTCAAGAAGAAATAGAAAATCCAAATGGTCTTATAAGCATTAAAGAAATGGAATAGAGAGCTTAAAAATCTTCCCAGAAAACAAGCAGAACAAAGCACAGGTCCCAGGTAAGTACAGGTAAGTACAACTAAACCTTCAAGGAACAAATAATTACAATCTCTCACAAATCCTTTGAGAGTATAGAAAACTAGAAAACATATTCTAGCTCATTTAAAAAAAATAGGTTTTATTTTTTTAGGGCACTTTTAGATGCACAGCAAAACTGAGAGCAAAGTAGACAGACTTCCCAGGGGCTGCAACATGTGCAGAGCCTCCCCCGTTAGCAGTGTCTCCCAGCAGTGGGACATTTGTTACCAAGCACAGTGAATGTCCACTGACATGTCATCATCACCTAGAGTCCGTGGTTTCCATTAGGGCTCACTCAATGTTGTGAACCCTGTGGATTCTGATGCATGTCTAATGACAAGTATCCACCATACCGTGTAGTTTCCTCTGTGATCCACCTGGTCAGCACCCCACTTCATCCCACATGCCCCCCAAGCCCTGGAAACCACTGATCCTCTTTCTGTCTCCATATTGCCTTTTCCAGAATGTCATGTGGTTGGAATAAACCAGTGTGTAACCTTTTCATGTGTGCTTCTTTCACTTACTAATATGCATTTAAGGTTCCTCTCTGTCTTTTCATGCCTTGATAGTCGGTTTCTTTTTAGTGCTAAATAATAGTTCATTGTCTGGATGGACCACAGCTTATTTATCCTTCCACCTACTGAAGGATATCTTAGTTGTTTCCAAGTTCTGGTGACTATGAATAAACATTCATGGGCAGGTTTTGAGGTGGACATAAGTTTTCCACTCATTTGGGTAAATACCATGGACTTAAGTTGCTAGATCTTATGGTAAGAGTATGATTAGCTTCGTAGGATCCCATCAAACTGACCTCCTCAGCGACTGCATCAGCTGGCATTCCAACCAGCAGTGAGCAAGTGTTCTGGCTGCCCCATATCCTCACCAGCATTGGGTGCTGTCAGTGTTTTGGATTTTGGCCATTCTAATAGGTTTGTAGCATTATCTCATTGTTATTTTAATTTGCATATTCCTAATGATATGTGATATTGAGAATTTTTCCAGCTTATTTTGACATAAAAAATAGAGCAATTAAGGAAAGCTTACTCATGAACATAGCTATAAAAATCTAACAGAAAATACTAGCAAACCAAATTCTACACTACAGAAAGGGTAATAAGTCATGACTAATTGAAGCTCATTATAAGAAGACAATATCGTTACATTAGTAACATTAGTAATTCGTTATATTAATAGATAAAAGAAATGACATGATCACCTTAACAGATACTGAAAATATTTTACAAAATTGGTGATTAGAATCCATTTGTGTCCCTTAAAACTTGCAATATTAGGGTCGGCATGAAACTTCTGTTGCCTCATAAAGAGGAGCTAACTATAAGACAAAACCAATCAAAGAAATCTTACTAAAAAAATTAAGACTCTACAAACAAAAAACAAAAAAATCCCAATTCCTTTATAAAATCTGACTTAAATCTGATAAAAATACATTTTTTTCACTCTTATTCACCTTGAATTGGCAACACCAGCCAATGCAGTAAGGTAAGAAAAGGAAACAAGCAATATAACAATTGCAAAGGAAGACTCAGAGCTGTCATCATTGTCCTATGGTATTTTCTATATAGAAAATTAAAAATAATCTTCACAGAATCTATTAGAATTAATGAAAAAATTTAGCCAAGTTTCTAGATAGAACAACAATAAATTAAAGTCAATTGCATCTATATGACACCAGTTAGAAAATGCAATTAGATATCACCTATAATAGTGACAAAAAGTGAGGCATTAAGAGATATATCTGAAAAAAGGTGTAGGTAGGTAGAAAATTATAAAACATTTAGTGGAAGACAGTGGGTAAGACCTAATGAAGAACTATATTATGTTATGGATATGAAGGCTTAATATCATAAAGACGTCAATTATTCCCTTGTTAATTTATAGCTGCAATACAATTCTAATAAAATACCCCAAAGACTTCTTTTTAATAAACCTGGCAAGCCAATTCTAAAATTTAAATGGAATAGCAAAAGCCACGATTAGCCAGAGACTAAGGAAGAAGAAGGTGAATGTGGGAGTGGTTCACCGCACTAGGTATGGAGGACTTTTGAAAAGCTCTCACGACAACGGTGGTGTGGTATTGGTGCACGGATGAAAGATGGGCAATTAGATGGAACATTTAGGCAAATACCTCTGGCAAATACACATGGAAACTTATGATGATGGCATATGATGATTGGTAGGATGTAAATAGATAGAACTACTATGAAAAGCAATTTCTGGTACAGTTGAAGATACACAGGCCATATGGCCTAGAAATTCTACTGATTATTTTATATGTGTGTGTGTGTGTGTGTGTGTGTGTGTGTGTGTATAATTCTACTAAATATATAAAATCTTATCAGATTCAACCAGAAGGAGTTAGAAAGGCAAATTCTTAGTCCTACCCCAGCCTGATTGCATCAGAAACTGGAGGTGTGGCCCAGCAGCCTGTGTTCTCACAAGACCAAGGTCAGCCTCTGTTCCAACAAGGTCATTCTGAGGCATACACACGTTTAGCACGACCTTAGAGAAACCTGTGTCCCTGTTCATCAGAGGCATCGTGAAACCTGAGGAGCCATGGAAGACAGAGCTGCTGAGTGCGGACGTGGGCTTGGTATGGGGTAGGAGGAGCACTCTCCCCCAGCTTCCACCCACCTCCCCGTGCTTCTTCTCAGACACCTTTGTCCACTGCTCCTCCTCTTTGCAATGTCCACACGTCTCTTGGCAGTGCTGGGAGTTGCTCACGAGAAGCAACATAGACAAAAATCCCTGCCCCTCTAACTGTGAGGCTGCAGGCGCAGTGGGACGGGGGAAGCAGGAGCTCAGGTCTGGACCCAGAGGTTGGCAATGTCTACTGGTGCCTATGTTGGCGGTCTAAGTGGGCACCTGGCCTGCTGTGTCTGGATTTCAGGGTGAGGTTGGAGAAGTGGCCTTGGGGGTCTTTGGCTGAGATGGACGACAGACCCGGAATGCTCATGGCTGGAGAACAGGTGGATGGAGCATGGATGGAACTCTGGGGCCCTTCAGGGCTTGGAGGGTGTGGAGAAGAGGCAGAGCCAGCAAGGCGAGAGAGGCAGGAGGGAGACCGGAGCCTCAGGGAGAGGTCTCCGGACTGTCAGTGCCACGGAGGCCTTGTCATGTGATCACAGAGCAGCCCCCGGGCTGTAACGTGGAGGGCGGCAGGGGCCTTGTCCAGGGCAGTGTTGGGGAGTGGCCGGCCGGTGGAGCTTCCTGGGAAGGGTCCAGACTGTCAGGAGGAGCCACGTGAGAGGCAGGGCCTCTCCTGCCACAGCTGCTGAGGTGTTGCAGGGAAGCGGGGCAGGCCCCAGGGGGGCAGGGTCAGCTCAGCAACACGCAGTGGGAGAGCTCCCAGACCCCCCCCCAGGGACAACCTGGGGAGGACGTGCCCCCTAGACAGGGACCACCTCGGGGGGGAAAGGCAGTCCGTTTCACAAGCTCCCGGGGTGGCTCTGAAGTCCTCAAGTTTGAGCACTTGGTCCTGCCTGCAGGACAGTGTGGGGCTCCCCTTACCCCTCCGCCTCTCTCATTTCGGGACAGAGGCCAGGGGGCTCCTCTTGCAGGACCATGGTGAGCTGTTTGCCCTCCAGGACCTGCTGGCTCTGTGCACTCCCATCCCAGCTGATGAGGCCCCCAGAGCAGCTGTAACCAAGGACCACAAACTGGGGGCTGCCTCTTCCAGCTCATGGGGGCTCCAGCTGCTCCTGGGCTTGTGGTCACATCACTCCAACCTCTGCCTTTGTGTGACCTCTCCCCCCTGGGTCAGTGTGTCCTCTCTTCTTCCTGTCAGAACACTTGTCATTGGGCTTAAGGTTCACCCTAATCCAGGATGATCTCATGTCACAATCCTTACCCTAATTAAATCTGCAAGGAAATTTCCAAAGAAAGCCACATTCTGAAGGTCCAGGTGGACCTGGCTTTGGAGGTCACTACCCCAACTCTCTCCTTTCTGAGATACTGATCTTATTAATGAAGTCTGTCTGTCCCTCTGCTCCATAAGCCCTTTGAGACGGGGCCATTTCTGACTCTTCGCTGTGTCCCTGACCCTATAATGGTGTCTACTGCCTAGTAGGGGCTTACAAAGAAGGCAAGGGAGGGGTCAGGGAAAAAGTAGACTTTTGGAGTCGAACAGGCGTGGGTTCGACCCCAGCTCTACTCTGTCCCCTGTGACCCGGGCACACTGGTTGACCCCCGAGCCTCATCTGTGCAATGGCAGGGACAACATCTACTCTCGAGATTTGTCATAAATCACCAGGCATAGGCCGCATACCCCAAATGACAGCTGTGCTCGAAATCACGCACGTTTCTGGATTGACCCCCCTCCCCTCAGGGAGGAGGAGAACCCTAGGATTTGGGAGACCAGAGCAAGAAGGGACACCAGACACAGTCCAGGCCACACCCCGAGGGACAGATGGGCCACCAGGGGTCCCCTGAATCCCAGGCCCATGGCCCGCGGGAGGGGCAGAGGCCGGCCCTCCCTCCTGCAGACGACGCTCTCACAAGAGAGAGCCACCTTGCTTAAAACAACCCGTTCCAGGAACAACCTGTCAGCGGTTGATCGAGGGGGTGATGAGGAGGAATTAGCGGCTCCCTGTTCTCACTCCCACCTGGGTGGCTCCTGCCCTGCTCCGAACTGTTCTGGTTACCGGCATTGCCTTTCTCATCAGAAACAAAAGATGCGCGCCTAAATTTAGAAGGTTTTCTGGGAAGAGAGCCTTGTGACAGTCAGGGGACGATGAAGGGAACACACCCCACAGCCACCCCCTCGCCTCCCGGCACCAGCACTCAGACACTGACCACGGCCAGCCCAAGGGCAGGAGGGGGCGGGGCGCTCGTCTCTCTGCCGGGCCCTCCCTGGGGGGGCAGGTGGGTGTGATTATGCCCTTTCTGTAACTGAGTCAGAGTAGGGGCTGGGCCTGAAGTCCCTGAGCTGGAGGGGGGCAGAGCCCGGATCCCAGCCCCCTCCTTGCTCTGGCTTGTCTGCAGCCCCTCCTCGCTCCCCAAGACAGAAACCTCATTTCTCCTGGCAGCTTTCTCCGTCAAGGCTCAAGGCCTCTGGTCCACATCTGGCTTCAGGCCTCGGCCCGCCTGAGCAGGTGGTTGATCAGAGGGAGAGAGGGGGTAAGCCCGCCATGCCGCAGCTCGAGAGGGCACAGGAGGCCCACCTGCCAGATTCCCTGAGGGCGCCTTGACTCCCTGATGCAGACTTCGTAGAGTTGCTCTGAGATCAAGCCTCCTGCCCCCAGACCCGTGCTCTGCTCACGCTGGCAGAGCCCCTGTCAGGGGCTGGGTCTGGTGCTGGCTACCACGGGAGTCAAACGCCCTCACCACCCCTCTCTGCTCTCCCTGTTGCAGAGTATCAACCGTCCCCCATTCCGTGAGCCCGCCCCATCAGCCTGAGGGGTCAGAACTGGCCCCCTGAATCCACACCCTCTGAGGAAAGGGCGTGCCATCGGACACATCCTGGGGCCCCAGCAGAGGGAGGGAGAACTGGGAAGGGCCCCCCACCTGAGCTGGAGGGACATCATGTGGGAGGCCAGCCCAGGATGCGGGCATTGATTGACAAGGCTGAGGGGCTGGGAGCTGTCCCTGGTGCTGACTCCGGGCACAGGCCACTCTCAGTCTGCAGCCACTCCTCTCCAAGGGCCGACCTGCTTCTGCCCTAACCTGCCCTTTGGGCCTTCCCAGGCCTCCTGCCTCATCCAGCTCCCACTCTAACTGCTCCCTTCCCTCGCCCCACACTCCTTCACCAACACACACTGTTGCCAGGCACCACGCTACGTGGTGTGGGCAATGAAGGAATAGACAAGCCTTGTCCCTGTCTTTGGGAGCTGGTGATGTGTGTGGTGTGGGGGAGACCAGGGGTCACGGAAGGCTCCAAACAACTATGGGGAGGGGACATAGCCATTATTTCAGGCCTGGTCATGTTTCCACTCACAAATATTTCCAAGTACCTACTGTGTGCCAAGCTATTTCCCCCAACAGAGGCCACGGAAGAACTGTAGGTTGCCTTCACTCATTTCAGTGTACACTCCCAGGCTCAAGGCCCGTTTCCACCACGGGGGACCCGGAGTGAGGTTTTAAAGAGGAAGGGACTCTTGAGCTCAGTTTCCTTGTCTGTAGAGCAGTAAATAGAACTGGACTTTGTTGCTTTGGGGGTTTGTAGGGAGATCAAATAGGATCGTGCTTCAGAAGATTTGGGAAACTACAAAGTCCCATTGGGGATTAATATTCATTTTGAGTTAGAACTAAAATCCTTTTCTTCCTCCTAATTTATTTTTTATTTTTTATTAACATAGAATGTGTTATTTGTTTCAGGGGTGCAGGTCTGTGATGCATCAGTTTTGCACAATTCACAACTAAAATCCTACATAACCAATACTTTCAACACAATACACTGGACACGTACTATAGGTAACGGTTCTTCCACCTCCTTGTTCGGCCCCTCGTATCCGGTCGCTCTTGTCCAGTCATGTCCTGCATAAACTTCAGGCCCCCATCTGTGAACTCTCACAGAAGCATCATGAGGTCCCACGGGGGAAAGAATTGCATCTTTCTGAGAACACCTGCCCTCACCTGCCCTGCAAGGGACCCCCCTTGACCACCGCTGCAGCCTCCTAGTTGCCTGGTGACTTCTGTCCTGGCTGCCCTGGAACGCTTTCTCCACAGAGCAGCCAAGGAACCCTCTTGAAACACAAGCCAGACCATATCTCTGGTGTTAAACAATTGATGGCTCCCATCTTCCCAGAGCAAGATGCAAGGTCCTTGCCTGGCTCGCCCACAAGCACCTGGTGCTCTGACAGCCTCCCCTCTCTGATGACACCTCTTGTCATTCTCCTCCTTGCCCTCGACACCACACCCACCATTCACTTGCTCTTACTTCTGGGAGCTGGCACCTCCTGTATCCTTGGTCTGGAACCTTCTTTTGCTGGCCATCAGCTACTTCTCAACCCAAATGCCCTGTCCTTGGTGAGACCTTCACGAGCTTCCTACCTTCCCACTAGGACCCCTTTACTTCATTCCTAGGAGCTACTCTACTTGAAACTCCCACTTGGCTGTGGCAAGTCTGCCTGAAACAGTTCCCTTCCGGGAGCAAGTCTGCCTGAAAGCAGCCTGGCAAGGTGCTCAACCAATATTTATGGAATGGCTTGACTGTTAGAAAATATTTTGCTTGATATAATAAATATTACTACAGGGGCGCCTGGATGGCTCAGTTGGCTGAGCATCCAACTCTTGGTTTTGGCTCAGGTCATGATCTCAGGGTCGAGGTCCAGCCCCATGTCGGGCTCTGTGCTCAGTGGGGAGTCTGCTTAAGAGTGTCTCTCCCTCAAAAGGGGAACCCTCTTACACTGTTGGTGGGAATGCAAACTGGTACAGCTACTCTGGAAAATAGTATGGAGGGTCCTCAAAAAGTTGAAAATAGAGCTACCCTACGACCCAGCAATTCCACTACTGGGTATTTACCCCAAAAATACAGATGCAGTGATCTGAAGGGGCACCTGCACCCCAATGTTTATAGCAGTAATGTCCACAATAGTCCAACTATGGAAAGAGCCCAGATGTCCATCGAGAGATGAATAGAAAAAGAAGATGTGCTGTATTTATATAATGGAATATTATGCAGCCATCAAAAAGAATGAAATCTTGCCATGGGCAATGATGAGGATGGAACTAGAGGGTATTATGCTGAACAAAATAAGTCAGTCAGAGAAAGGCAAGTTTCACTCATATGCGGAATATGAGAAATAAAACAGAAGATCATGGGGAAGGGAGGGATAAATAGAACAAGACATAATCAGAGAGGGAGAAAAACCATTAGAGACTCTGGATTCTAAGAACCAACTGAGGGTTTCTGGAGGGGAGGGGCGTGGAGGATGGGGTCACTGGGGGATGGGCATTAAGGAGGGCACGTGATGTAATGAGCACTGGGGGTTATATGGACCTGATGAATCACTGAACTTTACCTCTGAGACTAATAATACACCCTATGTTAACTAAACTGAATTTAAATAAAAAATTTTTAAGAAGACACTCCTCCCTCTGCACCTCCTCCCTGTTCTCTTGCTCTATCTCCAATAAATAAATCTTTTTAAGAAACAAAATAAATATTACGACGGTAAAAATTTTTCTTCTTTTAAGCTCAAGGAAAGTTTTCCTCTGGATATCTCACAGTGCAGGAAAATATAGGTAAAAAATAAAATTGTAGGGGTGCCTGGCTGGCTCAGTCAGTGGGGCATGTGATTCTTGATCTTGGGATTGTGAGTTTGAGTCCCACTTTGGGTGTGGCAATTACTTAAAAACAAAATCTTGAAAAAAAATATAAATATAATTTTGGTATCAAATAGCCCCAGAGCACCCAACCCATGGATTCTATTGGGTTTGGGAAAGCAGGGTTTGGGGGGTAGCGGGCCCCTCTGGGATGCCATGCACATTGGGCATTAAATGCTTCAGGGTATGTGGTGAGACCTTTTCAAATTCTGAGACTACTGCAAAAAACACTCTCCTGTTTGCTTCATTCTCATAAAATCCACTAAGAGCCACTTCTCTAAGTTACACCTATAGTGGACCAAGTGCTTCCACTGGCAGGTGGTAAACACTTACTTGCTTACTTAGCCATACAGAATTGTGTCAAAATCTTGGCTCTACCCCTTACTTGCTGTGTGACCTTGGGCAAGTTTCTGAACCTCTCTGAGCCTCAACTCCTTCAAAACCCTGAAGTAATAATAATAATAATAATAATAGCAGATGTGCAACCTGATTCTGAAGATGGAACATAATCTCATAGTAATCTCTGTCAAGTATCTTGGACATAATAGGGGCTCAACAAATGGTAGTTTATCTTTTAATTAAAAAGCACATTGAGAGAAAGACTCTGGAACTATGAAAGTGGCAGTCTATTTTTCAAATCTCCTGAAACTCTCCCTAGACCATGATGGCAACACCAAAACTCATGGACAACATCTATAACAGAAGGGAACTCAAGACGCCACCCCCAGGAGCTCCAGCATGTGAGTGGGTGGGGACAAACCATAAGACCCTCATCATGTCATCATCCATGTCAGAGGCAGCACAGGGGACAGGGTAAGCCATCAACAGGTTCACCGAGGGTGATGGAAACATCTGAGAGTAGTCGCTGAAACTGGGTGGGGTTTCAGGAAGGTCTGAGGGGTTGGGGAGGCAGGACTCTCAACATCCAATGCAATGGACAGTCCCCCCTCCATCTCCCCAGGACAGAGACATCCCCCCCCCGGGGAGACACTCAGGAAAGGAGGCCCCTCATCAGAGCAGGGACAATAGCAGGAGAGGAAGACCAAGCCAGAACACCTCGGAACTTTCCAGGCACCTTTGTGATCAACTCATGAAAACAGCAAGCAAGGGTGTGTTACAGTGCAACCAGAAAACCTATGCTGACCAGCCCGACTCTCTAAGATTCAGATATACTAATTCCACATAAAAATGAGCATAGAAAGGATCATAAGAAAACCCTACACAAAGTTATTATAAAAGGGAAAGTAGACACTGGAATAATGTGGAATACAATGAAAGCAAAAATCGAGCAAGAACACGAAGACCTGATTCTTCCAAACCACGGAAGGGAACTAAGATGATGGTGAAAGACGTGAAACATAATATAAAGCAAAATTAGAAATACTCGGGGGGGGCTGGAACCCAGAGATAATTAGGAGTGAATCAAACTTCACCAGAAGGCACCCAAGGACAGATGAAAAACACACTGTCTTTAAAAAATAGAAGAGAAAATTTTTAGAAATCAGTTATGTAGAAAGGGAAAGAGAGGATTTTAGACAAAGTACTAGTTACAGAGTATATGTAAATGATAGCTAAACACGTTAATGGGAATCCCTGAAGAACAAAACCATTGCAAAGGAATAGAATAAGTACTCAAACGGTTAGTCAAGAGGTGTTTTCATGAAATTAATTTCCATGAATTAAAATAATTGTTTCCATCCTTTTTTTAAATTTTATTTTATTTTTATTCTTTGCCCAAGGGGTACAGGTCTGTGAATCATCAGGTCTTTTCAGTTAATTTCAAGACGTTTTTAAGAATGACTTGAAACTCTGTCGAGAGGATATGCCTCATTCCTGTGGAAGTTTAAGCAGAATAACCAGCACTGGAATGTCTTTGTCTAGAGATACTTGAGACAAGAGGTCTTGGGCCACCCAGGTAAAAAGAGCAAGGCACTTGTAAGAAGAAAAATATATTGTCCTTTGGGCTTTGCAGCAGCAACAATTTTGCAAGAAGACAATAAAGTTACGTGCTTAAGATTTTCAGGGTGAGAGTACGTGACCCAAGGACTTTGTTTGCTGTAGGCTCCCTTCGGGTGTCCAGGCAGCCAGAACTTTATTACAAATCTGCGGGAACTTGGAGAGTATTGCTCCCATGGACAATATTCCTGAGGAACAATGGAGCATTCCAGACCGTCGAAGTCCCTGGAGAGCTATCAGTGTATGGGTGGTGGTGAGCATCCTGTGTTTGTTCAGCACTAAGACGGAGCGATGATTACAAACCAGAGGGCCGAGCACATGGCGGCTCCGTGGCCTGGAAGTGTAGCGAGGCAATGGAAGGCAGATGAGTCTGTGACTGCTTTAAGGCTGTTAGTTGGGAATGAAAAGGCAGTACTTCAAGTCAGACTCTGGGGAGTTTACGTCTCCCTGCCCAGAGTGGGGAAGGAGAGGTGCAGGGCAGCTCTTGGTGGGTCTTTGTAGGGAGCCGACAGTTAGGGAGCCAGAACCAAGGGGGCTGGATGAATCATATCATGACATCAGCGATAGAAGCCACTGGGCCACAGCTCAACAGCTCCAAGAACCTCCGACACACCAAGAAATGCAGGGAAGAAGACAGAGTCGGTACTACAGACCACACAGTGAGTGACTACTGACCAGAACTGGTGGTTACCTGGAAATAGTGTTTCAAGTGGAATAGAATTGAGGCCCCAGATGGGGTACTCTTGGGCATATGTCGATAAGAGAAAAAGCAAAGTGGGGAAAGTGTGTATGGTGTGCCACCATTTACCTAAAAACACACAGACACTCACAGACGTGTGCTTGGTGTAACCCCATTCAGATATGCCTCTCTGCCTGTGGTCACATAACACCATGCAGGTCAAACGAGATGCTCACCGATGGGGTCTGGGGGGATGTGGGGTTAGGGACAGGGATCTGAAGTGCCTACCAGACATTAGTTAGCTTTACATAGTCATCACAATGACCTTTCAAAGGAAATCCCCCCCAATCAAAAATAAAATGAAGCAAATAGACCTAAACGTGTTTCTGGTTGGCAGCAGAACAACCGGACAGAAACTGTTCCAGGTGACTTTAAAACACAATAACTAACTGTGCACACCTAGCGGGACATGCCTGATCCCAGTTCCTCTGGGCTGCTGAGACACAGCGTCACAGATGGGGGCGGGGGGAAAGGCTTAGGAACTACAGACCTTTATTTCTCACAGTTCTAGAGCCTGGATATCTGGGATCATGTCTGTTGCAAATTCGGTGTTTGGTGTGAGGACTCGCTTTCTGGTTCAGACCATGAACCAGTGGCACCTTCCTGCTGAGTGTTCACTTGGAGGAAGGGGTGAGGGGCTCTCTTGGGACCTCTGGTATAAAGGCACTAGTCCCATTCGGGGTTGGGAGAGGCACCCTCCTGACCTAAGCACCTCCCAGAGACCCCATATTCAAATGCTGTCACATTGAGGGTGAGGATATCAATGTGAGTTTGGTGGGGGCAATGGAGGCCACAAACATTCCATCTGTGGCATATCTTGAGCACAAAAACATTGCAAAAAACAGTTTCAAGCTATTTTTAGTAATCCTGTTGTTGATAGGGTCAATTACAGTTGAGACTATTGTGTGATTTTCTACATCAGATTTATTCCTTGTGTTGGCAAGAGTCAGAATTCCTCGCATGGGGAGAAGGAGACAAAGATGCAAGACAGGAAGGATTAGGTAAAAACCTTCCAGTTGTGGTTTTAAAGTCAAATTGTCAGAATAATCCCACGAGCTACTTTATCGCAAAGGGAAAAGTTCCTGACCTCTGCCTACTGAGAAGGCATAGAAACGAAACCCACAGGCAGCAGTGAGCCCCTCTTCGCCCTCATGCCCCAAACAAGACCTTGATATGTCGTTTCCCATTGAAAGAAACTGGGGTTCCTCAGGAATGTGGCTGATTCCAGGCCTGGGACAGAAAAAGCACAGCCTGGACTGTGTCGTCAAACCTGCTGGCAAGGAAGGTGTCAAGACGGTGAAGGTCACATCAGAAGGACTCGGGAGCCCCTCACCCCACTGGAATGGCCATCGTACAAACCCGGAAAGTGCCGAGCATTGGCAGGGATGCAAGGAAGTGGGAGCCCTGTGCGCTTCTGGGGACGTGAACTGGGGCAACCACCGCGGAAATAATTAGATGCAGAATTACCACATGGTCCAGCAATTCCATTCCTTTTCTTTTTATTTTCAGATGCTTTATTTGCTTTTTATTGTGGTAAAATACACATAACATAAAATTTACTGTCTTCACCATTTTTCTGTGCACCGCTCACTGGTATTCGGCACACTCACAGTATCGTGCAGACACAACCACCACCCACCCCAGAACTCCTCTTCTTGTGAAACTGAAACTCTGTCCCCATGAGACCACCACACCCCTATGGTGCCCCCATCCTCGGTCTCTGGCAACCTCCATTCTGCTTTGTTCTTTCTCTATGATTTTTGACTGTTCTAAGTGCCTCATGTAAGTGCGATCATGCATAAGCAATTCCACTTCTGGGTATAACAGAAAAGAATTGAAAGCAGGGTCTCAAACAGGTATTTGCACCCCTATGTTCATAGCAGTGTTATTCCCTGTGACCAAAGGATGCAAACAACCCAAGTGTCCACTGATGGATGGATGGGTAATCAAAATGTAGACTATCTACTCAAAGGAATAATATTCAACCTTAAACAGGAAGGACATCCTGACACCTGCTACCCACGGATGAACCCCAAGGACATTATGCTCATGAAATAAGCCACTCATAAAAGGACAGATATCAGTGATTCCACTTGTATATAAGTGTTTCCCAGAGAGGTCAGATTCATGGACAGGAACCAGGGTGTTGGGGCCAGGGGTGGGGAAGGGAAGAGTCAGTGTTTAATGGGGGCAGAGTTTCTATTTGGAAAAGTGATAGAAAGTTCTGGAGGCTGATAGTGGGGACAAGTGTACAAGAGTGTGAATGCCCTGAATGCCACTAAAATGCACACTTAAAAATTGTTCAAATGGTAAATCGTATGTTTTTTTTAACAAAACATTAAAAAAGGACATTGAAATAAGCAAAAAAGACTCAGAAGCTAATGAGATGAGGCCTCCACTGACCAAATGCAGATAATCTGAGCTTCTCTAAGGATAAAGCAAATATGAATTGTAGCAACCTGTCATGTAGTGCATGAACTTAGATTCATGAGTGCATAATGATTAAAAAAAAAACCTGAAACCAACTGGCCACCAGTGGACCCTGCTACGAATATTCACAGATAGGTCTTTATGTAGACACTTGCTTGCATGTCTCAGGTGTAAATAAACAGGAGTGGAAATGCTGGACCACAGGGTAAGTATCTGTTTAACTTTACAAGAAACTGCCTGGCTGATTCTGAGGGGGCTGTGCCACCTGCAACCCCTCTAGCAGGGTGTTAGAGGCCCAGTTGTGCTATATCCCCGTCAACACTTGCTATTGTCAACCTTTTTGATTTTAGCCATCCCAGTGGGAGTGTACTGGGATCTCAGCTGCGTTTTAGTGTGCGCTCTCCCAAAGTTTAACAATGTTGCACTGCTTCTCATGTGCTCGTTGGCCACTAAGGCATCTCTAGTATAGTGCCTGTTCAAATCTCTTGCCCATTTTTGAGTTTGGTTATCTTATTGATAACTCAGAGGTTTTTTTTCTTAATACATATTCCAGATACAAGTTGTTTACCAGATAGATATTTTTCAAATCTTTTCTTCCCCCCAATCTGTGGCTTGAGTTTCTTAATTTCTTTAAAGGCTTCTTTTGCAAAGCAAAAGTTTGATAGAGTCCAGTGGGTTGTTTTTTTCTTTTATACATTGTGTTTTTGAACCCTGTTAAGAACTTGCCTATCCAAGTTTCTTTATGTTTTTTTCTCTAATTTTCCTCTACAAGTTGTGTAGTTGTAGCTCTCCCGCTTTGTTCTCTGGTCTGTGATGAATTCAATGGACAGAAAGCACAGTGGGCAGGAGGATGCTGTGGTTGGGGTTGTTGATTGGGGACAGAATGAGAAGGGTCCTGTGTGTCTTCTGTGTGCTTGTGATGGTACTTAGGGAGGATGAGGAGCTGAAATCCTAGGTCGGCTACTGCAATCACGAGTAGTGGCATCAGAGATGTTCCCAGGCAGGGTTTGAGCATCTACAAATCCTTTCCTCATTTGACCTGCACAAGATCCTGGCACAGAAAGAAGGCTTCACAGGACTTCTTTGTTTTGCTGTGCAGGTAAAGAGGATGAAGCACAGAGATGTTCAGACATCTGCCCAAGGTCACAGAGCAGGGGGAACAGAGCTAGGATTCTCACCCTGGTCCCAGCTTTTCTGCTCCTGTGTGACCTAGCTCCCCACCACAGCTCCCTCACCTGCTCAGCGTGTATCCTTCACCTTGGTCAGCCTTCTGGGTCAACCTGCATACTTGGAAAACTGCTCTGTCTGTGTGTTTCTTTATTTGTTCACAGAACAAACACTGAGGACCATCAGTTGTCTATTGTGGAGATTAACGAAGATGATGGGTGCAGAGGGCCTGGCTGGTTTGGGTTCACAGCCCACCCTCACTGAGGCTCCCTGAGTCAGGGTCTGACCACTATGCTTGGTTCCACTGGGCAGCAGTGGGGCCAGGACCCCTGTGCTGGCCATGTCAGGGCTCCCCGCTGTCCAAGATACAGTATTATTAGAGACATGTGTGTCATCAAGGGACAACACGGTCTGATGACACACTTAAACCAGGATAGCTAGAGGGGGTCGAGTGACAAGGGAGTGGATCTAGAGGACCATGGGGAAGGCTTAGTGCCAGGGTTAGCAGCAGCTGAGGTGTGCCACCTCTGTCCTGGTGGGACAGGAGGGGACAGTCCTTGCAGCATAGGCAAGAGGGCAGGGAGGAGGAGGAGAGAAGGGAGGGACAAGCAGGAGACAGTGTGACCTTCAGTTACAGGACTCAGAGCACTGAGGACCCTGACCTTGCTCATCTTCCTCCCTCTGATCCCCACTGGGGCTCCCTATTGGCCAAGTCCAAGTGAAAGGCAGAGGTCACAGAAGCCCTGTGGATGCAACCTTACAGACCAGCCTCGGGGGGAGAGGGAGGGCGAGGAGAGCAAAAGGAAGCTCTGGTGCCACGGTCACAGTGTGAGTCCAGAAAAGCTCAGACTCGCAGGGGACCGGGGACCAGTGCCTTGCTCTGGGATGCCTGACTCATAAATGAACCGATGAACCTGCCTGGGCGGGGATGGAAAGGTCCTGTGAGCAGGAAGCTTCCCTTCCCTGGGTATGTGTGGGGGAAGGGCAAGAATGAGCAGTACGGTGAGTAATGGCTGTGCAGGGGTGCCGGCCCTCGGCCACCTCGCCTCTTCCTCAGAAAGGGCTGATCTAAGTCGCAGGAGCGAAATGCCCCAGGGCCATTGGAGGATGGCGTCGGCCTCCTTGGCCCCAAACCCGCCGGGGACGCGGGGGCTCTGTGGAAGGCATGCGGCTGGGGCTGCCTCGCATCTACAGACGAGCCCCCTCCGGCCTCTGGGGGGAGGGGCTCTCCAGCAAACAGACTAGAGAGTTTGGGGGCCCGGACATTTGAAAAACATTTCAAGACATCTAAAGAGCTACAAAGACACGTGGCTTTGCTTAGGCCCTGACCGAGCCTGCTTTCTTGTGGGGTTCGGCCTGTTCTCTTACGGAGCCCCAGCAGCCAGGAGGGGAAAATGAAAAACAAAGTTTTCAAGAATTATCACAGCTTCTTCCTTCCCTTGCTGTCTCTCCTTCCCTTTCAAGTTGACACAAAAGAGCTTTGCCCCCTCCCAGATTTTTTGCAAATGTGAAATGGAGCGTTCTCGCTGTCTCGGGCAACACATTTGATTCTGATTTGCGCCTGCAGTGTGATGACAAGCACCCTCGGCCGATAATGGACGAGGCCGAGCTCGGCAGAGGTGAAGCCCAAGGCAGTACCATCACTCTTGTTGCTGCAGCTATCACTAAGCCAGTCAGCGGGCGCTAGCGGAGCCCCCGCCCAGCGGGGGTGGGGAGACTGTAAAGCCACAGTGGCAAGTCGTGTGCTGTGCAGACCCTGGGGGCCCCTCCGGGAAAGTGACCGAGTCACACTTGGTCAAATGACCAAGGCCGGGGCTCACTGCCGGGGGTCAGTGGCTGAGCCAGGCTTGGACATCAGGTGGGTGGACAGAGCAGACATTCCTATGAACAGACAAGATGGGACAGAAGGAGGGGCTGGAGCATCTCTGGCTGGGGTACAGTGCTGGGGCCTGGAGTCTGGCAATAGCAGGAGACAAAGGCAACTCCAATAGCTTGCAGAACATGAACACCATGGATCCCTGGTAGGGGTGTGGATGCATCATCCCCACAACCTAGCCTTTGCCATGTGACTCAGTAGTGCTCTCCACTGTGGCTCCCGTCAGCCCTGTGACTTTCCTTCACCAGCAGAATGAGGTAGGAGTGACACCGTGCCAGTTCTGAGTCTCAGCCTTCAGAAGCCCAGTGTGTTTCTGCTTCCCTGGGGCGCCCCCACCTTCACCATGAGAACAGAGCCTGGCTGGTCTGCTGGAGGGGGTGACAGAGATGCAGAGCAAAGGGAGTCCTCCCAGCTGTCTCCTCTAAGGCTGGCCAGGACCTGCACAGATCCTCAGTTGACCCCAGTGGACCACAGACACACGAGCAATAAGTGGTTATTGTCATTTTCCACTGAGTTTAGAGTCGTTTGTTATGCAGCAAAAGCTAGCTGATACAGAGACCTATGGAAGGTGTGTGCACCTGGGGTCCTGCTTTCTCCTTCTTTATACTGTTTACACCTACCCAGCAGACCATCTCTTTGTGTTCCATTCCCACAGAGGCCCTTGTCCCCCAAGGGTACCGAGACTCTTGGTACTGTACCGAGACTGGAGGCCCCGTACTGGCCCCAGAAACGGGGGCCGCTGACTTGGTCTCCTGATGGGTGAAGTGTGGATGGTCACTAGCACTTGCTCACCCAAGTCGTAGTGCAGACTATACTTGCTGAATATAAAGTGCTGGGCATACAGTTGGCACTTAAACAATGAGGCCCTTGCAGCAATGCCATGCAAGAAACAGAAGAACATCAGTCTGGGGCTTCATTGTGGACTTTTCACGCCAGGAGCATCATATGGGCTTGGCTGGGTCTTCCCTTCCTCCAGGAGAGTGAGCAGAAAGACACTGCCAAGTGCAAATTTGATAACCAGACACCGTACTGGGGCTCGTGGACAGCCTAGCCTGCTTTGATCCTGGTCTGTCTGGGCTAGCCGCTCCCTAGCTGCCCAGGGTCTGTTTCCCATTTTGAGTTCGCCTGGGTCCTCTTTTATGGAAGATCAATTTTCAGGCCCTGGCAGATGAAGCAATGGGTGGGAAGGAAAGGCATGCTCTCCTCCCCTTCCCTGGGTGGGAACGCCCACCCACTTAGTCCTGGAGTAAGAGGGGATCCTGGGAATCCCCCAAATGCTGGAAAATCTGCTGTGGGTTATAGACAAAGTTGCTGTTGGAGGGACAGGGCTTCCAGAATGGTCATGCAGGGCCTGAACATGGCCATTGTGGCCATCAGTAGCCTGAGGGTGTTTGGAGGGCCCAAATATCCAGCCTCCATTAAGCCTCTGAGAGGTTTGGCAGAGCAACAAAAGAAGATTCTGAGAGGGGTGGAAGCATTAACTTGGTGAAGGACAGAGAGGGTCTTGACCTTGGCAGTTGTTCAGGGAATCTTGTTGGAATATATCCACAGATGGATGGATGAATGGATGATGGATGGAAGGAAGGATGGATGAATAGTTGGGTGGATGGATGGATGAATGGATAGATGGAAGGATAGGTAGACGGACGGACAGATGGATGGATGGATGGATGGTTGAATGGATGATGGATGGATGGTTGGATGGATGGATGGAAGGAGAGATGAATAGGTGGGTGGATGGATGGATGGAAGGATGGGTGGATGGATCGATGGTTGCATGGAGAGATGAATGGATGGATGGATGGATGGATGGATGGATGGATGGATGGCTGAATGGATGGTAGATGGATGGTTGGCTGAATGGATGGGAGGAGAGATGAATAGTTGGGTGGCTGGATGGATGGAAGGATGGGTGGATGAATGGATGGTTGGATGGATAGATGGATGGATGGATGGGTAGATGAATGGATGAATATATGGATAGGTGGATGAATATATGGATGGATGGATGGTTGGTTGGATGAAGGGATGGATGGATGGTTGGATGGATGTGAGGGTGGGTAGATGGGTGGATGGATGAATGGATGGGTAGATGGAAGGATGGGTGGATGGGTGGATGAATGGATAGATGAGTGGCTGAGTGGATGGATGGGTGCATTCCACCCTGTTTTGGCTCTAGGAAAGGGGCTAAGATATTCTCATCTACATAAGGGGAATGATAAGATTTTCCCTGCTCCCATCCCAGAGTCAAACAAGATAATGACCTAAGAGTCATGTGGGATGACAATGTGGTGTAATGAGAAGAAACAGAACTTGGAATCAGACTTGGAATCTTGGCCAAACTGCTTTCTCTCTGTAGGAAGTCCCCAGAATGTCAGCTCAATGGTGGAATGCCCTTGTCTCCCTTGCTTACCTCAGTATCCACCACATTACTGCTATGGACTGAAACTTTGTGCCCCCTAAATTTCTATGTTGAAGATCTAGCCTCCAGTGAAAGGGCATTCTGGAGGTATTTGGAGGGCCTGTGGGAGGAAATTAGATTTAGATGAGGTCATGAGGGTGGATCTCATGACAGGATTCATGCCCTTGTAAGAAGAAGAGGCACCAGAGCTTCCTCTTGTGAAGACATGCATGTGAAGACACAGTGAGAAAGGGACCATATACAAGCCAGGAAGCAGGCTTTCATAAAGAAATGAGTTAGCGGGGCCCCTGATCTGGACTTCCAACCACCAGAACTGTGAGCAATAAATGTCTGTTGTTTAAGCCAGTTAGTTGATACAATCACCCACAGCATCTGGCACCTAACAGCAGTATAAAGAAAAGTGTGTCCACCATGAGGTGAACTTGGTCAAGTCTTTGGCTCAAGCTGGGCTGGTGTCCTTTACTATAAATTAAAAGTTTTGGACTTGATGGGTTCATATTGTTAACATCAACATCTCCAAGTCTCTCCCACACACACTGGTCCTGGGAGATGCTGCAGACATCTATCTGATAATAACAAGGTGGTTAGGGATTGACTGGTGCCTCTCCGTGCCAATCTTCAGGTGGGGGTGAGTGGGCAGTGTGTGTGTGCAGTGACAGAGAGGGGGACCTGGAGAGGCGGGCTGGTAGGTGAAAAAGCACTTGGGTCAGAGGTGAATCTGCAGAGTCCCTGAACTCCTGTATGGAATAACCACAGACAGTGGTATATAGGCATCTGGAGTCCATGACAGAGCTCTAGATTGAGATACAAACTTGGCGCCACCATTAATAGGTGGCAGCTGAGTCATGGGCAATGATGGATCCCATGAACAGGGCACAGGGTGAGGGAATCAGGGAGTAAGGAATAGAGCCCTCAGGAGTGGTAAGTGCAGTGGGCAGTGGGGGGTGGGGCTCGGTTCCTGCAGGGGAAATGGAGAAAGGAAGATGATGGGGAAGAGGACATAATGGGAAAGAGGGATGATGGAGAAGGGGGATGGTGGAGAAGGGGGCCATGATGGGGAAGGGGGATGACGAGGAAGGGGG
>LNAC01000189.1:3848330-3912693 GCA_002007465.1 Ailurus styani
AGGGGGATGACGGGGAAGGGGGATGACGAGGAAGAGGGATGACGGGGAAGGGGGATGGTGGGGAAGAGGGATGACGGGGAAGGGGGATGATGGGGAAGGGGGACATGGTTGGGAAGGAAAGAGGAAGATGAGATGGGAGCTAGGTATCAAGGGACAGAGAAAAGCTATATTAGACGTGGGAGCGGTTCCAGTGTCCTGTGCCTCAGAACGTTCTGGTGAAACACTGAGTGGAGGTCAGCATGACCAACTATGTGGAGCTTAGACGTGGTCGGGTGGAATCCACATCCAAGAGGGCGTAACGGCTGGGCCAGCATGGAGGCGCCCGCCTGTCCAACGTGCTCCCCCCGACTTCCACAAAGACGTACACTACGGAGCAGTGTCAGTGGACGGAGAAGAGCCACCCTCTTCCCGCTGGGCTTCTCCAAGCCCCCGCGTGGGCGCCGGGCTGGTGTGGGCGCCCATCGGCCCACAGCTCTCGGAGGCTTCTCCCTCCCCTAGGCTCTGGCCTGCGCTTCGGAAGCGGTGTAGGGGGACAGGAAGATAGGGCCACGCATCGGAGCGTGACTCCCGCACGGAGAGGGCCTGGCTTCCCACGGCCTCAAGGTGAGTGGATGGGCGGGGAGGGTGGGTGGGGTCTGGCGCTCTAGCAGGGGCAGCCCACGGCCCCCCGGCCTCCCGGGGAGCACTCAGCTCAGTCAGGAGGAGCAGCAGCAGCCCGTGGGGGGAGGAGGGAAGGGGCTGGCGGGCCACCTCGCAAAGGCCACAGATGCCCCAGAGGTGTGGGATCTGGGCGGCCGGGCCAGCAACCTCGTGTTGCTGGGACAAGAGAAGTGGGAGATGTTTCTCCCGTGGACGCTGAGTCAGCAGTTCAGGGCCCCACGCTCCAGGTTCACATCAGCTGGGTGACCTCGGGCAGGGCCACTTCAACCTTCCCCTTTGTAAAATGGGGATGCTTGGGGGACCCACGTCAGAAGGAGTGTGAGGGGTGCCGTGAGCATCTGAAACACACACGCCAGCCTGACACACACGCCAGCACGTGTCGGCCACGGCTGCTGGCAAGGGTGCAGGGGACTCGGCGTCGCAGGGCTTCTGGGTGCAGAGGGTAACGTGGAGCTTTCTCGGGCAGGATTTGGTCAGGAGTATCGTCCGGACATGTCTCCGTCCTGCCGGGGACCTGGAAATTCTCTTACGTGTTGAGGAAGCCAACACGGACGAAGATGGAGGGCCATGCCAGCTGGCAGCGGTGGAAGAGTGACTCGCATGCAGCCGTATGGGACCGGACAGGGTCCCCGCACCCCCGTGGCGCCGTTGCCCCCGCGCCGGCCAGCCCCATGCAGAACGTGAGCTCAAGTACCGCCAGGACGCGGACACGGACACGGCCCTCCCACCTCGCTCAGTTGGCGCCCGCGCCGCGTGGCCAGGTGTGTGTGCGCTTGGTTGAGTGTGATTCTGTCCCGTGTGTCGATCGGGGACCCCGTGGCCGTCCGGTGTCAGAGCACTGGGTTTGGAAGCAGCCATCCATAGAGCTGAAGTGTCCGTCAGGAGGAGATGCTGTGCGTTCACGACCCACATCCCCTGCCCTAGCTGGAGGCACTGACCTCCGTCTGGAGAGGCCACCGGGCCGCGCCCACACTGCTGGGCACCGTCGGGGGCCGCTCTGCTTGCGCCTCATGCCGGGGCGTGGAGGGCATGCCCACATCACCGAGGGGGAAACTGAGGCTCGGAGAGGTGACCTGGGGAATCCAGGGACACAGGGAGTTGCATGGTGGAGAGGCAGCCTGTTGCCTTCCCCTTTGTGCTAGTGTCCCGGGATGTGACCCAGTATCCTGGCACGTGCACCAGTGTCCCGGGACGTGACCCAGTGTCCCAAGACGTGCACCAGTGTCCCGGAACGTGACCCAGTGTCCCGGGATGTGACCCAGTGTCCCGGCACGTGCACCAGTGTCCCGGGACATGATCCAGTGTCCCAAGACGTGCACCAGTGTCCCGGGACGTGACCCAGTGTCCCGGGACACACGCAGGCCAAGGGGTGTACTCCCAGGGGTGGGAAAGCAAAGGGCCTGGGGTGCACTGTGCACACCCATCCCCTCCCTCCTCCCGGGCTCTCTGTGCCCCACCCCCATCCTCGTCCTTACCCCCAGTTCTCTGTCCCCCCAAGCTTTGGGCATCTGTGGGTCTCTACGACACACACACACAGAGGAAGACAGCAGCAGAGGCGAGAATGAAGAGGAAGAAGTGGGGCAATTTGGTGGGAGATATTTTCTTTTACTTCTTCTGACTTTTCCAAGGGCTCCGGCGCAGGAGCCACTTTACACGGGTCTTCCGCCTTCCCGTGCCGCCTGCGCTCCCCACGCCACCACTGTGTGGCGCCCACGCCGACCAGCGACCAGCTCGGGGACGCAGCTCCTTTCCAAGCAAGGGGAGGGACCGTCATCTTGCGGGTCTCACACTGTCTTCCAGAAAATGCTTTCAACGTATTCTGTCATTCCTAGAATTAAAAAACATTAACCACAGAAAACGCCTTTCGTTAAGAGAGTATAGTCCTCTCCCCGTTCCGATGATGATATAAATTCGATGTGGACATCGGGGCGGAAGCTCTTTATTAGGCTGTCTGTGGGCTAGTTTCCAACCCCAGCTCCGTCTCTGACCAGCTGTGTGGCCCTGGGCAGGTCCCCAGCCCGGTCCAGGCTCCACAGGGGTGCGCCCAGAAGGCGGCACGGCCCTGCCCTTGGAAAGGCAGGAGACACAGGAGGGAGCACATTCCGGCAGCTGCCTGAGCTTCCAGGGAGCAGCTCCTGTCTCCAGGACCGTGGCGACCCAGCTGATGTCACTGACAAAGAAAACGTTCGCGCTGCTTAGAGGGACACGCTTACAAGCAAACGTTAGCTTTACCCAAATGCACGGGAAGGGAGGGAATTTTAAAAGACTCATTCATTTCGAAGGCTTTTGCTGGGACCTCCTGTGTGCTGGGCGGGGGGCCGGGGCTGGTGCCGGGGGGGTGGGGCTGAAGGGCCGGGATGGCAGGCAGAGCCCCCGGGCTGCCCCTCCACTGACCAGGGCACCTGGAAGCACTGTGGGGCTTGGGAGCCCCAGTCACGGGACAGTGTCCCAGACCTGTGATCTGAGTCTGGAAGGACGGATGGCGGCTAAGAACCCTGCAGACGCTGAATGGAGGAGGAACGTCCAGACAAAGGGTTCCTCTGGGCACAGAGGGAGGGTAAAGCTGAGGATGCCCCGTGGCCCTCAGCACACGATTGTGATCGAAAAGGATGGTTTGGGAGTTCGATGTCGCTAGGCCCGCTTTCTGGCTCCAGCGCCGACCACTGTGCAACCACAGATTTAATCCCTAGACCCCCTGGCCTTGAATGTAAAACGGGGACAGCACTAACCGCCCCCCGCCCAGTGCCCAGAGTAGATGTAGATGGGTGGGTTGTTCGCTGAGGTGTCAGAGGTCCCGACAGAGATGGGGGGCCTCCTGCTGCTCCCCAGCCCCTGATAACCTCGCTGATCTCACCTGCAGGGGCAGCAAAACAGCCCCAGCCCAGGCCTGCCTGTGTGCACCCAGCAGCGTGCTTCAGGCATGAGCCTTTCGCATGTCCCTTGGTGGGGGGTGGTTTTCCCTTCCCACCTGGGACTCCTCCGCATCGCCAGCTCAGGCCCCACAGCTCTCAGGATCCTGGGATCCTGGGACCCTGGACCAGTTGCCAGATCTGCCCCTTATTTGGAACACCCAAGCACCCACACCCTGACCCGCCCCCCACTCCGAGACCTCCAGTGCCCTCCTTAGTCCACTGCCTTAGTCCACTGCACAGGTGGAATTGCGGTGGTATGGATGGCTCCCCAAGTCTTAAGACTTGATGCCTGAGGACACTGGGCAGAGGTCCTCTTCTTGGGACCTTGTTCTGAGAACAATTCTGTATTGTTCTAGCTGTTGCTGTTTGTGAGTAGGGTTGGGGGACAATGACAGATGGAGAGACATGGAGAGGGAATGAGCCTAGAAGTCAGTGTTCTCATGCCTCTGCTCAAAATTTAAAAAAAAAGGGTGGGGGGATGAGAAAGAGGAAACTTCTGGATCAACCCTGCTGTGAAGGCAGTAACCACTGGTGTTCCCAGCTCTGTCTACCATCTCCTTGTCAACCCACCCAGAGGGGCTTAGAGAGCCCCCACGAGGTGCCCAGCACATGCCACCTTGCAGGTGTGTTAGAGAACAAGGATGGGGAGGTACTGCCTTGTGGATACACAGGGGCCTGACAAAGCTACTGTGGCCACTGTAGACATGGAGGGTGGGGACAACGGAAGAGCACAGGGACAGGGTTTTGTGAGGCCGAGCTGCAGTGCAGACGGCAGGGCTGGGGGTGGGAAGTAGGGTCACATCGAACCAAGACTTCAAGTGGCCAAAGAAGGCACCTGGGAAGAGTGTTATAGGCAGGAGCCGCCCTCGGGGCAAATGTCCTGGGGTATGATGGTGCCCCGTGTGTTCTTGGGATGTGTGGAGGCCAGTATGGCTGCAGTAGGGAGACTGGGGTTTGAGCGGTAAGACCAGGTCACAGGTGACCAGGGCTATACCATGCTGGCCCTCGGCACCAATGTGTGAATCAGGTTTCAACAGACCTGTGTCCCAGTTACCCACCACGATTGGAGTTGGTCTATAGTGCCTTTGGTATTGTCGACTTTTGCTCATTGTATTTTGAAGTTGTATTGTTATGCATACAAATGATTTTAGATTCCTAGTGGAATGACCTTTTAATCATTATGCATTTTTCCTTAGTAACAAATCTTGTCCTCAGGACTGTTCTACCTGATAATCGTAGATCTATTCCAGCTTGGGGGGGGGTAGTGTTTGTACAGTATTTATTTTTCCATACTTAAAATTTTTCTGTATCCTTATGTTGTAACATGTATCTTTTCTATAGCATATGTGTTTGAATATGGTCCGTCAATCATTTCTTTGGTATATTTGTCTATTTATAGTTAGTGTAATTATTAAGGTATTTATATCTACCATCTTCATATTTGTTTTCTGCTTGACCCTCTTTATGTTTTTTCCTCTTCTTTATTGTGTTCCTGATTTATCAAAGTCAAATTCAGATTAGTACGTTCACCCCTCCCCCAGACAATGCACACTAACTCTGTTCGTCCTTTTCCCACTTTATATGTTACTGTTGATATTCACTTTAATTCTATATATGTATATTTTTAAATTATTTTATTTTTCAGTGTCTACATATATATTTTTGATGGCTATATTTTACATACTCCGTGTTTAGATCCCTTTCTGTAGCTGTTCACTCATTTCTGTATTTCTGCGCTTGTTTCTTCTGCCTGAAGATCCTCTTCAATATCCCTTTTAGTGCAGGTCTGCCAACAGTGGATTCTCCCAAAACTGGTTTATTAGGAAATGACTTTACGTCACTTCACTTGGGAAGGATATTTTGCTAAGTATAGTATTCAGAGTCTGCAGAGTTGTTTCCTTTATCACTTTTAAGATGATGCTTTTGTTAAAAATAAGCTTTCAATCTTTTTATTATTCTTCCAAAGTCACTGTGCCTTCTTTCTCTGGCTTTATTTAATACTTTCTCCCTGTCTGTTCTGATCAGCAGTTCTGCTTGTGTGAGGCTTTCTTTGCATCTATCCTTCTAAGGGCTTTTGGTACCTCTTGAATTGGTAGTTGGTGTTTTCTTCCCCTTTGGAAGATCCCCAGCCATTATTTCTTCTGGTCTAACTTCCTCTACCAACCTTCCTCTTCCAGGACTCCAAGTGCCTTTCGGTTCAGCGCCTCCGTCCTGCCCCAATGCTGCTGCTGTTGTTTGCTCTCATCTGTGATTCCCAGGCTTTTTGTTCTCCTTGTCTTAGGCTTGACATGTTCTCTTCTCCAGCTTCCAGTTCATCAGCCCTTCCTACTGTTCTGTTCACTATGCTGGGGAGCCCACCAGCTGAGCTCTTAACTCAGTGTTTATACTTTTTGGTTCTTCAAATACTACTGACTACTCTTTATGGATTCCTTTTCTGTGCTAAAATTCTCCATCTTGTCAGTGAGTTTCTTGAACATATTCGTCACAGTTATTAAATTGCAAGACTGGAAACCATAATACCTGCGTTGTCATGGATCTGTTTCTATTGTCTGTTTTCTCTCTTGGCCCTGTTTCTCATTTTGCTTGGTAACTTTGAAGTGAATGTGAGGCATTGTGAATAATAAATTGTAGGGGTTCTGGATGGTGTGATATTCCTCCAGAGAGGGTTTACTGCATCCTCTGATGGGAGAGTAGAGTGGGAGGCAACTGACTTTAAGCCAGTCGGGGAGTGAGCTACCTCAAGCTGGATTACAGTCTTTGTAAATCTTACTTTTCCCTTCACCTCACCCTCACTTTCAGACTGCATCCCACCAGAGATCCCAAGTGAGAACTTGAGGTGTTTTCTGGGATTCCTACTCTTCAGTGGACCTTGAACATCAGAATTTCTCTCTCTAGGATGGTAATACTAAAACTCTACTCTGATTATCAGCAGCTATCTTTTTGAATTTTTTCCTCCTTGAGCAGCTTAAGGATCTGGAAAATGTCTCAAAGGTAAAGCTGCCAAGTGTCAGGTAGTCTTGGTGTCTACCTGACATCTTGCCACCTCGAGTCTTAGTGGCTGGGGAGACACTGATGTCTCCAAACACTTTAAAAATTGTTTTTTCTACTTGTTCCCTGTTAGATGTCAGCCTACTACAGACTTCTCCATCACAGCCAGGATGGATCTCCATGCCTAGAGAATGGATTACAGGGGGGCCATATGGAAGCAGGAAGAGCAGGGAAGGGGCTGCTGCCTTGGACAGGGGCAGAACAGATGGGAAGGAAAAGATGAGACCAAGAGCTATTGAAGAGGGAATGGGGCCACAGGACTTGTTGCTGATTAGATGGATGTAGCAGGTGTTCAGGGAGGGCTAAGGGAACAAGGTGGAGCTGGTGATGCCATCTGGGAAGCTGAGAAATCTGCAGATCTGGAGAATTAGAGAGGAAGGGAGTTCTGTCTCAGACTTGATGAATTTGCAGGGCCAATGGGAAATCCAGGTAGAAACACCCAGAAGATAGCTGGAGCTCACAGAGATGATGTCTTGAAGGGGAAGAGATGGTCCCAGGTGAGCAGCAGAGGAGAGGAGAGGGATGGAGCCCTGAGGAATTGCCCTGTGCGAGAGGCAGGCAGATGACAGGAGAGCGAGGAGCAGGCAGGGAGGTGGAAGAAGAGGGCTGAGTCTCCCTTTTGGAAAGGAAGGGAGCAGAGAATTTCCACATGGAGGGAGGGTCCATAGAGTGAAGCCCCTCAGAGGGTTTCACGGTGACCCCAGTGTGGGCCAGTGGGGGACCAGGGCCAGGAGCCAGTTTGGCAAGGTGGCAGAGTGGGCATTTGAGAGGGGAGCCATCAGTGGGTGGGAGGGCGGGCTGGAGCTGCCTGTGGTCTGCCCTGAGCTGAGCTTGCCTGAGCAAGGCCTGAGAGTGTTGTCAGCAATTTTCCAGAGTGCTTGCCACTGGCTCAGGTCACCTCGGGCCTTGAGGGACTCTGTGGGGCTGGTGGGCCCGAAGCCCCACCTTGGAGGTGCAGGCTGTTTCCTGAAGGCAGAGCCAACCCCCCAGCACCGTACCTTGGATAAGAGATGCATCCAGAGGTGGGTCAAGCCTCATCGGATTTCAAGGGCCAACTTCAAAGGGACTGCAAGGCCTGGTGGACCACAGCCCAGGAATGCTGGGGGGGTGTGTGAGGGGAATGATCCCCCTCCTACCCGACCCCCCTCCTACCCGAGCTGCTTGACCTCCGGTTGTGAGGGGAGCCGGGGCCAGAGGAAAGTTCCCACACCTGTGTGAGTGAGAGGATGGGGGAGAGCCCAGGCATCCGAGGTCTGTTGGCTCCTGGCCCACCTGCTGCCTGCTGCTGTGGGACCTCAGGAGGGTGATCTGCCCTCTCTGAGCCCTTTCTTCTCCATACATTTGCTGGAGAGGAACAACACCCACCTAGTTGGCCAGGGAAGATGGCTGGCGGCTCTCAACAAGATGCCAGATGTGGACACTCAGCCTCCATTGCGGGTGGTGCCCACATGGGGAGCATTGTTGTGACCTGCACATGAGTCCCGAGGAAGTCAAGGGGCAGGGTTCCCACATGCTCGGGAGCTTTCTGTCGCACCCAGATGCCCACACACTTACACACGCATGTGCACATACATGAGCAATATATGCGTGCATGTGCCCACACACACTTACACTTGTACTTACGCTCTTACACAACACATGCAATATGCATAATCCATGTGTGTGTGTTCTCACGGGTGCATGTGTGTCCATTTGCACACTCTCACACCCTACATATGTGCACTCACGCAATATACATAATCCGTGCATGTGTGCTCATGGGTGCACGCATGTCCATTTGCACATGCTCACACCCTACATACGTGCACACCCACGTGCCCCACGCAGAGGGATGTCCTCTCCTCGCAGAGACGGCAGCCCCGACGCCAGCCAATGCCACCTGTGGCCCTCCACGGCCCGCCACTATCAACGCCGACACTTTCCAAACGAAGGAAAGGAAACATTTTTTCGAAACCATTTACAATCCAACTAAAAAAAGAAAAAAATCAATGGCTAGCTGAATCAGCTACAACCCTGGGGCAGGGTGGGCTCCACTGTGTCCTCCCAGACCTGTGCCCTTCCCGCTGGGGCAGAGCCACACACTCAGCGTCGCTCAGTGCCTCCCTCTGAGGGGGCAGGAAGTGGCCAGAGGCAGCTGGCCAGCTGGAGAGGTGTGGGGGCAAGTGACCTTCCCAGAGGTACATGTCTTCTCGCTGTTTCCTCTTTTTAGGGTGGTGACTCGGACTGTCCACTGATCTGCTTCACCAGAGGCTCAGGTCAAATGCCTCCTCTGCCAGGAAGCCCTCTGGGACTGCAGCAGGCTGAGTCCTTCCCTGCCATCCCTGATCGAGTGCCCCTCTTATTCCACAGACGACCACACACCTGGTTTCTCAGCAGGGTCCTGCTCGTCCACTGCCGAACCAGAGTCCCTTGTGTTGTCAGCAGCCTCCCGGTTTGGTTGCGGGTGGTGAGGCACCCTGGCATCCTCACATTCACTTGCATGCTCACTCTCCCAGGATGTGCTGGTCGTAGCATTGGGCTGGGACTGGAGCCCAGCTCTGGGCTGTGGAATCAGTCAGCACCACTATCCTGGAGAGACACCCATGTGCCCAGACCGCGACTCTCGCTGGGCTGAAGCTGGGGTGGGAGCCAGGGCAGGTGGGCACCGTCGGGCAGGACGTGGCCTCCTGCAGNTGGGCAGGATGTGGCCTCCTGCAGGGCACGCACCTCAAAAAGAAACCCCTACCCTTTAGCTATTACCTCTCCGTCCTCCTGACCTCCAACCCTAAGAGCTGTTGATCTGCTCTCTTTATAGGCTTCCCTGTTCCGGGCACTTTGCGTTTGTGAATCACACAGTCTAGCCTTTTGCGAATGGCTTCTTTCACGGAGCGTAATGGGGCAGCGAATATCTGTACCCCATTCCTCTTCGTGGGCAGGTAATATTTCTTGGTGTGGGCAGGGCCCAGTCTGCACATCCACACATCCCTGGTGGGCGTCTGGACTCCTGCTACTTCTCAGCTCTTGTGATCTCTTGCGCATGCTTCTCCCTGGAGAGAGCGTCTCTCGTTTCTCTTGCTTATTCCCCCAGGAACCAATTCCTGGGTCACATGGAAACTACGTTGCCTAAAGGGGCTGAACCTCTCCTTTTGTCTAAAAACCAACGTTTTGGGGGTGCCTGAGTGGCACAGTCGGTTAAATGTCTGACTCTTGGTGTCAGCTCTGGTCATGATCTCATGGGTCGTGAGACTGAGTGCCTGCATCAGGCTCTATACACAGTGTGGAGTCTGCCTGGGATTCTCTCCCTCTGCCCCTCCCCCTGCTTGAGCTCTCGCATGCTCTCTCTCTCTCTAATAGATAAATCTTAAAAAACAAACAAATGAACAACAACAACAAAAAAAACCCAGAAGTTTTGCAAATGATTATAAAAAGCAGTTCCGGGGCACTTAGGCACCACTCTTGGTTTGTCAAGGGTGCTCATAACTTACGTGGATGCTTCTTGCTTCTCTCTGTCTCCCATGCCACGTGTCCCTGAGAGCTTCCTCTCCAGAGGCCCGTGAGTGCTTGCCTGCCAAGCAGGAACGGGCGTCTCTCACCCTGCCCCTCCATCCCCCGGCAGGCACGCTTTCATGGCGCCCCATCCCACAGCTGGAGGGTCTCAGAGAGCCCCCCGCTGCTGTCCTGAGGCCACAGGGAGGGGAAGTGGCCTGTCAGGACCCCACTTCTGGCTAGTCTGGACCGTCTCCGGGTCCATCCACCACTGTGGCCTCTCGGCCTCCCGCACACCAGTTCCTGTCTGGGGAGCCTCTGCTCGGGAGGGTGGAGACTGCATTCTCTGCTCATCTCCACTCAGGGTCTAGCACAGAGTTGGGCACATAGCAGGTGCTTATGTAATACTTGCTGACCTTCCAGGGGCACCTGGGGGGCTCAGTTGGGTGAGCGTCTGACTCTTGATTTCAGCTCAGGTTGGGATCTCGGGGTTGTGAGACCGAGCTCCATGTCGGGCTCCACGCTCAGCGGGGAATCTGCTCCAGATTCTCTCTCCCTCTTCCCCTCCCACCCCACACTCCCTTTCTGTCTCCCTTTCTCTTTCTCTCTTAAATAAATAAATAAGTAAACACTTGAAAAGAAAACACTTGCTGACCTTCTAGAAGCTTCTGCCTCTCCCCACCTGAAAGCCTTGCCTGGAACAGAAAGGGTATCGTCTCTGTGCTTCTCAGATGCCTGGGTCTAAAGAGCGTCTCCAGAAGCCCCCGGCCTTCAGCCTGGCTTGGCACCACGCCTGGCACAGAGCAGGGCGAGTGCGGGAGAAGCACGCAGGGTCCGGGGCAAAGAAGGCACTAGATGGACGTGCGTCTGCGTCAGGCGTGGGAGGAGGGGGAGCTCAGGCACGGAGGGGCTCCTGTCGGGTCTGCACGCCTGCTCCGTCCTGGGCACATGGGGGATCCGTGAGCCCGGAAGGCACTCTCCATGGCTGTCGGAGCTTGTGTTCATCAGTCAATTCTCTCTCCCCCAAAGGCTCCCCTCCCCGCCCCCACCCATCACCGCAAGCAGCCCCCCTTGGTCCTGTGTTTCCGCTGCTCTTTCCGGCCCCCTCCCCCAGGCCAAAGCAGGACCCAGGACCCTGCTCACATTCACGCCGGCCGCCGGGGGGCAGGCACTCAGGGGGTGAGCTGGCTTGTGTCCCCATGCCCTAGGGTCTGACTGCGGTCAGTTCAGTCCACGGGGACCTGCATCCCGTCCTGCAGGGGCCCCCGGACACATCTGTGCAGGACGAGAAGCTGTGTGCACACACACAGAGACACACGCACCGTGTGTGAGGGCCGAAGAGGTGTGGGACCAGAGGAACACAGAGAGGGCACGCTACACACATGTGCTCTGACGTGACCAGCCTGGCTCCGGACAGAGACCCGGGGGGAGCCCCAGGCCAGGCTGGAGGGGCCTGCAGGAGGGCGGCTGCAGCTGGAGGAGGAAGAAGCCTCTCCCTCCCCGTTGCCCTTGGGAAGTCTGTACCTCGTATTGGTGATCTTTGCGAAAATAAGCCTTGATTTAAAATGTCAAAGAATGCCCCTCCCCCCCACCTCTGTAAGCCCCTTGGGGTCTCTGTGTGGTCCTGGTGACAAAGTCTAGTCGGCCCCGCACTCTCTGCCAGCCTTGCCCTTTGCCTGCCCCATTAAGCGTCTGATTTCAGTGCTGACATGAGCTCACCCCAGGGCCTTTGCACAAGCCCCCACCTCTGCCTGGAGCACGCCATCCTCCTTCTCTGCCATCCATGCTGGTCCGGCTGGGATTAGGCCTCCATAATCTCCCTTCTCCCAAGGATTCTCAGCTATCCCCCTTCCTGTTGTCCCCCACTGAGGCTCCTGGGGTCCTGGGGCATCTCTCCTCCGCTCTGGGGTGAGGTCCAGCACAGGGCGGTCACTCAAACTGGCTGGTGAGTGAGTCGAGATGGAGAAAGCGGGGAGGAAGAGCACAGGGTATGCGGTGTAGGTACGGGGGGGCGCGGAAATGAGGCCGTGCTGCCCCAGGGGGGCGTGTGGCTCCAGGCTCGCCGGCGGTATGAAGGAGGCCCGGCTCTGCCTGGAGGAGGCCCCACCACGGCCCGGACCTGGAGCCTGACCCCTGAGGAGCCAGCAGACACTTGTCAGGCCGGGGGGGTCCGGGAGGGTGTTCCGGGCAGGGAACAAACAGTGTGGACAAAGACCAGCGGCAGCGTGCGAGTGAGGGCCTGGGGGCAGCAGGTAGGGGCTCAACGCACCCGTCCCTTCCCAGTGCCCTCAGCTCGATGACACCATGGGGCTTGCCCCAAACTGGCCTTGCAGGGGTCTTTACACCACACACACCGGCGGATGCTGCAAGTCAAGGCTTGCTCTTTTGGGTGGGGGTTGGGTCTGGGGGGCTGTTTCCCCAGCAGCGGGGACGAGACGGGAGGAGCAGCCGTCGGGCTGCAGGAAGCACGGGTAGAAAGGGTGCCGCTGGTTCGAGAGGCCTGTGAGCCCGCCCAGCGGTTTGCGGACACGGGCACGCGGGGTGCGGACATCCGCGGCCTCCCCGGAGGCTCAAAGTCACCCCGACCCGGGGCAGGTTCCCGGGGCCCCCCGCACCCCGGCCCCCCGGGCTCTCCTCTGCCCCTCTCCTGGGCGCCTCCCCGCGCGCCTGCCCCGAGAACCTTCCAGCTGAACTCTGCGCGGGCTGAACTCTGCGCGTCATTTCAAGGCCCTTGCGATTAAAACCAAGAAAGAAAGGAAAGGAAGGAAGACAAGACGAGAAAGGGGTGGGGGCGGGCTCACGGCACTCTGCAATTACCCTTTGAAATTAGAATATTCAAACAGATGTTTCTGTTTTCAGCCTGTCCTGCTCTCTTTCCAATCCCGTGAAATTAGGTCCAAAGTCATTATTCACCTAATCACACTAATAGTCTAACATCCGATCTGCCCTCTGTCCAGACGGGGGGGGGGGGGGGGGANAATAGTCTAACATCCGATCTGCCCTCTGTCCAGACGGGGGGGGGGGGAGAACCCAAAAGCTCTATTTTAGCACTTCCTTCCCCCTGAACCCTTAATTAAGTGGCATCTGTTCTAATACAAGTTAAATATTGCAGTTGACTTTATTTTCTTTCTCCTGGTCCTCCGGGTCCTGAGATGGGGGCAGATAAACTGAACACATTTGCTTCCCGGGAAGGAGGAAGGGACACCGAGCTGCCTTTCTGGAAACGCGGCCCATCAATCATAAACTGATTACAAATTCGTCACCTTGAATCAATTTCTGTTCACAAGTTCAAAAGGCACTGTGAGCTCGGGGCTATCTGGAATATTCTACATGTGGAGAGGATTAACATTTGATCGAATTCCTCCTTCTGAGCAGGAGACCGGCTTGGCCGAGCTTGGGGTGGGGGAGGCGAGTTCGAGACACGTGGGCTTTCACCTCGGAAAGCAGAGGCCCTGCGTTCCCAGGCTCCCCTCGGCGGCGGGGGCCAGGCTGCGGCCGGGAGGGGACCCCCGCACTTCAGTGGGGCGGCGACCTGGGGGAGGGGAGGCGAGCAGGACTCCGACGTGGCCTCGCCCCGATGGAGTCCAATCACACCGGCTCTCTCTCTCCTAGAATTTTCCTTAAGATAAGTGTCTCGAAAGAGGCAGCGGTGTGTGTGCCTGGGAGAGACAGAGAGAAGGAATCCCTCGCCGGACGCAAAGGAAAGGATGGGCTCATCCCAAAGTCCCTGAGATGTCCCCAGGATGTCACCCGCGCTCTAGAGCCTCAAGAAGGAGGAGTCTGTGCGGCACACACCAAGAGTTAAGCAGTTAGCTTATCAACAAGCTGAGCCTCGGAACGGCCCGTCCTGGCGCAGAGGAGGGCGGTGGGGGCGTCCTGGGGGTGGCGAGGGAAGGGAGGCAGGGAATCCCACTTCAGAGAGCTCCCGCTGGATTCCAGGTCAGACGTAGTTTTGAAGAATGTTGCCGTTTTACTCCCAAAAGCAGAGAGAGACGGAGAGGGAGGAAGGGACAGAAGGAGGGAGGGAAAGAGAGAGGGGGAGGAAAGGAGGGGAGAAGGGAGGCGGGAAGGAGGGGGGAAGGGAAGGAAGGGTGGAAAGACAGAAGGCAGGAAAGAAGGAAAGAAAGGGAGGAAGGGGGGAAGGAGGGAGGGACGCACTGGTGCCTGCGGCCATTACAGCCCCTCCTCCCTCTCCCGCCACCCTGAGCCCGCAGCACCTGCCCCTGCCCCCTTCCTGCCCCGCAGATGGCTCCTTGCGAAGCCTGCAGCCCCAGGTCTGGGGGAGCGAGAGTGGAGGTGCCCGGCACGCACGGGCGTCAGAATGGGGAGGGTCCGGCTCGCACCCTGCTCCCCACTCCCGGCACAAGCCCCTGGATGTGCTCCCGCGTTTGCAGAAGTTGCAGCCCTTGGACAGGCTCTTCGCGACTGGAAGGTGGTGCGGCCGCTGGGGAGAGCAGCGTGGCTGTCCCTCCAACAATTAAAAATAGAATCGCCGCATGACCCAGCAATTCCATGACTGGGTAGATTCCCAAAATAACGGAAGGCTGGGTCTCGGAGAGATGCCTGCACACCCGTGTTCCCAGCGGCGGTGTTCACGGCAGCCGAGACGTGCAGGTAACCCGGCGCCCGCCGACGGCGAGTCAGCAGACAGTGCAGTCTGCCCGGATCCTGGAGTATGACTGAGTCTGACAAAGGACGTTCTGCCGCTTGTGACCCCGGGGAGGGTCTGCGGGACACCGTGCTGAGTGCAGTACGCCAGACACAGAAGGACAGATACTACGTGGCTCCACTTAGGAGAGCGATCTAGAGTAGTCAGAGAACAAATGATAGATGGGGGGGGGAGGCCCAGGGGAGGGGCAGCTGGGGGGCTGGGGAGGCCTTTGTCCCTCTGGACCCTGCTCTGCCAGGCTCCCGCTTGGGGGCGTCCGCATCCTCGGGGCCTGTGCTGGGGGCCCCGCCTCTGACCCCAGGTCCTCATTTCTGTGGGGAGGAAATCAAAGCCCCAGGAGGGAAGAAGGGTCTTCAAGGTCATTTGAGGTTATTCCTTGATGGTGCGAAGGAGGCAGGGCTGGCCCCCAGCCTCCCATCCTGCCTCCTGGCCCGCGGCTCAATTTGTACCTGAGACTCTGCCTTGTGCAGCCCCGAGTCCTCTCCTGGCACCTGGACTACGTTCCAGCCACCGTGAGTGTCAGAGAGGGACACGGCCAATGTCTCCTGCTGACTCCGAGCAGAACCAAGACAGTCCAAGGTCTAGAAGCTGGGGCCGTAGGTCCAGCTCAGGTGTCGGGAGAGAGAGGGGCTGTGGGTGGGTGACCATGACAGCTAAGGGATCAGAAGTCGTCTCCAAGGGCGGGGGCAGGGGGAATCAAGAGATGCCGGGAAGGCCCAGGCAGAAGCCGGGCGGGGAGAGGACAGCGTGGAATCTTCCAGGAGCTAAGATTGGTGGATACGCTGGAATCACCAGCATGGGAGAGAGGCTTCCAAGGAGCCAACACTTGGCATTTGCTCCCTGAGGGTCAAGAATGGCCAAGAACAAGGCAGCAGCCCCCTTGGTTGTTCTTGGGACTGGACCTCAGGTGTCACCATGTGGGCCTGAACCCAGGTGGCCGAGAGCAGCTGTTGGGGGAGGCGAGATGACGGGCTGTGTGTCCTAAGAGGACAGGAGCTCCCTTGAGCTGGGAGTAAGCCGGGGGTCTTCCTGGAAGAAGAGGCATTTGGAGCTGTGTCTTAAGGAAGCCTCAGGCCCCATGGACAGAGTGGACACCGTTATTCTGGGCAGAGTCTAAGTTGCTCTAGGGGATCAGTGGCTTCTGGGGCTATAGTGTGAAATTACCTGGGCTGCGAGCCAGTGCGAGGGGCAGGGCTCCCCGGGGGTCTCCTGAGCTCACGGCGGAACCACCATGGGGGTCTGGGCGTGCAGTGACCAGGGCAGGCGGGGAAATGAGGGAGGACTAGCCGAGGGGGAGAATGCCCACCGCCTCACCCGAGCAGAGAGCTCTTCCTTCCTCCGGGAGCAGGGTGCGGCGGGGGCCCGCAGCCCGGGCCCCGGCGAGAGAGGGTGTCTGCTGGCCGCGAGGGGCAGGGAGAGGCCGGCTCTCCCATGACAGGCTCCGGGGACCACGGACCGGCCCCACACACCCAGCCCAGGGCCGCGGTGGGGCTAGTGCCCCAAACAGCCCCGAGGAGCCTCAGAAAGCCCAGACCCACCCCCCAGTCTCTTTCTGCCTCGGCGTGTGATGTATTTGGGGTTCCATTGTTCTGTTTTCCCCACAGTGCTCAAGTTCATTTCTTTACCAAAGGACAGTCATAGAATACCCCAGACAGCGTCCCCGGAGGCAGCCAGGCCAGGACGCCGGCTCCCTCGGTTCCCCGCGGGGGCGCGTAGGCCTGGTCATCGTGCGGCCTCAGTGTGCTCATCTGTAGGGGGCTTGTCCTGAGAATGACACGGGGGTCAGTTCAGATGCCAGCTGGGCCTGCGTCGCGGGAGGTCCCGTGCCGGCTGGGGGAGCAGGGGCCCGGGTCTGTCTGTGCAGCTGCCCGGGGGGAGCTAGGCGTGGGTCTGGCACAGGAGGGGAGCCTCTGGCCTCCGTCCTCCCTCCAGGCCTGGAGGTGTGATCTCAGGCACAGACCCTCGCCGGCACGGGGTCCGCTGGGCGCAGCGCTGACGCACGCAGACCTGGAGCGTCAGGGAGACCCGGCCTGGGGCCCGGGACCCATCACTCTGCGCCCTGGGAGAGAGCCTGGAGCGGAGGGCTGGGGCGTCCCCTGGCTCACCCAGCCGGGGCCTCCTCAGCCCGACCTGCTTGCACAGGGTCACCCGCCGTCGGGACCGGAAGGGAGCCCATGGGGTGCTCGGTGTCCTGAGTGTCTCCAGGGACGGGTGCCCGTCACTTACCAGGGTCCCTCTCCCTGGACAACTCTTCTCCTTCAGGTGCCGCCTCCCCAGGCTCCCCCTGCTTGGGCCACGGACGCGTCCTCAGCCCCAATGCCCGCCCCCTCCGTGCCCTCACCCCTGCCCCAGTTCCAGCCCTCCCACAAGCCAAGGGTCCTGACACCCTCAAACTGGCCTAGCAGATCCTTGGCCAACACAGAGGTGTCCAGTGGCTTCTGAAACAACTTCCCTGATCGGGGAGCTTTCTGCCAAACTTGCTTCTGGAAAGAGCTCTGGGCCTGGGGTCACTTGACCCCTGTTCCTGTCCGGCTCTCACCCGAGGACGCCTGTGCCCGGGGGTGGCCACTTGACCCCTGGCCTGTGATGCCGTGTCTCAAAGGGTCCAATGCCACCCACCTCGCACACAGCCTGAGAAGCAGACCCCGGGGGAGGGGGGGTCCTAACGGACCACGTCAGATGTCAACCACTGTCTCCATCTCAGCCCACGGTCCCGGGCAAGGGCAGGCCGCTGCTGGTGGTGAAGCGGCCCAAGGCGGCTTCTCAGGGCTGTGAGCAGGGGGCTACCGTCCGCCATCCTGTCCCCTCGGCCAGCCTCGCCCTTGCCCCCTCTTCCGAAGTGAGAGAACGCCCACAAAGCTCAGGTGGCTTTCCCAGGGTGCCGGGGATGCAGGCGGGTTCAGGACCTCGCTCGGGCACCTGTGGGTGTGACCTGACTTGGAAATGGGCCTTTGCAGAAGTCAATACGTTCAAATGGGCAGGTGGGCCCTAATCCAGTGACAAGTGTCCTTATGAGAGCAGGGAGGTCTGGACCAAGGTCCGCGCAAGGAGAGGGGCGCGTGGCAGTGGAGGCAGGGATGTGGCCGAGCCCGGGAATGCCCAGGATCGCAGGCAAATGCCGGCGACTGGAAGAAAAGCAAGGAAGGATCCCGCCGAGTCTCAGAGGGGCAGGGCCCTGCGGACCCCTCGACGTCAGACTCCAGGCTGCAGGCTCTGAGAACACATTTCTGTTGCCTTCCATCCCCCACTTGTGGTGTTTTGTCACGGCAGCCCCGGGACACTCCTACGGTCTGGTTTATGAAGCCAAATGCTGCCACGTAAGCTGCTGTGTGACTTGGGCTGCTTGCTTAACCTCTCTGGGCCTCCTGGTCAGAAGAAAGAAGGACCAATGTCTCCCTCACCGAGGGTCAAGGGCCCGGTGCTGGGAAAGCGGGGAGGGAGGGGCACGCTGGCCATTCCTAGAAGCCCCGCTCCAGCTCCACTGGGCCCTGCGCAGGGGTGCGGCCATGGGGGGCCATCGGAGGGAAACAGGGTGTGAAGAGGCATCTCTGCCTCCCTTTGATGTGCAGGGCTGCAGCCAAGGAGGAGCAGAGAGGGCACGAGAAGCACTGGGAGCAGGAGTCGGGGCAGGCGAGTTCTGAGAAAGGCTGGCCCCGGCAATTAGCCGCGGATCGGGTTTCCGCTCAGGGTCTGCAGCCGCCCCGAGTTGAAAGCCAGGAGGGGGGCCCTGGGTCCTGGGCCCGCACGACCCCCTGGCTTCTCATGCCCAGCCCTCCGCCTGGGACTCTGCTCAGTAAATATTAATTTACCCCCGATTACTGATGACAGGTTGGGGACGGCCTGGCCGCCATCGGGGTCAGCGCCGCGGGACAGAACGGTGTCCTTCAAAGCCAGCGCGGGGCAGGGAGGCCTAATGGTGCCCATGGGCTGAGAAGCCCGTATCCGGGCCACACAGGGGCCCTCCTCCCTTCTGGGGAGCGAGCAAGGGATTTCGCCGAGTGTGAAGAGGATCACGTGTCCGGGGGGTGGCTGAGCGCCAAGCGCCCCCACCTCCTGCCCGCCAAGGGTGGGCCCACTGGCCTGAGCCCTGTGGCGACCAAGAGGCGCAGAGCAGGAAATTCCGGGAGGTGCACAGCCACCATGGGGACGGGTCTGGTTCGGAGCAAGGAGGAGGTGTGGGGAGCACGGAGTCACAGGAGTCACGGAGTGGAGGGCCGCAGGCCTCGGGCCGCTCGGCTGGAATAGCCACTCGCCCCCTCCCACCTCCCCAGCCTCGGTTTCTGTGTCTGCTCAGTGGGGAGAGTAGCCCTTCCCCGCCAGGTGCCGTCCGGATTTGATGAGAGCCCGGAGTAAGTGTCCAACAGGTCTGTGGCCCTTGACAGAAGCCGCTGTGAGGACTCATCGCAGAACAGGCAGCCGCCAGGCCAAGGAGGGGGTGGAAGGGACCGGCCTGTCTCCACGGACGCCGGCTGGGACCCGAGGAACAGTTGCGGGAAAGGAAACAGGAATGTAGAGACTTCCTGGTGGATGGAGGGGCAAGGGCGCCCGTCCTGACAGCTTTCACCCACCCCCAGTTCCTGCCAAGGGCTGTCTCGGACCTCGGGGTCCACCCCCGTGAGGACTGGATCATGCCCAAACCAGTGGAAGCCCCGACCCCAATGGGACGGTATTTGGAGATGGGCCCTGGAGGAGGCGTTGGAGGTGATGGGGTCATAAGGGAGAGCCCCGATCCTACAGGCGGTGGGTCTTACCGGAACAGGCACCAGAGATCTCTGCCTGTGTCCAGCACATGAGCGAGCACACAGCAGCAAGGTCTGCACGCCAGGCGGAGGGAGGCCCTCCCCGGAGCCCGGCCTACGGACCCCTCGGTCTTGGGCCTCCAGCCCCCACAATGGTGAGAAGACGCACGGCTGCCGTAAGCCCCAGGCTGTGGCCTTTGGTCATCCTGGAGCCTCTGAGTGTGACCTTGCGTGGAAGTGAGGTCTTGCCGAGGTAGCGGAGGGAGGGATGGGATCACGGTGTGAGTCCAGGGACTGGGGTCGTTGTAAGATGCACAGGGAGACCAGGGGAAGGCCATATGGAGCGGAGGCCTAGGCTGGCAGGTGGCGGCCACGGGCCCAGGAGCCCTAGACTCCCAGACACTGGAAGGGGCAGGAAGGACTCTCCCTGGAGCCTCTGGGAGGAGTGTGGCCCCATCAACACCTTGGTTTAGACTCTGGTGTCCAGAGCTGCAGGAGATTCAGTGTCTGTCATTTGAAGCCCCCCCATCGGTGATGTGTAAGGGAAGCCCCAGAACACACATGCCGGAGTCACTGAGGCTGGCTCGGGACCTGGCCCCCACAGGGAAGGGGGCACACAGTCCCCTAAAGCCACCCTCCACCCTCCCAACCCCGGACTATGAGCCCAGGCCAGGTCGGCACGTGGACCTCACTCACGTCGGCCCCTGGGAGCCACAAGCGCTCAGCAAAAACACATTGACCCCAAAAATGCCTGAAATGGAAGAATGTCTGTTGCCAAATTCAGTTGTGGCTCAGGACAATGAGGGACTTCACAAGAGTAACCAATGTGACGCTCACAACTGCCCCGTGAAACACACTTTTATCATTATCATCTCTACTTTACAGAAGAGGAAACCGAGGCATGGGCAGGCAGGCCACTGGCCCAGGCCCGCACAGCGCCTCATGTGTAGCCGACCAGGGTTCACCGATTTCCTAATTCTCCTCTCAGCTCAGAGACTCAGTTCAGTTGTCACTGCGCTGCACAAATCAGTGCCAGTTAGAATTTAATACTGATTGGTGATCGAATGGGCATTTGCAGAGCCTGCTGTGCTTGGGTCTAGGCATGGCCATGAGTCCCACAGCCCTGTAGACAATATATAAACTAATGGGCGTGACTGTTTTCAAATCAAACCTTGCCTACAAAAACAGGCAGCCAGCCTGAGAGCCATAGTTTGCCAGTCCCTGCTACCGATCAATGAGGGGAAGGAGATATCTTAACAATACTGACCGCTTCAATCCATGAATATGGTATGTCTCTTCACCCATGTGGATCTTCTCGAATGTCACTCAGAAATGTTGTGACGTCTGACTCTTGATTTTGGCTCAGGTCTTGATCTCAGAGTCCTGGGATCAAGCCCCACATCTGGCTCCATGCTCAGCAGGGAGTCTGCTTTGGGATTCTCTCTCCCTCTGCCCCTCCCCCTCTAAAGTAAAAAAATAAATCTTAAAAAAAGAAAAGAAAAGAAATGTTTTTAGTTTTTGTGTAGAGGTCTAACTAACGTTTTCATTAAAGTTATGTCTGTTTTTATATTACTCCAAATGGTATTTACACTTATTTTATTTTGATTTCCAATTTTGAAAAAGATATCAACTTCCAGGCCATTGCTAGTTTGAAGAAATACTATTGATTTTTGTATGTTGATGCTGTCTCTTGCAATCTTGTAGAATTCACTCAGTAAGTTGAGTGGATTTTTGAAGATTTCTTATGATTTCCTGTGTAGACAAGCATGCTGCTGCAAATAAAGAGTTTATGTCTTCCCTTCCAACATGAATGCCTTTTGTTTACTTATTTTTGTTTCTCATTCTGGCCTTACTGAGTTGGCTAGGCCTTCTTGTACAGTCACGGACAGGAGTGGTGGAGTAGACATTCTCTCTTGCTCCCAAGCTCTGGGGTGCTTCCAGCGACTCACCATCAAGGACGACGTTGTTTGTAGGTTTTCACACATGCCCTTCATGCAACCAAGGAAGATCTCTTCCCATCTTAGTTTGCTGAGAGTTTTATCATGAATGAGTTTTGAAGAATGGATCCTATAGAATTATTTTGCTGCCTCTGTTAAAATGATCATGTGATTTTCTCCTTATTCTGCTAATACGGAGATTACATTGATTGACTTTCAAATCTTATTTCAACCTTGCAATCCTGGAATAAACCCCACTGGTCATCATATGTAGAGATGAATTCAATCTGCTAATATTTTGCTGAGTATCATAAAAGATACTGTTCTATGCAACACAAGTTCTGGTTCATGTTCATGAAAGATATTGGTCTGGTTTTCTTTTCTTGTAATACCTTGTTTGGTTTTGGTATTAAGGCAATTCTGGCCTCCAAAAATTGAGTTGTAAGCATTCCTTTCTTCTCTTCTGTTTTCTGGAAGATTTTGTGATATTTGGGCCTTATTTCTTTCCTCTGAGTTTGATAAGCCCTCTAGACCTAGAATTTTGTTTGTTGGAAGGTGTTTAGTAAAAAATTGAATTTTTGATAGTTATAGAGCTATTCAGACTTTCTATTTCTTCCTCGAGTCAGTTTGATAACATAGTTCTCAAGGAATCTGTCCACCTACCTAAGTTATCAGATTTATTGGCATATGGTTGTGGGGTTGGTTTTTTTTTTTTTTGCTTTATTCCATTTTAAAATTTTTTGAAAGACCAAAAGCTGTACGTAACTAATATACACATTTGATGAATTTGGACATAAGCATACCCATATGAAGCCGCCGCCACAATATATACTCCCAAAAGTTTCTTTCCACCTTCTTACTCGGGTTGTTTATATTTGTTTATCACCTTTTCAGTGACTTTGGGATCTGCAGTGATATCATATCTTCATTTTCTACATTGATAAATTTTGTCTTTTTTTTTCTTCATTGGCCTTTCTAGGAGTTTATTAGATGATTTAATTTTCTTAAGGAACAAATTCTTGCTTTATTAATTTTGTTTCATTTTTGTTTCATCATTTCTTTTCTTATCTCTGATACTTCCTTTGTTCCACTTACTTCGCATTTAACTTCTTCTTCTTTTCCTCCCTGTCTCCTTCCTCTTCCTCCTTCTTCTTGCTTCTTAGTATAAACATAAATTACTGATTTTAAACCATTTTTCCCTGTCTAATGGAGATATTTAAGGAAATAAACTCCACTGCAACTATTTTTGACTATGACCTCACAAGCTCTTGTGAGATGTTGTGTTGCCACGATTATTTGTGTTACAATATTTCCTAATCTTCCTGGTGAATTATTCCTTGATCACGGGTTATTTAGAAGACTGTTAGTTTCCAGATATTTGGGGATTTTCTAAATATCTTATTTTTTAATTTCTTATTTAATTCTGCTATGGTCAGAGAACATACTCCGTGAAACTCCAATCTTCTGAGATTTATGGAGACTTATCTTTTCTCTCAGACATGGTTTATCTTGGTAAACACCCCACGTGCGCTAGCAAAGGCGATGCGTCCTACAGTTGTTGGGTGTGAGGTTCTGTAAGTGTGAGTATTCAGACCTTCTGTATCTTACTGAATTTTTGTCTGTGAGTTTGATCAATTACTGAGAGGGAGGTATAAAATCCTTCACCGTGTTCCTTCTCTCCAGAGCCACACGCTGGCTCTGCCATCGTCCAACACCTGAGCACAGTGACGCATAGTAAGTATTCAATAAGCCAAGTAAATATAGGTAATAATTAGCTAATGATCATCCCTCCCACTTGTAGTAGTGTTTTCATAGAACTCTGGTGTTTATGGTCTCACTGGAACATCGTGAGACCCCTGTAAGATATAATGCTGCATATAATGGTTTTTCCAATGCTTAGATGAGGAAACTACGATTTAAGCAGATCTAATGATGGCCCAGAGTGGTAGAGTTGGCAGCTGCTGGTCTGCATTTAAAACCCCAAGACCAAAGCCCTCCGTGGTGATCTGCCGCCTTCCCCTGTGTCCTCACTTCCCCCTGCTCAGCCTCCCTTCTCTGTTCTCCGTCGGGCAGGGGAAAAAAAAGCCCCCAATATGCAGGATTCTCCCAAAGTCAATAGGATGGGTCCATACACCAGGAATGATTGGTGTCCCCATAAAAGCTGGCAATGTGTAAAGCCCAACACTTGAGAAACTGTGTCCCTGAATGACTTGAAAATCCATTCCAGCTGGTCTCCAGGTCAAAACAAATTAGGGAATGAAAACTGAACATAATGCCTGTGAGTGGGCGTGGGCACAGGGGGCTGGCCACGGATGCTCCAGCCGGGTCAGGCAGAAAGGGATAGAGACCCAAATACGCAGTGTGCTCGCCCCGCTGGGAAGCATGGTCCTGAGTCTCTTGGAGGGGCGCGGCTGGCAGAGCTGCCGGGATGTCTCTTAGGCCGTCTCTGCACCCAGTTGGGCCGAGACATGATTATTTCAGTGGCTCCAGTTTCTGTGGGGGGAAAACCACTTAAAATATCCAGAGGTGCTCCTCCACCTCTCAGAGGGCTCGGGACAGACAGCGTATGAGCCAGATGTTCCAGGACCTGGGCTGAATATTCACGATCCATAAAAATCAACCGCTCATCTGTCTTTGTCACCAGGAGATTTCCAAAAAGGACCTTCCCCGAGGCTCCCACCTTGAAATTCAAGCCCAGAGACTCTGTCTAGACATACAGACTTGTCAGGAAATGATAGTGATTTGAAGCAGGTCTGTAGTTATTGATATCTCCCAGTCGACAGGTATTTTTGAATGGATGGAGAGAACCGGGAAGGAATCGGTGAATGCATGATTAACTCCACGGATTCAAAATGACTTAAAAAGCAGGTTGATTCATATTGCATTAAAAAATGGCCCTCCCCTGAAATGCCACAGGCCTTCCTGCAGAGTCCTCTCTGCCCTCCAGAACTCCTGGACCTGCGCCTCGCGCACGGCAGACAATGGGCAAACCGTTACCGGATACATAGATAAGGAATTGGAATCTTCAAAACTAAGCACTGAGCAGTGGGGCCCGGGGAAGAGGCTGGAAGCTTCCCTGCAGCTGAGACTTCATTACCCCCGACAAATTCCTCCTCCTCCCCGGGAGCCAGGCCAGCCGGTCCTGCTCTGGACAGCGGAGTCCGCCAGTCCCGCCCCACTGAGCGGAGGGCCTCCCGGGCCTCCACCGCCGTCCCTGTCCTTTGTGGTCCCTGCGCCCGCCCCCCCCCCCCCCCCCCCCCCCCCCCCCCCCCCCCCGCAGGTCCACACCTGCCTTGTCTGTGTTGGAAGATTGGTGTCTAACCCGGATCTGGCCCAAAGTGAGGCCGAGTCAATAATTACTGAACCCACGAAATAGTCAAATCCAGTTACCTTTCAACTGCAAACGTTACGTTGCATCTGAACAGAGATGTGTTTGGTTTCACAAAATCTGGAGAAATGAGCAGATTAAAAAGACACAGCTTTTTGGACCCAAATCTACCAGCACGCAAAATATAATAATAAAATTATATTAAAAACTATCTAAATGTAGGACAAGTATATTTAATAAATTTATTATTCGTTTATAACAGATCTTTCTATCTCTTTTCCTGGAAGGAAGACTCTGACAATGGTACCAGCTTCTCCTGCTCTAACTTCCCTTATTGGATTATCTGTTGTGTATAAGTTGAAAATGTGGAACTTAAAAACACTCGCCAGAAGACAGATCATCTCTGTGGATATCGCACGAATAGAGGCAAATTCAAAACAGAAATCTAATACCAAATGGGTATTAGAAATGGATTGTTTGATTAAATCTTGTCCAAATTATCACTTACATGATAAGGAAAGTGTGAGCTTTGCCTGCAAAGCCCAGACGTCACTCTACGCGGTTAATCTTGGTCTAAAGGAGACCAGATACTTCTCGGTGGCAATTGAAAACCAACATTTTTCTTATTTAAGGTGATTGGAATGACGGATGCATAAATCATAACATATGAAATTCCCCCATAACTTAAGCCCCTCTAATACCAAACATTTGTTCCAATTTCTTGACAAGCCCTTCGTGCGAGGGGCTAATCGCCGCGCCTGCGTGGCTGTGACCACCACCCGTGATGGTAGCACGCGGTGCCTGGAGCGGCCCCACGCCCCAAGGCCCAGACCCCAAAGGAGAGGCGTCTGAGAGCGCCGGCGTTGCCCGCCCTTCCGAGCACATGACAACCGGCCTTCGGGGCTGCTCCCTGATTTCTGTAAAGAAAATAGAATGACTTGGACCATCACCCACGTTATTTATTTTATTTTATTTTTTTGGCATCAGTTTCGAACTTGGCGTTTATCTCCCCTTTTCTCAGGGTCGTCAAACTGACCCCCCAGCCCCCCTGCAGGATCCGGTTGAAGAATGTCAGGTAGAACACGGAAAACAACCCGCTCCATTGGGACAGTCGTCATGTGCGGGACACGGGACATGGGACACGGGAAGAGCCTCCGTTATTTCGAAGCATCCTCGCCGGAGAACACCGCTCGCCACTCGAGATCATGTCTGTGGGGCAGTTTAACGAAACAGGACGAAGGCTCGAAAGGGGCCCCGTGGGGCGTGCATTGTGGTGACCTCGTGAAAAATTCCGTGTCGAAAACCGTCTGGATGGAAACACGGAAATGCACCTTCTGTAGGAACGGGGGCCAGTGGGTGGTGCTTCTTGTCTTCCCGCGTCCCCGCACGAGTCGGGGGGGCGGGGCAGGAGGAAAGGGACGGGGGTCTCCTCTTGGCCCACGTGTGATCTCGGCCGCTCCCGACCTCTCCCCGCCCCACCCCCCCAGGGCCCCACACCAGAGCCGGCGACGCATGGGTTGTGCGAGCGCTGAGTGTTTCCTCAGCGGTCACCGAGGGTGACGATTAGTCGGACATCACGGAGGAGACTGAGGGCGACGGGTGGAGCCCCCCGCAGCCCGGACAGCGGCAAGAGCATCCCCCGCATCACTTGCTGGAAACAAGAGCCGGCCTGGTGCAGCTGAGCCCGGGGCACGGCGCCCCCGCAGCCCGATCCTCGCCAGGCATGCACCTGCCCGGGCCTCGGCTGCACCCACCCACCCTTCCCCCTTTGTCAATGCTGGGGCCACACTTGACCTTCCAGCCACTGTGCCCACAATGAGCCTGCACCCCGGGAAGGATCAGATGAGGGGTGTTGAGAGACAGTCACCGTGCGGACGGGCAGCCTGCAAGCCAGCCTTGGGCCGGGAGGAGACAGCCTGCAGGACCTGCGGGACCCCTGCTGTCAGATCAGCGTTCGGAGGATGACCCTGCGCCAAGGCCCGCCTGTCCTGAGCTTGGGCTAGTTCCCGATCCCTCTGACCAGCCGTTTTCTTGCCAGTAAACTCACCGGCTGGGCAGAGTACGATGTCTCCCATTTTGCAGAAGGACAGGGGCTGGGCCAGGGTCAGTGTGGAGAGTGCCTGCCTGGGTCCCAGGGGCTTAACCGCAGACTCCCCCCTAACTTCCCATACACCCCCAACACCCCGAGACACGGGCCTGGCCTGCCCTGGGCGGCCACCATGGGGGCAGCTGTGCGGAAGATCTGACCTCCGATACGTGTCGATACCTCCTGAAACCCCGACATGGGTCACACAGGAGCGCGGCGGGGGCGCCCCCGAGAAGCCCATCTGTGCCTCGGTTTCCCCCTTTGAGGAGGCCCTCCCTGTGAATGCCGTCCCACACACAGGCAAGAGGGACCTGGGACACGCAGGGGTGCTCTGGTCCGTCCTCCTCTCCGGGGACCCCTGGGGCGTCTCTCCGGGGGCCAGAGCCAGCGGGTCCACACGAAGGGGTCGCCCCAAGCCCCCCTGCTTGTAGGAATTGGGCTGCCAGCAATCTCAAGGAAAGGTTCTTTAGAGGGAGGGTCTGAGGCCAGACCCATATGGGGGCTGTGTAGTTGTTCTAGAATGTTCCAGAGAGAGTCAGAGGAGGAGGAGGAGGCAGAAATAGCAGGTGAGGAGAAGGGAGGAGGGACAGGAGCAGGGAGCAGGGGTGGGGAGCACGACCTCAGGACACAACGTGTCGCAGGGTCCCCAGGCCTGGTGGAAGGAGGCGGCGGGAGGGGACTGGTGTGGATGGAAGAGTCCGAGCGCCTCCAGCCGCCCCGTGGGGCCCCTGAGCCGGGGACAGGCCTGTGGATCTTCAGCCCAGGGGGGCGCCCAGGCAGGGGTGTGGGCAAAGGCGCCATGAGGCATGTAGGGCACTAGGAGCCGAGAGACGGCAGAATAGGGGCCACCCCTGCGGGCTGAGCCTGGAGCCAGGAGAGCCGAGGGGCCGGCAAAGCGACCGAGTGCCCAGGGAGGGGGGAAGAGACACAGGAGGGTGTGCGTCCCGGAGCCAGGTGACCCCCATCACAGGCCCCTCCACATTTCCAGGCTGGGTCTTTGACACGAGCCTGTTCCTCAGACTCAAATCCCCCGCTAAGGGAAGCCTAGCCATTTATATTCACACACAGAGCGCTATAGTCAGCAGCCTGCCTCCCACCACGAACCCCACTGAGGGCACAGACTCCCGAGCCCAGACAGGTCGAGCCACTGGCTCTAGGTCACTCAGCGGTCCAGCTGGGGCTCGAACGCCAGGCACATGTCGCCCACGCACCTGGCTGGAGTTTACCCTAGAGAACATTCCAGAGAGTGCGGTGTGGGAGAGAGAACCCCTGGGGACAGCTGGAGCCACGGGCTAACACCCCTGCAGGGAGGGGTGCTGTCGCTTGGGTCCCCCGCGTCCATCCAGGCTCTGAGGGGCAGAAGGGGCAGGACCACCAGTAGATTGTTCTAGAAGGGTGGGCAGAGACCAGGTTGGTGAACGCGCGAAGCCAGGACCTGAGTCACCGTCTCCTGAGTCCCTGTGCCGTCCTCCCCCCCGGCCCCGACCTGCCCTGTCCCCACCTGGGTCCCACAGAATGACCTGAAGGCCGGGCCTGGGGGCAGGGGGCTCAGGGCGGGTCTGGAACTCCTGTCCTGGGGGAGCAGCTGCCGCCCGGCCGGGGCAGGGATCAGGCGGACGGCAGGGTCCTCGCGGCATAAACTCGCAGCCCGGGGAGGACCTTGCACCGGGCAGGTGCCTGTGAGCGTGTGCGAGCCGACTGGGCACCCGGCTGGGGCTGCGGAGGAGGCAGGCAGAATCAGGGGGGCGTGAGGGCTGGTGGGCATCATCCCGCGGGACCCCCAGAGGAGCAGGGCAGGGGCTGGGGCCCAGGCGAGGGCGGTCCCTAGAGCCCCACCTGTGGGCAGCGTGGGGAGGGGCCGCCCCAGCATCCCCAGGCTTCCAGAAGCACGCAGAAATGAACCTTGCTGCAGCCTCACAGCGCAGGCGGACAGACGGCCCCTGGAGGGGGCCGGGAGCGGGCCCCAAGGACGGGAAGAGGGAAGCGGGGGACGGACAACGCTCCCCAAGGCCTGAGCGGGGAGAGCGGCTGCGGGCCGGCCGCCCCACCGCCCGAGCGCCCGGAGCTTGGCCTGCCGGCGCCGCAGCCAGGTGCGGCGGAGGGGCTGCCATGCGGCGGTCTGTCTGTCTGGAGCGCCTGTGAGCAAGAGCAGACCCCGGCTGGAACCGGGCTGCCGCCCTAATGAGAGCCAGGTGGGGCCACACCTCGCCTGTCGGGCGGCACCTCCCGGCTTTGATCAGCGATAAGGGCCTAAGTGTTCCCAGGACCCCTGCCCTCCCCCACAGCTCCGGCCTGGCCACCACTTCCCGTTCAAAGCCACCTCTCATCACCCGCCCCAGGGCAGACGCGGGAGAGGCCGGGCCAGGGGCTGAGCCGGGGCCGCTTCCCTGGGACCCATCCCCCACAGCGCCGCAAACCCCCGCGCGCCCCAACATGCAGGTGCACCCCGACGCCAGCCCCTCGGGCCCAGACCAGACAGAGGAAAGCCCGGGAGGGGCCCTCCTCCCCGCGCCGCCCGTGGCCCGTTGGCCTCCGCGACGCACGCGTGCTCCAGGTGTGCTCGCAGGGTGGGGGGGATGGGGGGGCTCGATGTCACCCCCTCCCCGGGCCACCCCCGCCCCTCCCCTCTTCCCTCCTCGTCTGTTGGATTTGGGTGACTTTTCTTGATTTAAGAAAATGGAACTTACGAGCCAACTTTCTCTGGCACAAAGCAGGGCGAGGCAGCGTGGGACAGTGGGGCGCTGACCCAGGACGTGAGGGGGGTCCCTGCTGCCCCAGGCCTGTCCGGGCAAGCGCGCTGCCCGATGCTCCCCCGCCCGGCTCGCTCTCACCAACGACCACCCGGCCCCGGGGCTCCGGGGTTCTGTGCCCCCTCTGCACGTGGATGCGTCCCCCCGGGGCCTCCTGGGCTGTGGGAGAGGGAAGGGGCGGTTGGCGGGCCCAGCCTGGGGACACAGCACCCCTGTAGGTGTCCTCAGCACAGCCTGTCAGCATGGTGGTCACCAGCCGGACGTGAGGGCCGGGTGGCCTGTCCCCACACTAGGTGACTTGGGAAGTCCCTGAGGCCCCACGGGCTCCTCTTTGAAGTCAGTCCACACCGCAGGGTGTGTAAGAGGATTAGCATGGTTGAAGGATGAAGAGCAGAGCCCGGGTCTCACAGCACGGCCGCTCCTGCCACTGTCCCATTCTGTCACTGTCTCAGGCCCGGGAGGAGCAGGACCCAGGCTGGCGGGGGCGGCACTGGGGCTGTGAGCGACGACGGCTCGGCCATCTGCGCAGGGTGTCCTGGCTTCAGCCACGGCCTCCCCCGGGCTCAGAGGTCCGGAGCCAGGGGTCCTGGACTGTGGGGCAGCCCCTTACAGGGGCTCCCAGGGAAGCTGCCAGACCCACTCCCTCCCCCCACTGTCTCTCCTGTAGCATGATGACTGCGCACAGGAGAATCCTGGGAGAAGTGTGTGTGCATGTGTGTGTGCGTGCATGTGTGTGTGCATGCGTGTGAGGATACTTGTGTGCCTGTTTGGGAGCCTGTTTGTGTATATGTGTGTGCACGTGTGTGAGCGTGCATTTATGTATTGTGTGAGCACTGTGTGTGCATGCATGTGTGTGTGCTTGTGTGTGTGCCTGTCAGCGTGCATGTGTGCATGTGCGTGAACGTGCATGTGTGTGTGCATGTCCATGTGGGAGCACACGTGTGAGCATGCATGTGTATGTGTGTGGGCGTGCATGTGTGTACGTGTGAGCACACGTGTGAGTGTGCATGCATATGTGTGAGCGTGTGTGAGTGTGCACATGTGTGAGAGCATTGTGTGAGCGTGCATGTGTGTGAGCATGCATGCATGTGAGCATGTGTGAGAGCGTGCACGTGTGCCAGCATGCATATGAACAAGCGTGTGTGTGCACACCTGTATGCATGTGTGCATGCATGTGTGAGTGTTTGAGAGCGCGTGCAGAGGGAGGGAGGGGGTGGGAGGAGCAGGCAGATAAAGCGAATATGGCAAGTGTTAACATTTGGGGAATCTGAATGAAAGGTGTACAGAAATTCTTTGTACTTTCCTTGCAACTCTCCTTAAGTCTGAAATTTGTCAAATAAAACCTCAAAGACAACCAGCCTGGGGAGGCCAGTGTGCGGACCACACGGCGGCACACACGGGGCAGGAGCCCCAGAGCAGCTCCGTGGTCCTCGCCCCCAGGGGCTGGGGGGCTGGGTGGTGAGCCTTCCCGTACCGCGTTTGCAGGGGACCTGGACCCGTGTGCAATCCGCCCCCGCAACGGGGTCCCTGATGGGTTCGGCGGGCCTCCGGGCTTCCTGGCACTGGGTCTGCATGACGCGGAGGGGTTCTGGAGCCTGCAGAGTATCGGCCCCCATCCCCGTCCCCAGGGCAGGAGCCGCAGCTCCCAGGCCAGGCCAGCTCAGCGGTGTTCGCTGCAAGCTCTCCCAGAGCCCAGCCTAGAGTCGCTCCCGCAGCCCAAGGTCTCTTCTGCAAACAGGGGAGCCCCCCCCCGGGATTCACTTCATCCCCGCAGTGCTGCCGTGGGCTGGTGCTCCGTCGAAGGTGAGGGGCCACGCTGGCAACATGGATGGTCTGCTCTGCCTGTCCCCTCCTCGGCCCCCAGGCCCTTCCTCCCCAGGGCGCTGCAGGGCTGTTCCTGGTCTGGAGGTCCAAGAGCGCTGCTGGACACGCGGCTGTTTGACCGAAGACAGAACAGGATGATGTTTACAATCTACATCGGAGCCTGGTTTTGAGGCCGACCTTTCTCCATCAACAAAATGTTTTGCCTCTTTGGGTGACTCACTTCCTCCTGGAAACCTTCCCTGATGCCCTTAGACTGGGTGAGATGCCCAGGACTCTTGTTCGACGGTGCCGGCCCTGATCACTCACAGACGGGAAGCGGTGTGTGCGTGCATGCGTGCGCATGAGGTGTGTGTGCACGTGCATGCGCGAGACAGGTGGGTGTGCGTGTGCGTGCATGTGTGTGTGGTCCCTGTCTCGATCCCAAAGTTTAAAACAATTTCTGGTAAATTTGTGTTCGGTTACTGTTTGTTGCATGAATGAATGACCGCAGGCGATTCCCACATTTCTTCCCTTACGTACTTTGCGCGGGGATGAGCCAGGAGTCCTGACATTGCGGAGCCTGCTGCACTTCGGGGACAAACGCCCACACAGCGGACGGCCGGGGTGACAGGAAGGCTCTCCCAATCGGGAGACAGAGTCTGAAACCCGGGGGTCGGCGGCGTTGGTGCCGCCCAGGGCTCTGCCCGTCTCCCCTCCTCGGCTGTCACCCGGCCTTCTTCTCTGTGTGTCTGCGTGTCCTCTCCTCCTCTCACAGGGACGGACGCCAGTCGTCGGAGGCGCCCCGATCCCGTACGACCCAGCCTTAACTAAGCCCATCGGCAAGCCCCCGTTTCCAGACTATGTGGCTGCCACGGCTGCGGGGTGGGGGCGTGGATGCCTCCTTTGGGGACCCTATTGAAGTCACAGTACCTCGTTGCCCACTCTGGGGGTGGGGTGGGGTCATGCTCACAGATGGGGCTGCACAGCCAGAGGCCCAGGGTGCTGTCCCCGCAGCCTCGCCTTTCAGGAGCCGGGAGTTGGGCCTGGGAGCCAGCTCAGCCACTTCCTGCAAGAAATTAGGCCACAAGGCTGAGCCCTTCCTGCTGCCGGGGGCTGCTGGGCCGATGACGCTGCCCATGAGGATGTTCACAGAGGAACGTGAATGCGGGCCTCCCCCCACCAACAAGTCACAGAAAGTCAGCTGCTCAAGAGGGGCTCCCCCCGTCAGGGCTCAAGAAGGCAGGCCTGGGGCCACCACTCATGGGGCCACCTTTCCTGCTGGCCAGTGACCCATGGGGCGGGAGCTGTCGGAGCACGGAAGGTGCTGGTCCTACTTGCGAACTGGAGCTCAGAGGAGGGACTTTCACGGGGACCTGGGCGGGGTGGTAAGCACAGAGGGCTTCGTGGAGGAGATGTGCCGTGCCCCAGGGAGGAGGATGTGGGTCCGAGTCGAGGTGTAGGGCGGCAGGCACTCAGCAGTCATCTCCCAGCCCCTGCCTCGTCCTGGGGACTGAGTCACCGCCTGGGGGACTGGCCACAGGGACTCTGGCCTTTCCTCAGGCCTCCAGTTCCTGTGCGTCCTCGGGGACCCCTGGCTGGCCCCACACGAGTGGTCCTTGGGGTTTGCTGTGGTTCGGAATCGCCCAGGGAGGTCAGGTTACCGACTGAAACCCCGAATCTGTGAGCGGGGGAGAGAGCCTGCCGCATTCACCTGAACTCTGGGGTGAGCTCCCTGCGTGGAAATCTGGGGCTCTCCCCTTGTCCCCCGCGGTGGGCAGAGCAGGGAGGTGGCCGGACGGCAGTATTTAAACTGTCTCGTCCCTGGACCACGCGTGGCCTTGGGTGAGAGGTTTCCCTGGTCTGTGAAGGGGGGTGAAAAGGCAGCGGCCCCAGGAGAATCGCAGGATTAAATGAGCGCAGAGAAGGGCCCAGGCAGAGCTGGGATGTAAGAAATTCCCAGCAAGGCCGGCTGGAATTACACGCGCGGGCTTGCTCGCGGGCCCAGCGTTCTTCACTCTGCCTGGTTGTGTGCAGGGATGGAGTCTTCTTTCTTTTCTCGCTACAGATGCATTTAGTTGGTTGGCAAGTGTGTATCAAACCTGTGGAAGGGGTGCTTAGACCCTGGATGTGAGACATGGAAAGGGCCGGGCCGGGAGGCTGTTTGCAGCTTTGACACAGTGGCAGGTGGGGGCCTCCTCGAGAGGGGGACGTTTCGGGAAAACACAACGGCGGTGGGGGTGAGCCACACAGAACGTTCTAGAAGGGCTCTCCCAGAGCACACCGGCCAGTACAACGGCTTCCAGGGCTGCACCAGGGCCGGGGGCTGGAGCAGAGCATCAAGGGGGCTGGCGGTGCAGCTGCTGGGGACCACGGCTGGGGACGTTCACCCCAATGGGAGGATTTGCACGAGGAAGGCCACTGATCCTTCAGCCAAAACCCACTCGCATTTTACACCTTTAAGGAGACAGTGAGGCTGCCCTCTGGGGCACTGGGCTGGGGACTGCCCGTGAGGATGCGGTGGGGGCCACCAGACCAGCGGGACAAGCCGGCAGATCTGTGAGGGATGGGAAGGTGGAGTTTGCAGGATTTGATGACAGACGGGCAGAATGGCGAGAGCATCGCCGGCGCCTGGGGCTGGAGCAAGGGAGAGGATGCAGGGCTCTGGGGGCAGATGCTGAACATGTGGAGTCAGAGCGGCCGGGCTGAGCCACGGTTAGACCCCCAGGCGGACCACCCAGGTCACGGCACGTCCCGGAGGTCAGGTCCGGCACCGGCCGGCTGGGCCACCACAGCAACGCCCCAGACCAACCGCTTAAACAAGAAGCTCCGCTGCTTCAGGGAGGCCAGGAGGCCAGGATCCAGGCTCCTCCCAAGGTCTCTCCGCGTGGCGTGTCGACACCGTCCTCCCCTGATGTCCTCATGCGGTCGTCCTCTGTGCGTGTCTGTGTCCTGATCTCCTTTTTGTAAGGACACCAGTCATGATGGACCAGGACCGTACTGACCTCGTTTTGCCTTGATCACCTCTTTCAAGACCTGACCTCCAAGTACAGTCCCATCCGAGGTGCTGGGAACGAGGAAATCAAGGGGCTGAACCGTGTCCAGCCCATCAGACACGAACACCCGTGAGTCTGGCCTTCGGGAGAGAGGTCTGGCCTGGAGGCGAAGGGCCGTGAACGGGGAGAAGGCAGCACACAGTAGGTCCACGTGGCACAATCCTGTCATTTCTAAAAGGAAGATGCTGATGGGGATCCAGCTCTGGGGTGGCCACACCTGCAGCAGGTGTGAGGGTGGCAGGGCCAGCAGGGGCTGCGGCAGGTCCCAGGGCCCCAGGCCCAGAGGCGCAGCTGCCGAGCTCTGAGCTCAGGGCGTGCCATGCCCGACCTCGAGCCTCCCCACCTGCCCCCTTCCTGCGCCGGCCAACCTGGGGACCCGGAAGACCTGTGCTTCTCTGGGAAAGGCCTTTCCCGAGTCACGCAGTGGAACGGGGTCCGTCTTCACCCTCGCTCGAGCTGCTAGGACGGTGGGGACAGATGTGGACCCTTCACACAAGAGGCAAGACGTCAGGGAGACTTTGCCGCACCTGGTCACGCTGGAGCCTCGCGGGTCCCCGGCCTTACTTGACCTTGGCTGTGACTTCCTTGGTTCACTAAAATCACATTGTCACTGTGTGGATTTTGGGATCCACTTGCCTTTTTCGGTGCCTGTTATGTCCAGGAACCATTTGCTTTAATGATTCTTTAACAATGGCGAGCCCCCTCCCCCGGGCCAGTTTTACAAAAATTCTCTCTCAACTTTATGCCCGTTCTGGGCAGCCAGTCACTGGAGAGAGCGCTCGGGTGGCACCGGATCACCCTGGAGCCCAGAGGCGAGGTTCCGGGGGACCCCTGCAGGGCCTTCAGCGTGTGCGGAGGGAGGGGCACCCCCGTGAGCCTCACGTACATTTTTTCAGCCCCAGCCAAGCCCGAGAGGTGGGTCTTCTGAGCCCATTTCACAGATGAAGACATTGAGGTTTGGGAACAGGGGGATCCTCACACGGGTTGATGCGGCGGACCCTCGTCTCTGCTCCAGGAGCGTGCAAACCGCTCGCCCAGGGACAAGCCGTGCCTGATGGAGCAGTGCTGATGCACCTGCTGGAGGCAGCCAGGCTGAGTGAGACCCCTGGGACCCTGGGGGGGAAGGTGGGGGGCAGCGTCATGGCCCCCCGAGTGGCCATGCCCTCCTCCCCGGACCCCGAGAACGGTTCAGGCGGCGGGGCAGTGGGAAACTGGGATTGCTAACTGTAAGGAAGAGCTGGTCCCAGTACAGTCCCAGTACACACTGGGAGGGATGCTGGTCAAAGGGGCTGGGCCGGGGACTGGCTTCCTTCACAGAGCCCCGTGTCCCCAGTGGGTTCACCCATCACGTGGCATGGGATTCTGCCCGCTCTGCCTTGTCTACTCCTGCTCTCCCTTCTGGAACTGGTGAACTCACCACCAGATGTGCCCTCGCTCCCCCTGGACCCTCTGTGAGAGGGACTGGACCCCAATACCCTCTATCCCCTGAGCTCCCCACGTCCCCACTCCGACCGCTGGACCATGGAGGCCTCGGGGGCCCAAGGATTAACATCAGTTCCCAGCCACGATCCGACAGCCCCTAGGAGGCTGTTGTCATGGTTACTTTTACGCCTCAACGGGGGAGCCCAGACATTTCGGTCAAAAGTGATTGTGGGTGTGTCTGGAGGGTGCTTCCGGGTGGGATTAACACTTGGATCGGTGGCCTGGGGTCGGCCGTAGCCCCCCGTGGCCAGGGCGCCGTCCCGTGAGCTAGAGATCAACAGAGCAAAAAGCAGTCCGTGCGCCCGCAGGACTCAGCACAGCAGTCTCCCCCCCCAAACGGACGGGAACCGCGCCACGGCTGTCGGGGCCCCCCGTTGTCCCACCGAAGGCCTCCCCCGCCGGGGGAGGCAGAGAGAGTACGTGCCCCTGGCCACCCAGCAGCACCCTGGCTGGGTCTCTGCTCACCCCGCTGCAGTGTTGCCGCGCGCGGGTGGGCAAGGCCTTTCTGAGAGGTGATCCCAGAAGTCCGCTGTGGGCGCGCGCCCGTGAGGCCAGGAGGGGAGTGGAGCCAGGAAGCCGTGCGAGGAGGGAGTCACCGCAGGGGACACGGACTCAGCCTTGCCGGGGACCTGGGAGGGACCCTCGGGACCACCCAGGATCGCCCTACATAGGCCATCAGGTCCACCCGCCTCGGACACGGGCTGCTCCCAGGGAATGAATGGATCCTCTGGCATTTTGCCTGCCTGTCCGGCAAGGTGCTGAATTCACCCCCAAGGCCAGCGAGAGCCCACGGGCAGAGGGGGAAGGTGTCCAAGCAGAGAGCCACAGGGGTGTGTGGGAACCGTCCCTGGGGCGACAGAGACCCGGACGTGGGCTCCGGAGACACGCAGCCACGCAGACAGATGGCATCGTCTGCATTAAGGGCTATGGGTTCCTCGTGCCAGATCTCTGCCTTCTCTTGGGGGACTGTCTCCTTCAAGGCGGAAGGGCAGCCACCCCATTAGAAGAGGCGGCTCCTTCCCAGGCGCTCGGCAGGACCTGCGGATCGGCAGGGTGGCTTCTGTGCCCCTGCCCCAAGCCGAGCTCCTGCGGCCCACGATCAGTGATGCTCTCCGACCAGCGCGATCGGCTACTTCGAAGAACTTAACCAGCAAATCCGTCCCAGGGGGAGAAAGGCAGGCTTCCCTTAATGAGGGGCTGTCCGACACGCCCGCGTCATTAACGACAATCAGCCTGTTATTCATTTATGTTCTGGCTCTTAAAGGAAAATCCATGTGCGCCGAGACCGTGAGGGAACGCCTTGCCGCGCATGGGCTTCCCAAACCTTTCTAAATGATTCAGGCCAGCTAATGAATTTGTCTTGTCCAGTGTCTTACCCTGTGTCCGGACGCGCGGCCGAAAGTTTAGACCAGAGCGGAGTCTGCGGCCCAGAGGAGCCGCACGTAATTACGTCCTTTCCTAAAGAGGTGATTTCCTGGCCCTGCCGGGGCCCCGGGCCGGGTGTGCGGACATTTGCATATTTCTCACCAAGACGGACAGGCAGGGAAATGCTTCCTGAAGCCACCTGAGGGCAATTCCAGGAACATTTCCAGAAAGAGCTTACCGTGCTTCTCAGGGAAGCATGTCTCCGCGGATGGAGGGCCCCAGAAAAGCGGCCCCGAGCCTGAGGGCACCCAGTAGGCGGTCCCGGGTTCCTCCCCTGCCCTGGGAGACCACGGCGTGTCCTCGCTTCCCCATCGCGGCAGTCCCGCGAGCCTGATGGTGCAGGCAGGAGCGGGAAAGACTCATGGTCCAGTGCTCCCCGAGGATCCGGCAGAGAACAGCATCTCCGAGACACCCAGGACTCTCCGAGAGCAACTCACAGAGCAGGAACCCGCACACGGGGCCATCTCGGCCCCAGCACCTCTGCTCTGGCCTAGAAGGAGCCCAGGATCCTGGGCCAAAGGCCCGAGTCCAAACCCCACTACTTGTTAGCTGTGGGGATGGGGTGCAGTCCGATGGGTCTTAGAGGCTAAATTCTGTCCCCCCCACCCCCAAATTCATAGGTTGAAGCCCCTCGTACTTCCCAATGTCACTGTGCGTGGGTAGGGGCCTTTACGTCAGAAAGGTAAGATAAGGTCACGGGGTAGGTCCTGGTCCAATCTGACGGGTCTCCTTACAAGACGGAGATCAGGACACAGACGGGCACAGAGTGTTGACCCTGTAAGGTCACGGGGAGAGACGGTCATCTACACGCCAAGCAGGGAGGCCTCCAGGAGCTGACCTGCCCGTGCCCGGATCCCAGACCTCCAGCTTCCGGAATGGGGAGAAGGCAGATTTCTGTCGTTTGAGCCTCTAGCCTGTGCACATTTGCTATGGGGGTCGAGCCCACGTGGTGGGCAGCTGAAGCCCAGCCTGGGGCCTCGCAGCTGCCTGTGAGGTCGGGACAGCGCAGACACACCTTGTGGGGTGTCCGGGATGCTCCAAGGTCATTCCCTTGGACACGAGTCGTGTGGCCCATCAGCACCTTCCCTGCCATCCTCTGCCTCGGTCCGAGCCCATCGGGCCCCTCCAGGCTGCAGTTCAAAACCTCTCCGACTGGATTTACGCTGGGCCCGGATGAGTTGGGGGCTCCAGGCTGGTGAGACGCTCGCCCGGCCCGCCCCGGCCCAGCGCTGCGATTTCGCTCAGCCAGTTAAGCGGAGTGCTCAGCCCCTGACTGCCATAATGGCGTTCGGGGAGGCAATCAGGGCTCGGCTCATCAGGTGTGAGCCCACAGAGATCTCTGTGGGGGTCCCTCCGCCACACTGCCTGCCGGCCAATGATGGAGGACAGGCTCCCCCCTGGGCCTGCATGCAGGCAGGGCGACTGGGAGGGTCGCCTGGGCTGCCAAGGCTTCACTGGGCTCCGGGTCCCTCCGTTCCCTGGCTGGGGGCGTCATACGTGCACGCGTCCATGCATTTAGTGCACACTCTCGCTGGGCTGCTAGGAGCCCCGCCCCGGGCAGAGAGCTCACCTCTGCTGACCCGATCTTCCTGACGGTCCTGGGGAGTCTCACCCTATTTCACAGCTGGTGAAAACCAGGCAGGCCTCGGGGGGGGGGTATGGGAACTCAGGAAGGTGTAAGTGAGCAGGAGTAAGTGATGCTCGGACGTGACGGGGCTGTTCCCCAGCCTCCAGCCCACCGCCCACCTGCCTGGCGTTCTCACCTGGGCCCAGGAGCAGCCGGCGCGCCCAGGGTGCCGGAGAACGGCTGCTGCGGGCGCTGGGCCCTGGAAGCTGCATTGGAGGCCTGGGCTCTGAGCCCCACTTGTGACTGCGGGTCCAACCTCAGGGCCTTTGCGTGTGTCTGCCGCACCCAGGAGCACATTGGCCAATGTGTCTTTTTCACTGGTTCGTTGCTGGTCTTCTCCCTCCGACAGCACAACTCGGCCCAAGCCGCCCTCCCTTGCCCTCCACTGACCCCCAGGGCCCAGCACGGGCCCAGCACGCAGAACCCCACACGGGGTGAGCTGCGGGCAAACCCGTTCCTGCTGCACACCCTCCCGTGCTGACCTTCAGCGCTCCATCCAGGGAGGGTTCCAGGGCAGAGCTGAAATCATGTCAGAAAAGAGGCTTCATGGTGAGAAACTCAGGGAGCTGTGGTCCGCGGATGCCGGGCCCTGGAGCCCGAGACGCCAAAGCAGTGGGCATCTTGCCCCCGCCCTCAGCTCCAGACGCACGGTTTCCACGACAGGCCTCCAGAGAGAGCCTCACTTTCACCCAACTTCCGATTATCTGAATGAATTCTTAGGGCAATGATGGTCCTGTCTCATTTCCGTCAATGATCTGATGTTCCAAAGTATCTCTGAGACACTCAGATAAAAGATACTATGTAACTGTTTCCTTTTGTGTTTGCGGTTAAGTCAAACTGTTACATTTGCTGTGTCCAGTGCTGGACCGGCGAGCTGCGGCTTCTCGGGCAAATTCTCCAAGGCTGCGTTGGGTCATCTCACCTACTGCTGCTGAACTCAGGACTTAATGTCCCTTTGCTGTTCCAAGTTTTCAAACACCTATCAGGGTCTCAAAGCCTTTTTTTTTTTTTTAAAGTAGAGATAGACAAATTGTCTTACAAAAGCAACTTTAGAAATTCCTAAGCATTTCTAGCCATCCTAGGCATAAAGGAGGGAGAGAGAAAAGAAGGAAGTCATAGGAAAGGAAGGGGCAGGTGACCGTACCCCCCAGACCAGCACTCAGGGGCAGGTGACCGTGTCCCCCGGATCAACACTCAGGGGCAGGTGACCGTGTCCCCCGGACCAGCACCTAGAGGCAGGCAGAGGTGGAGGAAGCCAGAAAGGGCCAGGAGGGCACTGCCGAGGACTAAGGGGCAGAGCGGCACCAGGGGGACCCTCCCAGCCGAGGGGTGAGCCTGAGGGGGAAGCTCTGCTGGCAGAGCCCTGGGCTGCATGTGTCCTTCCTGGGACTCCTGGAGTTCACAGAGGAATGGCCGAGGCCGTGGGCGGGAGGCCAGGACTGGGCCAGCGGAGCAGAGAGGACTCAGCCAGCACATGTGTGTTTTGGGGAGCACTGTCCACCAGGACGCCTGGGCGGCAGAAATGGGGTTCTTGGAGGTGCCCGTGTCACATCTCCCTGCACCTGCTTCACCGGCAGAGTCCAAGGCCACCCCTCGTGCCTTGTCCCCAGCCCTGCACATGGCAGGACTAAGAGTCACATGCTTGGGGTCGCTCTTGGTGGGCTGGGAGGCTCCTTCGTCTGGGCACCTCTGCCAGGGGGCGGGGGGAGTAGTGGATCAGCGTGGGGACGGGGCTTTACCTGCATGACGGCCCGCACATGGCCACCCTGCAAGGGGGTGCAGCCCACCCTGCCTAAGGGGGAGAGCCCAGCTCCGAGCGGCCGCTCCTCTGAGGGGCCGCAGGGCTGCGGCACCCTGCCTGCTGACAGCTCCCGCACCCTCCGTGCGCAGGAGACGTGAACAAGTAAACAGATGAATGAGCAGCCTGTCTTCCTGCCTGTGGCTGCAGAAAGCAGGTCTTATTTAATTAATGACCGTCTCTGTAATTGCTGTTTCAAGGCACGCCGCATGCCGCCGTCTGGGATGGGCTTTCTAGACCATTTTGGCGCCAGTGGCCTAATGTGGGTGCGCTGTGCCTGTGTGCTGAGGGACCCGAGTGCTTCATCCATCAACCGGGCCCCCTCCTGCCCCAGCCACAGCAGATCAATACCTGCTCCCCCACCGAGGCCCGTCCCCCAGCCACCCCCACCCCCGGGCTGGCGCCGCCCTCGGTGCGCAGTGGGATTCTCTCCGAAGGTGCTGGCATGTCCCCTGAGCTGGACTCTCAGGAGGGGCAGCTTCCTTGGCCTGGGGGGGCATGTGATCCCCACTGTGATCTGACCCTCGCCAGCCTCAGCAGTCCAGCCTCTCTCAGCCCCAGTCCCCTCCTCCCATACCCTTCCTGCCCACACACACCTTCCCGCTTGTAGAGGTGTGCAGGCTCCTGGGCTTCACCCTTCCGCTCCAGTCCTGGGGGAATTCCCATTCAAGCTTCCAGACTCTGCTACCCCGTGCTGGAACTTTAATGAGCTCCCATAGGGGTGCACCTGTCCCCAAGGGGGAGGCCTGTCACCCCACCAACTCTTATCTGTGACCTGTCTGTGCATCAGGCCCTTAGTGGCCTCACCCTCTTGGAGTCCTTGGTGCACTGGATGGTGTCCAGTTGGCAGTGAAGCAAGCAAATGTGTGTGCTGGGCTGAACCTTCTCCCCAAAAGATGTTCTGTCTGATCCCTGGTGCCTGTGAGGGGACCTTATTTATTTAAATCATTTACAGTTGGCCCTGGTTTTCATATCTGTTAAACAGGATTCCCACTACTCACTCATTCAACAAATCTTTATTGAGCACGTATTATGTGTGTGCTCCTGATCTGGGCAGAGTATTCAGCAATGAATGAGACCAGTAACTATCCCCGCCCTGTGGAACTTCTACTTCCTGGGATAGGCAAACACAACACAAAGAATTGGTGATATAAATTCTCTATCAGACCATGACAAGCCGTGGAGAATAGGGAGGCATGGAGGATGAAGCATGATGGGGGAGTGAATGTTTAGGTGGGCCCCTGGGAGAGCCACCCTGAGAGGGTGGACTTTGTGTGGGTAGCCCTGGGGAGGTAAGGGGACAACCTTTACAGGTAAGCATTCCCAACATCACCAGGAAGATGAAACCACACAATTCTTGTGAAAGAGTGTGTAAATCATGTAAATAAAAAAAACAACCCCCCAAAATTGAGTCTCTGCATGTCACAGTCTCTGCACAGGGCAGGGGAGTTTGTGGCCAAGGAGGCACCCTCCTGGGACAGAACCGTGCACTTCTCAGAAGGCTGAAGAACGTGAGCTAACTACTTATGGCCGCTTTCCCTGGGGGCATCGCTGATTTGAAGCCAGGGTAGGAAACTGAGCACATGGGTCTGTCCCAGGAAGAAGGTCCTCCTGGGAGGGGGACAGCGAGAGAACCCATAAGAGCTTCTGGTGTCTTGCTGGAGTGACAAAATTGGAGGCTTTGGGGGTTCAAAGACATGGACCACTTCCTTCTCAAGATTTTGCCAGCTTCTGACATGGCCTGATGGAGTGGGAAGGGAGGTTCAAAAGCTAGGTTAACACCTATGTAGAGCGGAATGGAATTGTCCTCAGGCTTATGGAGCAAGGAGAAAAAGATGCAGCAGGATGAGAGTCAGAGAGCACAGTGAGCTCTCCGCTGAAGATCTGGAGTGCTTCCCTGGAGGAGCAGGGGAGCCAGAGGGAGGCAGAACCTTACCGGACCTGACACCCAGACTGACACACACCTGCCCCTTAGGGGATCAGCCCCACACTCTGTCTGCCAAACAGAGGGAATGAGGAACTCTCAAGTAGGAAATAAAGTCACCTGGAGCCACCTGAATTTGTATAGGCACTATCTGCCAATAAATGAAAAATCACTAGGATACCAAGAGATAAAGCCATGAGAAAGACAATCAAGAAGCATGAAACAGACAATAGAAACAAACAAACAAATAAAAAACCCCATTGTTTATCCAAGTTCTGGAGTTAGCAGGAAAGCACTTTAAACAATAATTAGCATATGCTTAAAAAGAGTAAATTGGGGAGGAAATCCCTTTTTTAAAAAGGAGAATTTCAACAGAGAATTTGAATCTATAAAAAATAAATGAAAAAATCTAGAGATGAAGAAAATCTCAAATTAGTAACTCAATAGGTGGATTTTATAGCAGGGTAGACACAGCAGAAGGTGGGATTTATAAAATGGAAGGTCAAGAAAGAATAAGTAAATTCTAGCACACAGAAGAAAATAAAAATGAAACTGCATAGAGGAGCACAAAGGGCATGCAGGACACCTTACAAATCTCTAATCTATTCGTAACTGGAATCCCAGAAGGAGAAAAGAGAGAGAATATGGGGCAGAAGAAATGTGGAAGAAATAGTGACCTAGAATCTTCCAAAATAAGTTAAAGAAATAAACCCACAAATTCAAAAAGCTCTCCCACCAACCCCAAGGGGGAGAGATTTAAAACAATAGCAAAAATGAAAACAAAAAAGCAGTACGCTTGGGCTCATCAGAGTAAAATGGCTGGGAAGCAAAGAGAAAATCTGAAAAGCATCTGGAGGGGAACAAGATGTCCCACATGTCACCTTCAGGGTGACAATTACGAGGAGTGGCTTCTCAAGGGGCATGTGGGCTGGGAGACAGAGGAACGGACCCCTCAGGGCACTGGCAGGAATCACCTGCCCTGGTGGGATTCTATACCCAGACAGAATATCCATTACAATGGGTGTGAAATGCATGTTTAGACAAATAGAAATCGTTGCTTTCTCTGTCACTGACATTTGAAAAAAGTACTAAAAAGTACACCGTTGGCAAAGGGAAAACCATCTGGCTGAAGCACATGAAAGCAGGCAAGAATGAAGAGTGAAGAAAGGCAAACACGTTCATAGATGCAGGTAAATATCGGCTGTTCAGAACGGCAGTAATGATACATTATGGGGTTTAAAGTGTACATATAAATCAAGGGCAAGACCATGATAATATGAAAGATGGGAAGGATCCATGCACTTGAAGGGCTCTGGGGTTCTCAGATCCTCAGGCAGTGGTGAAAGACATGGTTTCTATTCGATCATCAAGAGTGTGTTTTAACCTCTAGGTCACCACAAATGCTAAGTTAGTAGATGGAAATGGGGTAGTAATTGTAAAAAAAAAAAAATATATATATATATATATATATATATATATATATAGAGAGAGAGAGAGAGAGAGAGATACACACACTCACACACACACACATATAAATTCAAAGAAGGCAAGAAAAGGGAGAAAAGAAGGAACAAATGGAAAACAAATGTCAGATGATGTTATAATCCAACTGTATCGGTACTTACATTAAATGTAAATGGAGTAAATAGTCTAAGTAAAAGTATAAGATTATCAGACGGGATAAAACCTTTCGTAAGCCGTGTGTCCTACATGGTACAAAGTTACTCCTCCCTAGCCCGGATCTCAGATTCGCGCCATGATGGTCTTCATCCACCTCTAAGTCTTGTCTGAGACGCTACCCTCCTTGGACTTTATTTGCAGACACACCAGAATGTGCAGAGCTGGCGTCTGTGTCATCACGCATGCCATTGACTTTGCCTGGCGTGTCCCACCCTTGGCTGCCTCCCAGCTCCAAATCACACATGTGTGCTCTGCTTCATGACTTGAGGCCGGGATTGTGTGAGCGCACACTCCATACAGCCTTCTGTCACCCTCTGCTGTGCCCCCCACCACTCTTCCCACATCAGCCACTGTCCCCGTGAAGGGAGCCGTCAAGAGAAGGAGCCACAAATGTCCGTTTGTTGCTACTGGATGCCTGGGGCAGGCCTCAGGCAAGCACCTAGCAGCCGCACTCCCTGCTAAGAGTAGGAAGGTGGGAAGTAAGATGCAGTGAGAGCGATGAGACCAAGAGTACCAGGCACTGGACAGGTGTGCTGTGGGCTTCTCATGACCTGTGTTCTTTCATCCCAAAAAGAACTCCATGAGGCAGGAGCTGTTACCATGCCAGTGTCCAGATAAGGAAGCTACCCCAGGACTGACGTCTAGAAAGCACTCCACACTGGCTTCCAGTCTAGGGAGGAGGCATGCCTTCATCAGGTAAAGGTTGGGGAGGCATAAGGGAGGCACGGGCGCTGGGGAACACGGAACAGGGGCACCTGGCCTCATCACAGGAAACTTAGAGAGTCTGCAACACAGACGGAGCTGCCCCACAACTTCTGCATTCGAGTCAGAGCAAGGAGCAGGAGGTGAGAGCAGAAAGTGGCCAGCAAGTTGTCATCGCTGCCCTTGTCATTCCAGGGCCTGGAAGTGTGGTTCTCAGTGAATGACCCAGGAGCCAAAGCTCGCCAGCGCCCGACCACTGAAAGACACAGCCTGGTTGGATGCAAGCTTTTGACCTCGTTGCCAGGTGCTTGGAGTTTGGCAGCAGGACCTGGTCACGGGACAAGGGACGAGGCAGGGACCACATGCCAGGCCCTCTGCATGAATTTGACGCCCTGTGCTTACTGCGAGTCTCTCCCCAGGCCCCAAGACTGAGTTCTCACCAATGAGGGCGCCGCGGCACAGAGCAGCCCAGCCCTCCTGACACAGGGTCTGGACCTACTCCCCAGCCATGGGGCCTATGGGCTCCAGTCCCCGCTCGGGCACCCTTGTCCCACCTCCGGCCATTCCTCAGTTTCCCGGCTGAGTTGGAACCACCAGCTGCAAAGGTCCGAGATGTTCCGTGGGCTCCTTTGGGTGTGTAAGGACTACCGCTCTGCCCCCCTCCTGCAGAGCGTCACCCCAAGACTGTGTCGTGTTTCCTGAGCAGTCAGCTCCCCTGAGCGAACGTGCTTCTCTCCCCCAAGCCACTGTTGCTATTCACACAGAAATGGCCCCCATCCCTTCACCCGCATCCCCAGGTGTGCAGAAATGCAGAGTTAATTCCAAGGCAATTAATCCCATTAACAAACAGTGATTCACAGCCTTCAACCGGGAGGCCGCCTTCATTACAGAGCGTTAACCTGGGCAGCGAAGCCCTTCCCTAATGCTGCACGAGGCCTGCCGGCAGCCGCCCCAACACCCAGGCTCCAGCTGGTTAGAATGTGCCCTGGAAATCCACGCCCCCCCCCGACCATCCTGCCACGGCTCCCGTATCGACATAGGACCCTTCTGTGGCCCCGGATACCCACGCCGGGGCTCAGCCACGGAAGGTCTTGGGGTGGCTGCCCATACGTGTGTCTACTCAACGTTCAGGGGATGTCAGCAGCCCACGGCTGATTGGGAGCGATTGTTTTCAGCATGGAGTCAGCCAGGGACGGAATTATCAAACTGTTAACTGTGCTTATTACAAATCACTTTAATGATGTGTTAACATTTAATTAGATCGCTACCGAATGCTTCAGATTACACGTACAGCCCATGGGCCTGACCAGCAGAGCAAAAGGAGTCACGGGAAGCGGGACTCCTGCCCGCGGCCCAGCCCGGCCCCACATCCTCAGAATGCCTTGGCTGAGCGAATTCCTCGACACACACTCTCAGTCTCTGTGCACCTGTCACGGCACTGGTGGAACCGTCGTCAAAATCTCACACCTCCCGGAAAAGAGAGGCCCGCTGTCCCGCATCCAGCAAGTCCGAACTGTGGGTCTGCTGTCCGCAAGGCGCAGCGTCTGGTGCCAAGCAGAGCACAGACATGGAGGGCGGAGGCGAGGAGTGGACAGGGGTGCAGAGAGAGGAAAGGAATCCTGTATTCCGGTGCTGAGCACGTCACGGCCCTCACGCTGAGCAAGGAACGCAAACAGATGGAAAGATGGAGGCTGAGAGAAGCAGGCCCTTACTCTGCAAAGGTTCGGGAGGGGAAAGGTCATGGGTAAGACAGCCGCTGGGCTGAGCGGCAGCCGGTGCACAGGAGGTCTGCAAGCCAGGGCTACGGAGTTCAGATCTGGTGTTTCAGGAATCACGGAAGAGCTTTGGGGTGGAAGACATTCCAACCCACATCTGAATATCTTAAGGAATAAAATATCCATTAAGTCTAGTATTTGGAAATAGGAAACCCGAGGGTCTGTGTGTCACGCCCCCTGGTGTCTGTGATACCATGCGGAGCAGACCCGGGTGTGGCCAGGAGAGGCACACGCCTCCTTCTCAGTGGTTCGCACGTCAGGGCCCTGGTGGGGCTGGCAGAGCGCCCATGAGAATCTCTCCATCTGCGTCTCAAACACGCACAAGCACCTCTGAGCACACAGACATGCAGGGGGGCACACATGCTTGTACACACGTGTGCACACTCACACACGCTGTCGCTCTCACGGTCGTGCATGACCCTCAGCCCCGCTCCCCAGAGACCAAGGAGCCCGTGTGGCCCGTCAGCCTGGCCGCCCCTCTTCCTGGACACAACTTGGGCGAATGCCCTTTTTCCAAGGATGCGCCGCGGGGCCCTGCCGCTCTGCCCCCACGGGGCCGGGCCGGCACCTCCGCCAGGAGGCCCGGGCAGCAGCTGTGCTCGGAGCCGGCCAGCCGCCCCAAGAAAACTCCATGACGTGACGCGACCAGACAGGCGCAAGGAACAGGCCCCGCAGTCATGTAAGATGCAGGAGAAATCCCCCGTCCCGGCCGCTGCGGAAGCACCGCAGCCGTCAGCGCAGGAGTCCCTGGCTGGGGACAGGTTATGCCCACCCCTGCGTGACAAGGGCCTCATTATCTGCAGGAAGCCGAGGGCTGGAGTGCGTCCTGTGAGTGGCACAGGCCTTGCAGGGGGCATAGGGAATCTTGCGAGGTGGTGCCACGTGGCTTCCTGGAATCAGCCCGGCCTGCAGCCCAGATGGAAGCTTCCAGATGAGTCAGTCCGTGGGAAGAGAGCAGGCGTCTGTTCATCGGGCCCCAAAGCCTCGGGCAGCCTGGGGGATGATTGACCCGGAGTGAAATCGGGCATCCTTAAGCTGGAGAGCCCCGGGTTGCCCGACAGATTCCACGTACGGGTCATCTCCCCGAGACGGATTAAGGGCGGTGGTGCCCCTCTGCCCTGCGGGGGTGGGGGAGCCCTGCGCCGTCCCGACCTGCCGCTGCCTCCCACGCAGCCGTGGACAAAGGGAGAGCGGGGGAGGCCGGGGCTTTAGAGCGGGCTCGTCCTGGCCAAGCCCCTTTGAGTGAGCCCTACACCTCCCTAGAGCTTGCTTTCCTCACCCCAAAAATGGGCGTAATCACAGCATCGCCTCCTTGGCGCTGGCCGGGAGAAGGGGCTCAGGAGGGCCGGGGAGGCCCCACAGCACCGTCCCTGGTTGCTGCCACCCTTCACGCCACCAGCACGCAGCCAAGAGGCCCACACTCCCCAAGCCACACCCGTCCATGCTCAGAGGACCTTAGTGATTCTCTTTGCTCCAGACCCGCAACGTGCTGCCCTTTTGCCCCACTCAGAGGACAGAGGACCTACACTTCACTCCCTCTGTGCACAGGGGCACTGTCTCACACCTGTCCTAACCCACCTCACACACACACGTGGGAGCCGCAGGCAGCTGGGGGAGACCAGCACTGCCCTTCATAGGGCACCGTGAAGCCAGACCAGAAGGCTTTGTTCCTCCTCTTCCTTTCCTTGATGCTACTGATTTGCAGTGAGGTAACAGGTCTGTGTCGGTGCGGACGTGGGACCCCCTGCCCTGGTGCGAGGGGCAGCCCTATGGAAGACAGTCTAGCATTACCTCCTGATGCTGGCGAGTCCTCGGCCCAGTGTGGCCACCCCAGTTGTGGAGCCTGGAGAGGCCCACATTGGAGCACAACGCCACTCACAGTGCTCCCAAACCAGGACAACCCAGCCGCCCCTCAGCAGGAATGGGCACCACCACCTGCATCCCCTGCAATGAGCTCTCGCAGGGCAGCGACGAGTGAGGAGAGCAAGTTGCTGGAGAATGTGGTTCCTGGGTCATTTCTCCCTCCCCTGGGAAGTCACATGTCAGAGTTCAGGGACACCACTGCTCCCTGTTCGTGCCTTGCTGTGCCATCCTGTGGGTAGAGGGTCCAGCCACCCCTTGTCAGGTGTCTGATGAGCACCAGCCAGTGGCACATGAGCAGATGTGACATGTGCTATGTCCAAGCAGATGCTTTCAAGATTGGCTGCCTAACTTCTCCCATCTGAGATGCAGGGAGCTAGCGATCTAGCAGAGACTGGACCAAAGCCTAACAGATGGAACATTGACAATTTCTCTTGATTCCACGGAAAGGCAGAAGCTGCAAAGCAACCAGATGTACCGAAATCTGAGGAGAAGCAAGCAACTGCAGAGAAAGATGAGATGTGAGCCCTTACACCTGCCCAGGAGTGGGGGGCTGGATCAGAAAGAGACTGTCCCCACTGTCACTCAGCGCCAGGCTCACAGGCATCAAACAGCAAGTAGCAGCAGGATACTTCTGGGGATGGACAAGAGCGTGCCCCTCTTTGAAGCCCGTGGCACAGGGGAGACCAAGAGTTGAGCATTGGTCACACTTAAAGACAGCAAAACCGGGCGCCTGGGTGGCTCAGTGGGTTAAAGCCTCTGCCTTCGGCTCAGGTCATGATCTCAGGGTCCTGGGATCGAGGCCCGCATCGGGCTCTCTGCTCAGCAGGGAGCCTGCTTCCTCCTCTCTCTCTGCCTGCCTGCCTCTCTGCCTACTTGTGATCTCTCTCTCTCTGTCAAATAAATAAATAAAATCTTAAAAAAAAAAAAAACAGCAAAAGCTTCTGGTAAACCAGCCCAGCAACCTGCCCCCCAAAGAAGCAAAACAAAACACCAAGCTTGTGGGAGGAGAATTTGAAGACTTTGGGGCACAGAAAGTAACCATGGCAACAAGAAGCCTCCAGGGCAGCCTAGTTCCTGACTAGTTAACTCAAGTTTCACATTATTAGCTTACTAGGAGGAAGGCTGTGCCCATTTTGAGACATGAAGACGGTTCTCCTCTCCTGTTTGCTTTCAACAACAACAAAAATACTAGGTATCTAAAAAACCAAAAAAAGAGCACGTCCCTGGACTCCTGTGTCTACCTCAAGGTGTACAGAGCAGGAGCTTTGCTCTCATTTCTACCCCCAAAGAGGAGCCAGGCTGATCTCAAATTAGTTTTTCCCCATATCCATCAAAGAACTGAGATCGCTGAGCAACCAACTCTCTCAAAACCTAAGGTGAAGTTGTGCCTATAGGGAGAGGGGATGTGAGCACACACTTCCCCAGGGAAGACACAGTTGGACGTTAGTATGAAGAGCACTAGGAATAAGAGACAACCTGGCAAAGGCAGGTGCAGGAAGCACAGTGTCAACCCTGGGGGGCTGTGGAATTTGGAGGAGTCCCCCATCTTCTACAAACTCTTTCTAAAACCCCACCAGGCACTCAAAGAAAAGTCTGGAGGAAGCCCAAAGATGTGCACATCTCATGGGGTTGCACATTCCCTGGAGAATGGGAAGGGCAGTAGGTGGAAGTGTGAGAAATACCACCGGGTCCTCCTCTCTGAGTCACCATGGAACCAGGACGGGGCATTCATCAACATTCATTGCAGCTAACCAAAGGAAAGTGGTGGGAGGACACCCTAGTCCTGGGGGAAGGGCAGCATTAAGGGTCGAGCTCACAACTACAGCGGGAGCCAGGTAGAAGAACAGAGAACCAAGGACACATGGACCTGATATTGAGGCTGACTCAGGGCAGCTTCAAGCACACAACTCCCACCTCCTGCCAGCACGCCAACAAGATCTGAACCGTAAGTAAGCAGATCAAGGTCGGGAGAGGGAAGGGGAAGGGAGGGCATAGAAGACCTCTCTAAGGCACAGTGCAAAAGGAAGACCTGAAATTCAGAACCAGATGCACATTGCTAAACAGAGCTTGTCTCTACAGCAGTTTGAAGCACTTCAGAGTAATCACAGCAGCACAAATCTCAAAGCAACCCAACCCATAACTGGACTAACTTAAACGCCCACTCTACAGGTCTAGCAAAAAAAAGAGGCATGCCCACAGAAGCTGTATGGCTTTTCACAAACAATTCTGAGGCATACAAAAGGACAAGAAAAACAAGACACCCTCAAAGGAGGCAACGCCAACAGCGGAAGCAGACTCAGATATGATGCACGTGTTGGAACTGTCTCACAGCGAAGGTAAAATAACTGTGAGTAATATGTTGAAGGCTCTAATGGAAAAGGGAGACAACATGCATTATCAGTTATTTCAGCCGAGAGGTGGAAACTCTAAGGAAGAATCAAATGGGAATGCTCATAAGGAAAGAGAGACAATAATGTCTTCAGTGGGCTGATCGGTGGATGCTATGCAGCTGATCAAAGAATCACCCAATCTGAAGGTATGTCAAAAAAGTTAACCACACTGGGAAAAAATAAAAGAATGAAAATAAAGCCGAACATAGCATACAAGAATTGTGAGATGATATCAAACATTGTAACATATGCATAATTGGAATCCCGGAAGAAAGAGGGAGCAGAAAAAATGTTTACAGAAATAACAGCCAAGGATATTCTGCAGTGAACGACACAATGGAGATCCAGGAAGCTCAGAGAAGGTGGGGAGGGATGAGCAGGTGAAGCACAGGAGTGTTTAGGGCGGTGAGCTGCTCTGTGTGACACTAGAGTGGTGGGTACACGCCTTTACACGCTTGTCCAAACCCACAGAATGTACAAGCCCAGAGTGAGCGCTAAGGTAAACTATGGACTTCAGGCGGTTATGATGTGTCAGTGGGGGTATAGGCTTAGTAACAAATATCCCCCTCTGGTGAGTAACATTGATAGTGGGGGAGGCTAAGCACAGGTGGGGCAGGGCGTATGTGGGGAATTTCTGGACCTCCCTCTCAGTTTTGTTATAAACCTAAAACTGCTCTAAAAAAGAAAGTTAAAAAAAAAAAAGACAGAGAGAAGAACCTCAGAAAACACCAGCAAGCATAAATACTAAAACCCGAACAAACAAACAAAACCACATCTAGGTGGATTGTATTCCAACTGCTGAAAACCCAAGACGAAGAGAAAATATTAAAGCCAGCCGGAGGGGGAAAAGAAGGGTTATATACAGAAGAATAAAGACACAATTCACAGCAGAGTTCTCACCAGAAACCCCGTGAGAACAGGAGACAATGGAGTGGATCTTCAAAGTGCTGAAAAAGAGAAAAAGCCAGAGAAGTGTGTCATTGCTGAAATGAAGAAGAAACAACAACTTTCTCAAATGAGAAAAGTTGAGGAAAGACTTCTTTTTTTTAAGCTTTTATTTATTAGAAAGAGAGCATAAGTGGAGGAGGAGCAGAGGGACAGGGAGAAGCAGACTCCCTGCTGAGCAGGGAGCCTGAGTGGAGGCCCCATTCCAGGACCTGGAGATTAGGACCTGAGCCAAAAGCAGATGCTTAATGGCTGAGCCACCCAGGTGCCCCAAGGAAAGATACTTTGAGGAGACCTATGGCATGCTTAAGGAGTTCTTCAAGTGTAAAACCCTGATATTAGGCTGGATATTAGGAAATTAGGCTGAAACTCAGATCCACATAGGGCAGTGAAGAGTGCCACAGAAGCCAGAGACAGGGAAACGATGCTCACTCCTCCAACTTCGAACTGGTCTAAAAGACACACCATCTAAAGCAAAACTCGTGGCAGTGTGTCTTACAAATGTAAAAGTAAAGATACAACAACAATCACATGAAAGATGAGGAGAGAGGTTGGAAATACACGGTTCTAAGGCGCTCACGCCACAGGGGAAGTGACACGGTATTATTTGAAGGCAGACTCTGGCTCATTAACGATACGTTTCAAACCAAAGGGCAACCACTGAAAGTTTTTGTGAGAAGTAGAAATAAAAATTCAGTACAGGAGATGAGATGGACTCATGTAAGTGCTCCGTTGACAGAAGAGAAGGAAAAAAGGGAGGAGAAAAAAGAATAAATGGGAAAAAAGAAAATAGATAGCAAAATAGTAGATTTTAATCAAATCACATCAGTGGTCACAGCAAGGGTGAATCATCTACTCATACCAGATAAAAGGCAGAGATTGTCAGATTTGATTTAAAAAAATCAAGACTCAATTTCATGTTGTCTATGGAAGACCTGCCTTAAATATCAAGATATAAATAGGTTACAAAGAGTAAAATGATGAAAATAGAAACCATAAAAACACTAAGCAGGAAAAAAGCTGGAGTAACTACGTTAATATGAGACACAAAGACTTTAGAAAAAGGAGTGTCATCACAGATAAAGAGGGGTGTCACATAATGATAAAGGACTCATTTCTTCAGGAACTCATCACAGTCCTACGTGAGTGTACACCAAACAACAGAGATTCAAAGTAGAGATGCAAAATAAAAAGACAACCAAAACGAAACAAAATATAGGAGCCAAAAACTGATGGAACTGAGAGGAGACATAGACTTGTCCACAACTATCACTGGAGCTGTCAACTCTCTTTGGACGGATTAATGGATAGAAAAAATAAACAAAAAATCAGTAATAATAAAGTAGATCTTAGATCTGGATGATACACGTGGAACATTCCACCCAACAGTAGGAGAATACATTCAGATCACAAAACAAAACTCAGAAAATCTCAGAGTAGAAATATTTTGATCTTGAACCGTAATAGTAAGCTAGAATTCTGTAACAGAAAAGTGCCAGGAAAAAGATAAATACTTAGAAACAGAACAAAATGCTTGTGGTAACTATAGGTAAAAGACGAAGTGCCAAGGAAAATTCAACAATATTTTAAAGCGAATGAATGTGAAAATAAAACTTATCAACATTTGTGGGGTGCAGCAAACATAGTGATTAGAGGAAAATTCATAGTGTTAAGTATGCTTACATTAGAGAAGATGAAAGGTCTGAGATCAATAATTCAAGGTTCCACTTTAAGAAACTAGAAACATAAGAGCAAAATAAATTCAAAGCAAGGAGAAAGAATGAAAGCATATGGATCAGAGAACAAATCAGTGAAACCAGGAACAGTAGAAATAATCAATAAAACCAAAAGCTTAGTTATTTTTAAAGACTGATAGATTAATAAACCTCTAGCACAAATGCAAAATGAAAAGACAAGACAGAAATGGTTAATATCAGTGAGAAGAGAATGGTTATTACTAGAGAGACATTAAAAAGATGACAAGGGCTGCTAACAACAGCTTTGTGGCCATAAATGCCAGGATTTCGATGAAATGACAAACTATCAGAACTCACCCAACAAGAAATAGATCATCTGAATAGTACTATATCTATTTTAAAAATGAATTTATTGGGGCACCTGGGTGGCTTAGCCAGTTAAGCATGTGCCTTCAGCTTGAGTCATGATCTCAGGGTCATGGGATCGAGTCCTGTGTCAGGCTCCCTGCTCAGCAGGGAGTCTGCTTCTCCCTCTGTCCCTCCACCTGCTTGTGTATTCTGTCTCTCTTTCAAATAAATAAAACTAAAATCTTTTTAAAAAATGAATTTAGTGCTTAAAAACTTACCAAAAAAGTAAAGTCCGGGGCGCCTGGGTGGCTCAGTGGGTTAAAGCCTCTGCCTTCGGCTCAGGTCATGATCTCAGGGTCCTGGGATCGAGGCCCGCATCGGGCTCCCTGCTCAGCGGGGAGCCTGCTTCCCCCTCTCTCTCTGTGCCTGCCTCTCTGCCTCCTTGTGATCTCTCTCCCTCTGTGAAATAAATAAAATCTTTAAAAAAAAAAAAAAAAGTAAAGTCCAGCACTAGATGGTTTCACTGAATAACTCTACCAAATGTTTAAGGAAGAAATAATGGCAATTTAACATAGTCTCCCCTACTCAATAGAACAGGACAGAAACATTTCCCAATTTATTTTATGAGGCCAGAAATATCCCAACATCAAAGTAGACAGAGACATTATAAGAAAACTATAGGCCAGTATTTCTCATTAATATAAGTGTGCAAACCCTCAATAAAATATTAGCAAATTGAGTCCATATATATATATATAATCTCTCATGACCAAGCTAAAGCCCAGAAATACAAAGATGGTTAAAAGTTTTTAATCAATGGAATGAATCACATTAACACATTACAGAAGAAAAGCCATATGATTATCTCACTAATCTATTTCCTGACATTTGACAAAATTCAAAATCTACTCATGATGAAACACATCCTCAGCAAACTAGAAATAGAAGAGAAGCTCTTTGCCTGAAGAAGAGCTTTGACACTAACACTTCTCGACGATGAAAGAACGAGTGCTTCCCATGAGATCAGGAACAAGGTGAGAGCGCCCTCTGTCACCACTCACGTTCAACACTGTGTTTGAGGTGCTCGCTGGTGCAATACAGCAAGAAAAAGAAATACAAGGAATAAGGAAAGAAGAAATAGATCTCTCTCTATTCGTAGATAACATAATTTCTATGTAGAAAAGTCCAAAGAATCTACCGAAAGGCTCTGTTACTAATAAATGAGTATAAGAAAATCATAAAATTAATGGCTAACAAGCAAAAAATCAAATGCATTTTTCTATATGAGCAATGAAAAATTGGAATTTGAAATTTAAAACAAATACACAAAGGATGGCACTGAAAGGTGAGATATTTAGGTATAGAAAAAATTTAAAGATTTTATTTATTTATTTATTTGTTTATTTGAGGGAGAGAAGAGAGAGAGAGAGCACACAAGCAGGGAGAGCAGCAGAGGGAGAGGGAGAAGCAGACCCCCTGCTGACTAGGGAGCCTGATGTGGGACTCGATCCCAGGACTTCCGGATCACAACCCAAGCTAAAGGCAGACACTTAACAGACCGAGCCACCCAGGTGCCCCTAACATGTGTTTTTTTAAGGCTTTATTTATTTATCTGAGAAACAGAGAGAAAAAGAGGGAACAGGCATGAGGGGGGGAGGGGCAGAGGGAGAGGGAGAAGTAGATTTCCCCCTGAGCAGGAAGCCCTATGTCCTGCTGGATCCCAGGACTCAGATCATGACCTGAGCCAAACGCAGATGCCTTCAGATGAGATCATGACCTGAGCTGAAGGCAGATGCCTGATTGAGCCACCCAGGTGCCACTAGATATACAATTTTAAATGGGCCAAGTCTGCATGCTGAAAACTAAAAATATCGATGAAAGAAATCAAACAGGACCTAAATCATGGGAGGATTTACAGCTTGGGAGGCTGAATGTTAAGACGTCAATTTACCCAATTTCATCCTGAGATTTAATGCAATCCCAACAGAAATCCCAACAGGCTCTTTAAAGAAGACATGCATATGTTGAATCAGAAATGCACATGGAAAGGCAAAAGACGTAATACAGACTGTACGAGCTTGAAAAAGAAGAACAAAGCTGGAAGACACAGATTTCTTGACTTCTGGACTTGCTACAAAGCTTCCGTGATCAAGACGGGGTGGTGTCAGTGGAAGAATGGACAGAAACATCATCAGCACGGATATAGAGTCAAATCACTTTTGACAAGGTGCAAAGCAATTAAGTAGAGAAGGACCATCTTTTCAACAAATGTCACTAGAAAAATTATGCATCCGTTTTTAATTAATTACTAATTAACCCTCAACCTCACACCTTAGAACAAAATCAACTCAGCACAGCCATAAAACGCATAAGACTGTAAAACTTCCAGGAGAAAGATCAGAAGAAAATTGTGTGACCGTGAAGTAGGCATTTTTCCTAGATTGAACACCTATAACATGAGCCCCCAAAAAAGAAAACAGGTGGATACATTGAACTTTATCAAACCTCAAAACTTCCACCCAGTGAAATAATGCAGAACAAAACATTGTTAAGAGAATGAAAAGAAAAGCCACACTCCGGGAGAAAATATTTACAAATCATAGTTCTGACCGAGTGCTGTATTCAGAATACACGTGATCAAACCAGAAGTGCTCAAAGATGAAGAAGAAGAAAACAAATCAATTTTTTTAAAAGAGGGATGATTTTAGACCAACAACTCAGTGAAGAGGATATAAGGATGACAAACAAGCCTATGAGGAAAATGCAGGGGAAAGACCCAGGTCTCGGAATGTCTCAGAATTCTGAATGTCTCGGAATTCTGTAAATTAGGAAATTGCTTTTAAAAAAGAGGTGGGTACCAGAGGGGCTCATTGAAAGAACATCTCATGGCCAAAACTAGAATAATTTAACAACAAAACGGGCAAGATACTTTCAGACTAGGACCCAAAGAATAAAATAAACATCTTTGAACCCATACCGACATTAAAGACAAACGCGCACAGAGAAGTGCCCCCTCTTTCTTACAGAAGAGTTCTAAATAATAAGTATAGAAGGATTAAGGGGGAAAGGACCATTACCACAGAAACACCACAGGAAACATTGCTGTGGCCAACATCTGTTGTTGGTGCTGACGTGAGTAGACAAAAGTTCAGGAGCAAGAAGATACTTGTATGACCTCAAAGTGTAGCTTCCAACATACTCTTAATGATGCAAGAGAAATGTGGCTGGTGCCACCTTAACCAAACGACCAAGGCCAGCACCACAGTCATGAAGTGCATGACCCAGCCCCTGATGGGACCCCTGAGAGGGGTGAATGTCCTTTGCGGGGTTCCTCCTGATCATGCAGAAACGCGGTGGTTTCATGGGGAAAGCCCACGAGCTAAGGGGCTGCCACTCTTCAAGGCTTAAGGTCAGAGAAGACAAGGAGGGTCCAAGGACAGTCCCAGGGGGAGGAGATTAAGGGGACCGGAGAGCTAAATGCAGTGTGGGAGCACGGATTAGAGTCTGGAACCAAACGAGAACCTTGGAGGAAAACCGCGAAATCGGAAAGACATCTGTAGTTTAATAAAAGATTTGTCCGGACGTGAATGCCTTGGTCTAGAGCTCTGTACCGGGTTATGTAAGATGCTCACATTAGGGGAAGCTGGGTGAAGGGTTCAGGAGACCTCTCCCTTCTTGCAAATAGTCTTGCAACTCCTCTGTAAACCGAACATTGTCTCTTGGTAAAAAGTGAACAGGACACAGTGACAGAGAAAGAAGTCGGAGTAGGCACACAACCTAATTTCAAGACTTACTGTAAAACTGTAGCAATCAAACCCACGAGATATTGGCCAAAGGGTGAACACATAGATCTGTGGAACAGAATAGAAGGTCCAGAAATAGAGCCACGCACTTGCGTTTTGCTAGAGCAAACTGACAGTCACACGCAGCACAATGAGACATCCCCATACCTCACACCTTATAAAAAATTAACTCAAAATGCATTATGAGCCCAAACGTAAAATGTAAAACTATAAAACTTTTAGAAGAAAATATTCATGACCTTGGATGAGTGAAGTTCTCTTAGCTACATCGATAAAAGCACAATCCATAAGAGGAAAAAAAATTGACTGTATCGAAATGTTTCAAAATTCACTTTGCAAGATATATTACGTAGAGAGTGAAAGGCAAACCGCAGCCTGGGAGAAGTTATTTGCAAATCACGTAGCTGCTCAAGGGCGTGTGTCTAGATCACGGAGGGAACTCTCAAAGTTCAGGAAGAGTTAAACAGACACTTGACCAAGATGTGTGGTAGCTGATCGGCCCGCAAAAGACGCTGGGTGTTAGGCGTTAGGGAGCGCACATTAAAGCCGCCAGGAGTCACCCCTCCACCCAGGCTGGGGTCGCTAAAATCTAGGAAAGTGCACACCGACAGTCCCAAGTGCTGGCAAGGATGAAGAGGACCCAGAACTCTCAGACGCCGCCAGTGGGAATGTTCAGAAACAGTTTGGCCATTTCTTCTAAATTAAATACACATTTGCCATAGGGCCCGACAGCCGCGGCCCCGGGCACACCCCCAGGGCAGTGAGGGCCCCACGTGCCCCGTGCAAATCTCCCTCCTGTGAAGGCTGAACTTGCAGACCCTGATGCTTCCGTACAGTCCCATACAACTCAGCCGCGCGACGAGCTAGTAATTCACAAACACAGCAGGGCTGAATCTCCGAGGCATGACGCCCAGCCAGGGAAGCCGGATCAAAAGCCACCTGGTGTGTGGCTCCATGTATGGGTCGTTCTGCAAAAGCGGGACTATAGGAATGGAGGAGAGACCGCACCTGCCCTGGTGAGGGGTCAGGGAGGGGAATTTGGCGGGATGGGTTTTTTTTTTTAAAGATTTATTTATTTATTATTTGACAGAGAGAGAGAGATCTCAAGTAGGCAGAGAGGCAGGCAGAGAGAGAGGAGGAAGCAGGCTCCCCGCTGAGCAGGGAGCCCGATGCGGGCCTCGATCCCAGGACCCTGAGATCATGACCTGAGCCGAAGGCAGAGGCTTTAACCCACTGAGCCACCCAGGCGCCCGGGATGGGGGTTTTGAGGGGGTTGTTCTCCATTCCCAAGGTGGTGGTGGTCAGGTGACTTTCCGCATTTTTCGAAACTAAAACTGCAGGCCAAAGAGAGCCAGTTTTGCTGTGTGCAAATTAAGAATAAGTTCGAAAAGTTTGAAACGTGATTTCTGGTTTGCGTCTGTCCTGTTTTCTCTAACAGGGGTGAGAGGAGCACGTGGCGGGGTGTGCGTGGAGAGCCGCCCCGCGGGGAGCCGGGCAGGGCACATGCCCCCTGTGGCTCTCTCCGCCCGGATTCTGACGCCCGTGGCCGCAGCCCACTGTCAGGACCCTGCTCCGACCCAGCCTGACCCCCGCAAAGGGCACAGTCCTCTGGGCCGCCCACACCTCGCTCTCCACTCCTTGGTGTTGATGTCTCCACTGGCCTTGGAGATCTGTCCCTCTCACACTATCCCTCCAGGGATCCCACCAACCACGCTTCCCGTGCACCTGGCCAGAAAGGACACGGGACTGGCTCGGCCAGTCAGAAGCCTGCCCCGGCCTGTTCTGTACAGCCCTGGAGAGACCGAAGTCTCTGTTCTCTGTGGATTTGGGCCGTCAGGGCGCGACAAGAGGGCTCGGTGGCCACCCCCACTGCCATCTGGAAGAGTCCCAGAGGAGGAGGCCCTGAGACCGTCAGAGGTGGGGAAGGCCCTGGTTCCAGTCCGGCCAGGGCCCCTTCCTTCCTACCCCCGGCCCTGAAAGCCAGGTCAGTCCCTTCTGGTCCGGAGCAAGCGCGAGGCCCTGCTGGAATCAGACCCACGCCCGCCACTGGCCCTGCTCCACGAAAAGCTCCATGATCCCTAAGTGTGTGCCTTTCCTCCAGGCAGTACCCCGGGCTTGCTGCCTCCCCAGACTCCCGCCACGCCGCCACCCCCAGTAGGGGGGACACGGGCAGGTGGACCAAGGGAGGGCAGCCGCCGTGAGAAGGGTCCCGGAACAAACCTCTTTGCACAGACCTGCCAGGCAACCCAAGGCCGGGGCCAGCGTGCTGGGAGGACCAGACTCGCCCAGCTCAGACCCAGCTGCCGCCCTCCCAAGAGACCCTCCATGGCCCCTTCCCAACCCCATCAATTGGGCCACATCTGGCGATTGCTGGTTGCCTCTGCTCCCACCTCCCTCTAGAGCCCGCCCCTCGGCCTTCTGGGGCCCCAGCCAATCCGCTGAGCCTCTCCCTCCTGATGTGATGTGCCCACCGGAGGCAGCGGGCCAGGCCGGGCTCCTGCCAATCTGTGGCCCAGCCGCCGAGTCCATCCGAAAGCCCCGCTCCCCGGTGTGGCAGATACTGAGTGCACCCCCCCCACCCGCTCAGAACAGGCTCCAGAATCACCCTCGGGAGGGGAGAGCCCGTGCCCATCCACACCAGCAGCACCACCCAGGCCCTGAGTGTGGCCTCTGCTGCCCAGGGCGTGAAGTGACGTGGGGGCGACACAGGGACCCCCAGACATGCTCCTAGCCCTGTGGGGGGTGCACCGGGGGTGGCACGGCAGGGACGTGGCATGGGGAAGCCACCACGGCCTGTCCTACAACTTGAGAAAGCAGAAGTGAAGAAATGACCCCTAGTTTCACTCTGGACGGTGAGCGAGGTGGGTGACTCAGTCACGCTCCGCGGCTCAAGGGGCTGTCCAGGGACCCCTTCAGCAATGACTGACAGCCAGCTTAGGCATAAAACACAATACAGAAATGGTCACGTTCCTTCTCAAGTGTCCTATGCCCGGATTTCCATGAACACGGACAAAATGTTACTGGCAGCGTTCTACGAATGCAACACGCAGAACTGTCCACCTTCTCATCATAATCATACAAGACGAAGAAAGTACAATTGTCATGCTCTCGTGTGGCGAGGAAGGGCGTGGGTGGTCACAGAAGGCCTGCCGGAGATGCCAAGGATGACAAACAGCCAGACGCTCAGGCCCTGGGCGGAATGTTCCAGACAGTGGTGGAGAGAAGACCAAGTCCCCGGGTGGGAAACGGGGTGTGTGGGCGTTCAGGGTGCAGCCCAGAGGCTGGCATGGATGAGGAAGAGGCAGTGGGAGCTGAGGCCAAGGGCGCTGGTCTGACCCTAGGATCGCCGGGCGTGGTGGGGGTATTCTGATCCGGGGCCGTGTCTGTGAGGCCCGCGGCCTCCAGCCCTGCACACCCCGCAGCCTCCTCTCCACGCCGAGGGTGAGGGGCCGCCCGACATTCCGGAAGCCGAGGACCTCAGTGCTCAGCCGAGGGCATTTGGCAGACTTGTTGCTGGCACGGCGGGGGTCCTGTGGGGTCCCTGCGACACTTAGCAGGGAAGCCGGGGTCCCCGGGGAGCAATTGAACACTTCTGAGCACTTTGGAGAGGTGACCAGCCCCCTCCAGAGACGCGGCCTCTTCCCCAGATGAGCTTCTTCCCCACGGCTAGAACGGGGCGGTCGGGTACTGGGGTCCACAGCTGGGACGGGGGAAATTAGCCCGTGCGCATTAACGCGAGGCCGCGTGAAGATAATGTGCTCTCAAGGAAATGAGATCGATCCACTCTGGCTGCGGATTCTCGCCTTTTTAAATCCAAGGCCAAAGGTTGGGGTCTGCTGGGGTCTGTCGGCCATTCGGACTCGCTGGGATGCCACTCGGACTTCAAATAAGGTGGCACCAAAGTCGCTGCTGGCCATGCCAGTACAGGGCAGAAGCCTTCCTGTCTCAGGCACGCACCTGTCTCAGGCGGACACCTGTCTCAGGCGGACACCTGTCTCAGGCGGAACACCTGTCTCAGGCAGACACCTGTCTCAGGCAGAACATCTGTCTCAGGGAAACACCTGTCTCGGGAAGAACACCTGTCTCAGGCACACACCTGTCTCGGGAAGAACATCTGTCTCAGGGAAACACCTGCCTCAGGCGGACACCTATGAAGGAGGTAAGTATCTCCTTTGCACTCAACCTCTCTAGAAAGTTGTCCTGCCTTGCCGTTGAAGTCTGCCTTCCTACTTCCACCACCACCCGCAGCTGGGCCTGGGGTCCCCCATCAAATGAGCCGTCTCCCTCCTTCCCCAGAAGCGAGTGGACGCGTCATGAGCCCACACCTCCCAGAATGTCGTTTCTGGACCCACGCCCCATTCCTGCATTCCTCAGAGCCGTGGTTCCCATGCCGGGCAACCGTCCCCCGGGATGTTGGGCAACGCTGCAGACATTCCTGGTCGTCATGGCTGGGTTACTCCTGGCATTTGAGGGACAGAGGTCTGGGGTGCTGCTCCACGTCTAAGAAGACACAGGACAGCCCCTGCCACAGAGGAGCCCCCACCCCCGAGCATCGCCGGTGCGGAGGTGGAGGAGCCCGGTGTGGGCGACAGCTTCTCTGTGTGGCTCTGCAGGCTGGCCGCCTGGCCAGGGCCCGGCTGTCAGTTCCGTTCTTTAGTTAGGGGCCCCAGTAGTGCAGAGGACCAAGCGGACCCCCCAGCCCCACGCGACCACGTTGCCGTTCCCTCGTTCTGCCCCCATGGGATGCAGTCCCCGATGACACCGAGGTCACCTGTCCAGGCGAGTCAGGCTGTGCCCGAGATGAGACAGAGTTTGCCACGCATGGCCAGAAGGGACGGGCGGAGCTGATGCGGCCGTGGTGACAGGGACATGACCATTTGCTGATGGCTCACCGTGTGTGAGCCGGACACGCAGCCTCATGCACACCACGCTCTCCCGCAGCGCCACGGCCGCCTGGTCACCGCGCATCACCCTGTCCTGGCCCAGAGTGCACCGGGGGAGTGGAGGAGGTCAGACCCGACCAACGGCACGCGGAGGAGGCTGCCCGAGCCATCGCTCTGCTCAAGCTGCACGGGGAGGCCGGTCTCCAGTGAGCGACGGTCCCCACTGCCGCTTCCGGCCACTTGCCGAAGGGGCCCTCAGGAAGAGAGGCCCGAGCGACTCTGGCCCGGGAGGGGCAGCGAGGCTGGGGGCAGGGCCCCCCTGGGCGAGGTGGGCCGGGATGTGCTTGGCCGCACGGCAGGAGCCGCCGGTCCGGTTTGCCCGCTGCCCCCGGGCTGACCGCAGGGGGACTCGCTGGACCCGAGAAGAGAAGGAGAGGGTGCGGGGGGTGTCCCACGCTGGGCGTCACGGTGCTGGCCACCACGGGTCTGTTCATGCGGGCAGCCGTGCAGGGCGGGCCTGCCTCGGCTCGTTGGGTTCATTCACTCATTCATTTGGCCCCACAGGTGCCGGGAGCCGGGATGGACGCAGCAGGGCTCGAGACAGCTGTGGTCCCAGCCCGTGGCCCCCCCAGCACAGAGGACAGCAGAGAAGCTCAGCTGGGAAGGGCCGGGCACGGAGGCAGGGACCTGCCCGAGCACAGCCCAGAGGGGCAGAGCGGCATTAGAAGCCGGGCGCCGGGGCTCAAAGCCGTGCTCCCCGGGGGCTCCTGAGCTGCTGTTCCCTCCCTGCGTCTCTCCCACCCAGTCTCCCCTGAGCAGCGCGGACGCCCTTCTGCGGAATCTGCTGAGGCCAGCCCAGGGAGCCCGCCCTCCCACCCAGCATGGCTGCGTCCGTCCGCGGGGTCCCGGAGCGCCTGCGGTGGACGATTTTACTGGCAGGATGGTCATTTACCATTTAGTTGGGGTTTGGATTAATATGGAGCTTATTAAAATTCTTTTTAAACTTATTAATTTCACATTGAAGTCATATATTCACAAAGCTGTATCCCCCTCCAAGCTGGTGAAAACCTCATTACATGCCCTACAAAGCTGGTTGCTGCACAGCAAAGAGAGCTTTCATGTGTCCCCTAGTTAACGTCTGAGTCCCTCAGAAGGAGCCCACTGAGCCCACATGAACAAGGAGCCCCCCCCCCACAAACGCATTAATTAGATTTTTTTTCAATTGCGCTTGTAAGTTAGTATTTCTAACTGGGCTTCCAAGAATTTCCAATGCCCTTTGGGGCATTCCTATAGACCAAACACGGAGACGTTCCCAAACATTTAAACGGCCCCTGGAATATTAATAACAGTAAATTAGAGACGCTGCTCATGCCACTTGTAAATCCGGTCAAACCCTCCCAATCCTCCTATTTAAAGTCCCCAACGCACTCGGCGTGGCCTCGTCACACGGAGCTGGCCGCGCTTTACTCCCGCTCACGCCTCCCGGGTTCCTTTCTGCTCGGAATAAACCCCAACGCCCTCACCTGACCCCAAGGGCTGTCAATCTCAGCCCCTGCCCCCCACCCCTCACC
>LNAC01000189.1:3917826-3957861 GCA_002007465.1 Ailurus styani
CCGCTGCCCCCGCCTCTGCCCCGGCCAGCCCGTCCCCGTCTCCCAGGGCCCGCACCGGCCTCTGGCGCCCGCCCGGGACGTGTGAGTCGGACGCTCTGGAGCAGCCTCCAGGTTCACCCCGGGCTCCCACCTCCCGGCTGCGGGACCTCGGCATGTCCCTTGGTCATCGTTCCCTCCCCCCGTCTGTCTGTCTGTAAAAGGGACCCTCGTTGCCCAGGCAAGCGTAGGTGTGAGGTTGCCGTGAGCTCATCCAGGGAAGTGACCTAGCCCCCAGCATGACCCCAGACACATCCCTCCACCCCTTGAACCTCAGTTTCCCCTCGAGGGCCCTGCCGACCGCGTTCTCCCGTCCTCCCGATGGCAGTGGAGGCAGGAGCCCGGGCAGGGCTGGGCCCCGGGTCTGACCCAGCCTCCCAGCCCGTCTTGCTGTCTGTAGGGCACTGGGGACAAAGCTCAGGGTCCCTCACAGGCAGCAGAGCTGGTCCCTGCCCCCCTTTCCCTGTTGGTCCTGGCCCTGCCGCCCCAAGGAACTCAGGCAGTCTACCTCCTCACTCTGGGATGGTGGCAGCCCCTTTTAGGGGGAGTTCTCCTGAAAATTGGGTGATGGGAAGCTGTGGGAGTGCTGCTGGCCCTGGGGAGCATTCTGCCCACGGGAACACTCAGCCAAAGGGAGCACTCTCTACCCAGGGGAGCATTCATCCCAGGGGAGCACTCAGCCCAGGGGAACACGGGAACACTCAGCCAAAGGGAGCACTCTCTACCCAGGGGAGCATTCATCCCAGGGGAGCACTCAGCCCAGGGGAACACTCAGCCCAGGGGAGCACTCAGCTGAGGGGAGCACTCTCTGCCTAGGGGACCACTCAGCCCAGGGGAGCACTCTCTGCCCAGGGGAACACTCAGCCCAGGGGAGCACTCTGGCCCAGGGGAACACTCAGCCCAGGGGAGCACTCTACCCAGGGGAGCACTCTACCCAGGGGAGCACTCTGGCCCAGGGGAACACTCAGCCCAGGGGAGAACTCAACCCAGGGGAGCACTCTGGCCCACGGGACCACTCAGCCCAGGGGAGTACTCCAGCCCAGGGGAGCACTCTACCCAGGGGAGCACTCAGCCCAGGGGAGCACTCAGCCCAGGGGAGCACTCTCTGCCTAGGGGACCACTCAGCCCAGGGGAACACTCAGCCCAGGGGAGCACTCTGGCCCAGGGGACCACTCAGCCCAGGGGAGTACTCCGGCCCAGGGGAGCACTCTACCCAGGGGACCACTCTGGCCCAGGGGAGCACTCTGGCCCAGGTGAGCACTCTACCCAGGGGAGCACTCTGACCCAGGGGAGCACTCTGGCCCAGGGGAACACTCTGGCCCAGGGGACCACTCTGGCCCAGGGGAGCACTCTGGCCCAGGTGAGCACTCTACCCAGGGGAGCACTCTGACCCAGGGGAGCACTCTGGCCCAGGGGAACACTCTGGCCCAGGGGACCACTCTGGCCCAGGGGAGTACTCTACCCGGGGAGCACTCTGGCCCAGGGGAGTACTCTACCCAGGGGAGCATTCTCTAGGTGTTAGTTTCTAGCTGGCAGGAGAGGGGTCATGTTTGCCCCATTTAAGGGAACCACAAGCCCCCAGCCAGGAAGAGGGTCTTGCCAGCCGCAGCCCATGTCCCTCATCCATCCCTCTCCATCCTGCCGGGGGCGGCTCTTCCCAGCTGGGAGGGTGGGCAGATGTGAGAGCTCAGGTGATTGCCCTGGCCGGCCACGAACAGTCCTTGGGGTTCCAGGAAGGGGCCAGTCACCGCTCCTGCTTCAGGACCCCCAGCCCACTCGGGAACACATCCTCTCTGCTTAGTGGTGCTCACAGGGCAGTGGGGGATGGTGCTTGGCCGAGAGCCTGGGGTCTGGGGGAAGACCCTCCCCGGCCCCTCCCTTGTGACAGTGGTGTTGGGAACAGACGCTCAGGCGGCAGCATTGGAGGGGAGCAGGGACCCGGTTCCCTTGCTTACGTGCAGCCCCCAGCGCCTGCACCCAGCGTGGGACCTGGTACATGGCGCAGCCCTGCTGGGCAGGAAGTTGGCCTGTGGGGGTCCCGCCTGCTGAACCAGGGCACCCCGGGATGAGTGTGCTCTCCCCACTTGTGCGCTGACACCCAGGGGGCCAGACGGCCCCCCCTCCTGAGCAAGGCAGGGGGTCAGCAGCCGCCAAAGGTCCCACCAAGGCTTCACCAAGGGCGATGAAAATCCTATAATTGCCCCCATTAGGCCCCTCCCCCAGCATGAGCGCCAGGCAGAGGTCAATACAAGTCATTTGCTAAATGATCAGAAAGTGGACAGGTCAGGTTACGCCGGGCTCACTTCAGGAGATGGGGATGAACTGAGACGTGCCTGGTGGGGGCAGGGTCAAGGACCAGGCGGAGGTCCCGTGCACCCAGGGCACCTGCTGGCGACGTCCGACCCTCCCTGCCTCTGCCCGCTGCAGGCAGCTTGGCCCACTGCTCCATCACCCGGCTCCAGCACACGCCCCCCCAAATCCCATCTCCTGAATTGTCCCCTTTCTGCGAGGCTCCCCGCCCTGCCCAGCAAGCACACCACAGAAACACGAATGAGGGTGACCAGCAGCGCCCCCTGATCCCCCCCCCGGCTCCTTCAGGCCCTGCCCCACCTGAGCTGTCTCTGCCCTCTGCCCCCCCTCCCCTCCCCCTCTCTCTCCCTGGGACCCACCCCTGCCGTGTCTCCGGTCAGTGCGTGTTCTTAGTCTCACTGGACCCCACGCTGGCACCTCGGGCCAAGTTCACCCACCCATCCACGGATCCCACATGAAGATGGGGGTCTCGCGGTATCACCCGCTTAATATGTCCAACACGAAACACCTGACCTCCCCAAACCTGCCCTCCCTCCATCTACTTATCCAGTAGATGGTGGGCCTGATTCTAGAAAGTGCTGCCTTTCGGTGCTAAAGTCTGAGTCCCTGGAATCAAGCCTCTGCCGTTAGCATCACAGTGGCTGCCGGTCATTGGTGACTACCCGGTGCCAGCTCTGCGTTGCTTCCTGTGTGGTCTGTGACGCCCCAGAGGCTGCTGCTGACGGGTCCCCATAGAGATGTGATGGACCAGAGAGGACAAGGGGAGTGGCCAAGAGGGATGGAGGAAGAGAGGTCAGGGACAGTGCGGGAGCCTGATGGCTGGGTGACATGCCGGTGGGAACTCAGTCATTCACCGCTGCATTCATTCCTGCCCTAAGCATTCACCAAGTACCCCCTGAGTGCCGAACATTCACCTAGTACCCCGAGGGCCAAACGTTCACCAAGTACCCCCTAAGTGCCGAACGTTCACCTAGTACCCCCGAGTGCCGAACGTTCACCTAGTACCCCCGAGTGCCGAACGTTCACCTAGTACCCCCGAGTGCCGAACATTCACCGAGTACCCACTGAGTGCAAGCGTGCACCAAGCACCTCCTGGGCACAGGCGTGCACTGAGCACCTCCTGGACACAGGCGTGCACTGAGCACCTCCTATACACAAGCGTGCACCAAGCACCTCCTGGACACAGGCGTGCACTGAGCACCTCCTATACACAAGCATGCACCGAGCACCTCCTGGGCACAGGCGTGCACTGAGCACCTCCTATACACAAGCGTGCACCGAGCACCTCCTGGGCACAGGCGTGCACTGAGCACCTCCTATACACAAGCGTGCACCAAGCACCTCCTGGGCACAGGCATGCACCGAGCATCTCCTATGCACAAGTGTGCACCAAGCATCTCCTATGTACAAGTGTGCACGGAGCATCTCCTGGGCACAGGCGTGCACCGAGCATCTCCTATGCACAAGCATGCACTGAGTACCTCCTTGAAAAGTACCAGCCCCGGTGATGTGGTAGATATGGACCCTGTGGCAGGAGGCTCGTACCCTCCTTTGGTGGCGTGGTACCGACCAGGCCAGGTACCCCTGTGCTGCGTGGCTGCAGCAGTGGTGATATATGCTCAGTGTACTGAGTCCAGGGGGTGTGCAGGTGGTCACTACTCTGGGATGGAGCAGAGCGGGCCTTCCACTGTCAGGTCAAGGGCACGTCCGTCTCAAAGAAACCCAGTTGTCAAGGGAAGCAGAGCTAGTGGTGGAAGTCTCTGAATCGCTCAGGAGCAGGCAGGAGGCAGAGCGAGTGGTGTAAACAGAGACTTTTCCAGAATCTTCTCCTGCTGCTGCTGCTGCAGCTTATCTCAGATCCTGCCTCAGGCCCATGGCCGTCCCTGCTCCCGCGGGGAGGAGTGGCCGTCTCCGTGTGCCCCAGTGACCTCCGGGAACGGCCCCATCTGACACGTCGACCTTCCCCAGCCCAGCATGGCCCGGCATGCATGGGGGCTCAGGGACACAGGATCAGCCACAGTGGTGGCTCGGACGACAAGGCACGAAGCCCAGCAAGTCCGCTGAGCTCCTGGGGCCCGGGGGTCAGAAGGCAAAACAGCACAGAGTTGGGAGACATGGCCCCACAACACCAGCAAATCCTGGGGAAACAGTGGATGTGAGGGAGGGTTCGAGAAAGAAACCCGCGCCCCGGGCCCTCACCTGTGTGCTTCCAGACCCCATCCCGGGGAGGTCGTCTTGTTGTGCTTTACTGTGACAGAACGTCTCCCGGTACAGAAAACAGCATCACGCAGGAAGGGTCTCGGTGGGCGGGAATCCTGCAGGGACCCCGACGTGAGAATCTGGGGACCAGAATTAGCTTGGACCCTGCCCGTGGTGGTGGGACTGCCGGGGCCCCTCAAGTGTGAGGACCCTAACTCGGGGTGCGGCCAGAGGCCATGCAGGGGAAGGATGGGGCGGAGAGGATGGCGGGAACGGATGGTCTGGATCCAAACGTGCAGGGGATGCCCGCGGCTGTCTCCCCGTTGCCAGCCGCTGGCATCTCCCTTGCCGAGGACGGAGCCCGAGCCAGGCTCCAGAGTCAGCCCCAGTGGTAGGAAGCCAGGCACCTGGGCTGGAGTGGCCTGGCGGTCACCCTGACCTCACTCTCCCGTCCACCCCACAGGCGACAATGCCTCCCCTGATTCCCTGAAGCGGTCACTGCCCCCAGGGCACGCTGTGGTGTCCACCGGCTGACCTGCTGCCGAGGCCGGGGGTGGGGGGAAGCTGCCGAGGGGGCGGCACAGTCACCGGGAAGGACGGAGCCGGGCGGCCGGGGCAGCAGCTGGCCCGGGGCCCCGAAACGCCTGGGAACCGTTGGGGTTGCTCCCACGGCAGCTGGACGCGCCTCCTGGCGGGCCTGGGGACAATAATTAAGAATCAGGTTTCCGTCGAAAAGCTTTATTGCCGGGAGGGGTTGTAAATCAATAGACAACATTTTTATCGCAGGACGAAAATTAATTATTCAGTGTCGAACATGTTCTCGCTCGCTTCGCTGCCGCGGGGGCAGCTGCACTCGGGGGTGGAGGGCGATCCCAGGACGGCCCCCCAGGCCCCCCAGCGCAGAGGGAGCCTGAGCTCCGGAGCGGGTGCGCCTGCGCAGGGGCTTGGCGAGGAGGGGCCGAGCCGCCGATCCAGACGCTCTCGGACCCGAGGCTCCACGCGCCCCCCGGAGGAGCAGCCCCCCGCCCGGCCATCTATGATGCACGCAGGTGCCGCAGGTGCAGCGGAAGCCGACGGCGGACAGGTGGCCAAGCTCGATGAGGCTGGGCCGGCACGGTGCCTGACCCAGGTCACCTCCCATCCCCTCTCTCTGCCGTCCCCAAGGCCCTTCGGCCAGGGCTTGGCCAGCTGTGTCCTCCTAGGGGTCTAGCGAGGAAGCCCCAGTGACAGCTCCCCCTGTCGGTTTGCCTCTGACACTTCTGACCAGGGAGGGGGCGCTCAGGGGGCTCGGCCTGGGGGAGCAAGCGGTCATCGTCTATTTGAGGGTTTCAGGGACTACCCTGCAGCCCCCTGACCTGGCCCTGCTGTCGCTGCCCCCCCCCTCACCGACATCACTGCCCCGCGTGCAGAAGCGCTTGGACAGAAGCAGGAACCACCAAGTAAGCCCCAGAGCTGTCTGGAACGTGGCTGCCTGAGCCAAGGCGGGGGACACCTGCTCTCTGAACAGCGGGCTTGTCCCATGAAGGGCTTGGAAGAGAGCTCAGACTGGCCGCTCGGGCACATTAACTCATCTCTGCCTTTGGCCAGAGCTCACAGAGCGACTGGAGAGCAGAGCTGAGTCGGGACCCACAGGGAGGTTGTAGGGCTCGTGGGGCGGGCCGCCCACAGAGGCCACCATGGGCTCGAGAGAGAACTCGAGGAGGGGCGGGAGCCCCAGTGCACTGCGGAGGGAGTGGGGATGGGGAGCCCGCGCTGCAGGGCCTGCGGAAGGGGCAGGGAGGGCCCCGGGCTTAGGGTGGCCACAGTGTAAGAGCCCAGAGCTGCAGACATGGACCTGCGTCCGACCAGCCCGTCTGGGCCACTGTTTCCCTGGAGAGCAGAGCAGGTGGAGGCAGGCGGAAGTTGCACCCAGGGAGGTCGGGCTGTGTGCCAGCGGCTGGACAAGAGCAGAGTGACCAGTGCATGGACAGGGGAGGGGCTTGGGGCCTGCAGAGGGCTGGGCGAGTGTGACCAAGGCCAGCCTGCCCACCAAGCTTTGTTCCAGTTTTCAGGCCGTACTGGGAGGCACTGACCAGCACAGGCAGGCGGAAGTTGCACCCAGGGAGGTCGGGCTGTGTGCCAGCGGCTGGACAAGAGCAGAGTGACCAGTGCATGGACAGGGGAGGGGCTTGGGGCCTGCAGAGGGCTGGGCGAGTGTGACCAAGGCCAGCCTGCCCACCAAGCTTTGTTCCAGTTTTCAGGCCGTACTGGGAGGCACTGACCAGCACAGGCACGGGCCGAGGGGAGGACCCTGGTGTGTCCTGGGCCACATCGGTGTGCAAGAGGAGGGAGGGTCTTGGGTGGGCACGACCCCCAGAGGCAAGAACCAAGCTCTGTGCAGGGCAGGGCAGTGGCATGGGTGCAGCCCAGGAGGGCTGCATGGAGGAACTGCCCTCACTTTGGTCACTTTCTCCAGGGTGATGGACAGCGAGGACAGGGAGACGAAGGAGGCCCTGGTGGGCAGGAACGTGGGCAGGGGACTTTGGGTTTGTCCCCACCCCCTGCTGGGGCACTAAGTGCACCAAATCCAGAATTTCTCAACTTAGACCTCATGGCACCCTGGTGAGGGGTGCTGGTCATCCTTGCCTCCCCACAGATGCGGACGGCACAGCAGCGAGCCCTGCGGCAGGGGCTGGGATCTGCCCACCGCGTGGCCTTGCCCACGTGGCTGGACATCCCTGAGCCTCAGTCTCCTTCTCTTTGAAATGGGGCCCCTCCTTCCCGGGGTGGCCGTGCAAACCGTCGCGTGCCCTCCAGCAGGAAGGAACGGCAGCACCCCCTTTGCAAACCCACGGCAACCGGACATGTGTGGGCTTTTCAGAGACTTCAAGCTTCATCCAAGGAAGAGGCCAGCCTAGGGCACGTCTGCCCGTCGCCCCTGGTGTCAGAGGCTCAGGGAGGCGGCGAGGGGCAGGCCGTACCCCTCTCCGTGTCACCAAGGCCCTGTGACGGTCAGATACTAGTATTTCCGACACCGATATTTACACACCTCCCCGGAGGCCGAGCTGATGGCCCATCGGTGATCACGCGCAGCTAAAAAGACTCTATTGATCTGGGGGAAAAGGAAAGGTCGCTTTTTTTAAAACCCAAACCTATAAAACACTGAAATCCATAACCCCCCAGTTCCCGGGCTGTCGAGTGACATCCAAGCCGGGCTGCGGTCTCTGCGGCCTGGTCAATGCGACTCCATTAAGCGCCCCGCCCGCGCCCCCGCAGCCGTTCAGATCAACATGCGCCTCCACGTTTTAATTCTGCGTCCATTAGTGTCACGTTGCCGGCTCATCGGCCCAGCTATCGATCCCGAGGAAGGCCCGCTCAGGAGGCCTGCGCCCTGCTGGGGTCAGCGGGGGACGCGGGGACAGCTCTGCCCGCCCGAGGGCGGAGGCCGGCGCGCCTCCCAGAGCCCGTCCTTCGGCACAGAGTCCGCTGCCGACCTCGGGAGCCCGGGGGTGCCATGTGAGCCCGCTGAGAGCGCGCAGGCCCTCCCTCGGCGCCTTGCTCATGGAGCGCCTCCTGGCCTCGGGCTGCGGCGCCCGGTGCCGGGCCCTCCCCGGAACGAGAGAGGCCAAGGGCAGAGGAGGGCACACCTGCCCAGCATCTTTCCCCACCCAGATCTCCATCCCGTCTTGCAGGTGAGAATTCGAAGACTCTGAGAGTTTATCACCCCTGCCTGGCCCTTGCCTTTCTCTGCCTGACCCTTCACGGCACAGCCCCCCGAGACGCGGGGCGACATCAAAGATCGTGAGCATCATTCAAGCGCTGTCGTGGGGGCTTCCGTGCTGGACGCAGCTGGGGAGGGGACCAAGGGGCACCCGAAGCCCGTCCCACCTGCTGCAGGCGTGGCCTCGGGCACACGACCTAAGCTGTCCTGGGCTGTGCAAGGGAGGGCTTCGAGGAGGCCGGCGGGCGGCAGGGGCCCGGTCGGACCTTGCTCCTGTCCCAGAGCCGTCTTTCCACCCTGACCCCAAAAGCCTGTGTGGGCATTTCCTGCCGGCATGGAGTGACTCGCACTCCAGACCCTGCGCATGGTGCGAACTCCAGTGTTGCTATCACGGTCCCTCGTTGGAAATTCATGTCGTTGCCACGATGGAGGTTTGGGGAAGGAGTTAGGATGTAGGGCGATCGTGAGGACAGAACCTCCCAGCTCCAGCCCCCAGCAAAGCCCCTCGGGGCCCCAGGAAGGCCTGCTGAGAAATTCACTGATGCCAGGGGAGAGCGCTTGTGAGATGGGCGAGAAGGCCCCGGGTCGGGAGGGTCCAGCCCGGAAGGTTTCCAGAACGCGGCCATCACCTGCGGGGGGACGGGCGGTGTGAACAATGTCCCCCGGATCACGTCCGCCCAGGACCTCAGGATGTGACCTATTTGGAAATAGGGTCTTTGCAGATGTGACCACCTGGGATCTCGCGATGAGACCCTCCTGGGTTTGGAACGGGCCCACTCGGGGCTGCAGCTCCCAGTGCCTCCGCGGCCGTCACGGAGACTCTGCCACATGGTGTCACGGTCACAGAGTTCCTCCCCCCACGTGAACACAGCGACGGGCAGCTGGGTAGGTCGTGGCACCTGTTTGATCAGCCTGTGGGGACCGCAGCCGGGTTCCCGCCCGCAGAAGGCCGTGATGCCCCCTGCGCTGGCGGCCACCTGCCCTGAGGCCACGCGGCCGGCCACCTGCAGATGGACCCCTGATCCAAACATCACCCAGGGCCTTCATCACCCGCCAAATACGCGCCCAACAGGGTTGTGCCGGGGCCACAGGAGCGGAGGAAGATCAGGAGCCCTGGAGGAGGTCCCAGCTCACGAGATAAAGCCTGATGATGGGCGCCCGGCGGGCACAGACGGGGCTGCTGCGGGAGCGACCAGCTTCAGATTTCAGTGAACGCAGGAGCGTGTGTGCGGCTCCTCGCTCCGTCCCCGGCAGCCCCAGCACCGGCACGTCCCCAGTCCTGCGGCTGCCTCCCCTGCTCGCTGAGACAGCCCGCCTCTCCTCTCCCGCATCGGAGGTGAGCCCGACCCGCCACGGCCATCCCGCCCCTGGAACCAGGTCCCAGCTGCACAGCGGCCGGCAGTCCTGGCTGGGGGGTGACCGGCTACAAGTCGCAAGTTCTGCTGCTGGGAGGGGAAGAATGAGGCCTGGGGACCAGCAGGCGTGGCTGCCGTGGCAGTTCTTCAGGTCCTGGGAGCAGAACCAGCCCAGCCCAGTTTATGCTTCTGCAACCGGCGCCCACCTGAGGGTCCGAGGAGCGTCAGGGTCCGCGGGCCGCCCTAGGGACCCACCACGGAAGGACATGTTGAGGCTCGGACACCTCCTCCAACCCGGGGTCTGAGCCAGTGAGCCACAAGCATCCTCATCCTCATTCACCAAGTCAAGGTCGAGGACCTCAGTGGCGAGATCATTTTGGAAACAGGCGGTTGCCCGACCCTGTGAGTTAGGTGATGCCCTTGAATTGTATACAAAATCAGGGCTAATGAGGCAAATTTTCTATTAAGTGTCTTTAACCCCACACACAACAGAGAAACACTGGGCCGCGTGGTCAGGGGAAGGCACCCAGCACCCCAGAAGAGGGCCTGCGGGGGTGTGGGCTGCGGGTGCGAGGGGCCTGGGATCGTCCGAAGGAGGTCAGCCGTGGCTGGTGGACCAGGCCAGGGAGGCAGAGCAGGTGCAGGCCAAGAAGCCGGGGACGAGGGGAGGGAGGCACCGCTCCGCCGGACCCTGGGGCATTTCTCCAGTCCCCCACACACCCCCCCTCAGAACTGGCACTGCACCCCCTTCTCACAGACGGTGACCTGGGGTGGCCTGCAGCGAGACTCGCTGGTCTGTCGGCCCCACGAGGGGCCCTCGCCTCTCTTCCTGGGTCCCTCTGTGTCCTAAGCCTGGGATCTGAGGACCTCCCACCAAGACCCCATCTCCTGGTGAAACTGTGGGACCAGAGGAGCCAGGGCTCCCGGGACTCACTGTCTGTCCCTGCGACAGGCTCAAAGCTGCGGGCTGAACTGAAGGAGAAAGAGACGTGCCCGAAGCTGGGGTGGCTTCCTGCGGAAACTTAGAATGCCCGAACACAGGTGCTGAGTGATCGTGGTGGTTGGGGTTCAGGATTCCTACTATTTGAACTCCACTCTCGCACACTATCAGGACTAGACCTCGTTCACAGATGAAGAGAGATTTGGGAGAGCCAGAGAGGACTGCTCTCTGGCACTCTGGGGAGCCAGGGGCTGGGGCTGCCGTCAGGAGAGGGGAACCCAGGGGCTGGGGCTGCCGTCAGGAGCAGGGGGCTCCAGGGGCTGGGGCTGCCGTCAGGTTCCAGGCGAGTTGGGGGCTGGGGCCACAAGAAGAAAGGAGGAGCCCAAGGGGCAGCCGGCTCTTGCCCCTCCTGCTGACCTGAGCCAACCTCCTACAACAAATTTCCAACCTCACACTGGAGCCGCAGCCTCCTTGCTCGGAGCCCAGGTAACCTCAGCAGCCTCCGTGCGTTACAAAGCACGGAGATCGGGTTTGCCAGCAGTGACTGTTTGCACGCATGGGGTTCGATGTCAAACACCTTCGGCAAACGGAGATGGGATACAGTGTGAAAACATTGGTTATTTCTGGCTTCTGAGCGCGGGCCAGTTAGTCCCACCCTTCCCAAAGTGCCGCCATTGGGTCTTCTTCCGGCAGACCACCTGGCAGCTGAGTCCCCTCACCCTGGATCACTGACATTTGTCACCAGTGGATCAATGTCCCCGGGGCCCCCGGGAGGCCCCAGTCCCTGCTGCCCTCTCCAACTGCAGAATTAAGAGCCGAGGCTGTTGTTGGTGTTGTAACAGGCTGTGTCTCCCAGCTCTGGTTACACGGAGCTGACCGTCCGCATGCTGGGGGACCCGGAGCAGCTTCTCCACAGGGCCGGGCTGCAGATGCCGCCAGGGCCCCCTCCCTGCTCCTGGGGGCCAGGGGCTGGACACCTAGGGCCTGGGAGCTTCAGGGGCCCAGCCTTGGTTCCAGGCCCAGAGGGGAAACCCAGCGCCCAGGGCAAGGGCGAAGGTTTGCCCTGAGCCCCATAGCACAGAACTGAACGGTTATCATTTCATCAGTTTCTTTTGGAATTCTTAAAATTCCAAAGCTTAGCACATAAGGTCCTTCATGAGGGAACCCTGCTCCCCAATTGCATCAGGAACCACTGACTACATGCACACACACACACAGACATACACAGGCATGTGCACACACGTGCACATGCACACATGCACTCTTACACATGAATGCTTGCACTCACACATGCACACACATGCATGTGCACATGCACCCTCACATGCAAGCATGAGTGCACACGTGCACATGGACACACGCACTCTCACACACGCACACACATACATTGCACATGTACGCACACACTCTCACGTGCATGCATGCATGTGCACATGCACGCTCCCACACGTGTGTGCACACACATGTGCACATGCACAAAATGCTCTCACACATGCACGCGCACACAATGCTCTCACGCGTGCACGCACTCTCACACATGCATGTGTGTGCACATGTGGGCATGCGCGCGCACAGACACACACACACACACCCCTCACTCGAACGACCGAGTTCCCACTTCAGTTCAAGGTGCCTGCTGTCACCTACTGCCCAGACTCCTCACAGGCGCCTCCTTCTGCCTCTAGAGCCCTGTCTGCTCCCTTCCTTTGCTCAAGCGATCCCTGTCCCTTTTACAAAACCCAGCCCGGCAGTCACCTCCCCCACTGGGTAGGGGGCCTCCTCTGGGCGCCACCTCCCCTGCATCCCTTCCTCCCTGCTCGGGCCACCCCTGGGCTCCACCCGCCTGCTCCACCAGGCCACTGGGACTGCTTTAGGGCTGGGGCCACATCTCAGTGTCTTGTGCGTCCTCGAGCCTAGAGCCTAGTAGCTGCTCAGTAAATACAGAATGTGTGGCCATCTCCGTGTTCAGCCAGTGAAAGAGCATCTAACCCAAAGACTTAGCCCCTCGCCCCCTCCACTGCTTTCGCTGACCTGGGGGTGGGCCCAGAAGGCTGCGCCCCGGCGGATCTGGGCCAGCTTCACATCTGAGTGTCTGAGCGTCTGGGAAACTCCCCGGGGGAAGGACCACAGACCTTCCCTCCCCCCAACTCCCAGAGCAGGGCCTGAGGGCAGGGAGGCTGTCTGTGAAGAGACCCGTGTGGGCTCGGCACCTGCTGCCAGGCCAGCGCCGGCCTCTCCCTCCAGCCTCCGCCCGGCTCCTCCGAGGACAGAAGGCAGCCGGTCCCGTCTGTCCCTCCAGGGATGCTGTTCGGCCCCAGCAGAGCTGCCCTCCGGGGTGGCCTCGTTTCTCAAGGTGTGCAGAGCTGCGAGTCTGGCAGGAAGGGTCCCATGCTCCAGGAAAGGGCCAGGAGGGCCTTGGGTGCCGTGTCTGAGGAGCCCTCGAGGCCCCAAGGGGAGGCTGGGGTGGGTCGCCCGCCCAGGGGGAGGGAGGTTCTGCCGTTCTGTTTGGAGTTGTGCACACACTGCCTGACATCGTCACACTGTCCCGGCGGGGGAAGGGGGCGCAGCAGGTGGTTATAGACCAAGCAGCTCAAACACACAGTTACTCTCTCCAACTTCTGGAGGCTGGAAGGGAAATCAAGGGGTCGCAGGGCTGGTTCCTTCTGAGGCTGGGAAGGAGACCCCCCCCCCGGGCCTCTCCTGGCTTCTGGGCACTTGCTGGCTCCCTCGGGGGTCCCTGGCTTGTAGACGCATCTGCCCGTCTCCACCTGCATAGGGCAGGGCCGCCTCGAGTCCTCACACAGCATTCTCCTGCTCTGTGTCTGTCTGTCTCTCCTCCTCTTGCAAGAACACCAGACGCTAGATTGCGGGCTCACGTCTGCCAGTGTGACTTCATGTACACTTACACTCAGTGACATCGGCAAAACCCTATTTCCAAGTCAGGCCACAACCACAGGTACCAGTGCTGGAATATGAGCACGTCTCTTTGGGGAACACAATTCCACCCACAACAGTCACTTGAGGCCGCGGACCCCCTGAGATTGTCCAAAGCCAAGACATCGAGGGAGAAAGATGGAGCCTCTGGCCAACCCTGGGAACACCTCCAAAGAGCAGGCAGAGGAGTTTGTAAGAAGTAAGTCCTCATCAAAGACAGCATCGAGAACACGGGGTGTCAATTCACAAACTGGGAGAAAGTATTGGCAGCACTCGTGATACAAAAAGAATTTGTGCAGCAAATATATAAAGAGTCCCTACAAATCAACAAGAAGAAACTCAGGTAAAAGACACAAGCAAGTGTTTCACAAGAGGGGCAAAAGGAATGGCCCATAAGCCTATGGAAAAACGATTCACATCGACAACAAGGGGCGTTCAGATAGAGGACAACGAAATGCTATCTTGGCCCGGCAGACTGGTGACATTCCAGGCCGACGCTCTGAATGCTGTCAAGGACACTGGGGTCAGCACCACTAGCTTGGGGAGCAGGTCCTGAGGGTCCATGGGGAGCCAACCACCGGGAAGAGCTCTGTAGAAGATTCGGGGGCAGGTCCAGTGTTTTAGGAAAAGTGGCCTCCTGGTACCATGGGTCTCCAGACGGCTCTTGAAAGATCCTACACACAGCTGCTGGGGCGAGTTCGGAATTACCAACACAAACACTTACGCGGAAATGGACTGCCTGAGCGTGGGTCTCGGTCACAGGCATGGCTCAGGGGCCGGAGAGGACACAGGTGGTAGATGCAGAGCACCCGTCCCCAGGCCCAGCCCGCCGCACCCTCCACAGCCTCAAACATCTCGCTTCTTTGGGCCTCAGTTTCCTCATCTACAGAGCAGAAAGCATGACACAGGCCCCCTAGCCCCAGCTCTTTCTGCACATACGTGTGGACGTTCATGACAGCGCCTGCCGCCTCACAGGGCATGTCCTGACAGCCAGAGCCGGGCCCGCTAAGACCCCGAAATCTTCCTGCAGGACCTTCCCCCACAACCTCCCTTGGTTGGCCCCCAGAGCTGGGCCAGCAGTGGCTCTGCAAACTCGTTAGGCTTCCCTCCTCAGCTGGTTTGTGCCAACAGCCCCAACATAAATCCACAGGCTGGTGTTTGGAGCAGGGAGACACATTCTTGGCCTCCGGCTCATACCTTCTTGTTTTCCCCAAGTCGGTGAAGCAGCCACATCTCCACCAAGTTGGTCCTACAGTGGGTAGGAGGTCTGGCTCTCCTGATCGGATTGGACCCCAGGCAAGGCCTCCCAACAGACTCAGGAATGGAGAGAGTCATGGGAGCCAGGGCACTTCCCGCGGACAAGCACCCCCTATCTTGCACCCACTTCCTCCAGTGGGAAACCCACTTCCCAGTTTCTCAGAATAATTGGGGGCATTTGTGCTGCAGGCTGGCCAAACCCCATGATGGGCCTCTGTTCTCTTGGGTTCCTGGAGTTCTGGTCTCCACTCCGGTTTCCTCATGCCCTCCCCCACCCACGCACAGCCCCGTGCAGGACCCGGGATACCTTGGGGACTAGCCCTGGCATGCCCTCAAGGGGCTCACAGGCCCACAAAGGACAGAACCAGGCACCCCACGGTGTGCCGTGAGTGGGAGTGTGGGAGCACCATGGGGTCCCCAACTCTCTCGGCCTCAGAGATAAACCCTGCTTTGCAGATTCCCCCTACCCCAGCCCCGTCTCCTTCCACCGAAGTTGCTGCCCCAGACCTCCCGACAGGCTCCACGGCCCAACGCGCCCTAAGTGCTGGACACAGACTGCTTGCCGTCCAGCCTCCCCTGCAGTAAGGTACAGCCAGGTGGGAGCTGGGGCGACGTTTGGAATTTGGGGGGAGGCATGTGGTGGTAAGGTGCTGAGCGCAAGCCAGGGCAGGCTTAGGTCCCTGCGTGCCATGGCCTGCAGCACGAGAGAGGCTTGGGTCCCTCGCTGGGCCAGGCTTGATGTCTCCCCTCCGGGCGCACCCCTCCCTCTGCTGACTGCACCAGTCGGGGTGCACGGGGGAGCCTGTGGGTGGCGTGTAGGGCAGCCGACACGCCACCCCAGTCTCCCTGGGACTGCCCACTTTTTAGCATGGAAAGTCCTACATCTTGGCAAGCCCCTGAGTCCTGAACCCCGGACCCTGCTCTCTCTGGGACAGGAAGACCCGGGAGTCCCTCCCCACCATGAATAAGCCATTGCTCCTGGGAAGCCACATGCATGAGTGAGTCCAGACAAGGTCAATGCCAGCTTGAAACTCACTCTCTGGAGCCGGGCCCTGCGGACTCACACACCCCGTGGCTCGGGGGAACGTGCACACGCTGCTTTCTGAGAACTGGAGCTTCCTTGAAACGAAGGGACCTTATAAAGCTGCATCCTTTAGAGTTAAAAACTGGGCTCAGGAATCCTCCAAATGAATGTCCGATTGCTTCTCCCCCCGAACGAGCCAAGAGAACATCAGCCAAAGAACGGAGCTCACCAGGGGACTGGGCGGGGAAGGTCAGTGGGGCAGAGTTTACGTGGGGGGCAGGGCTGGGCAGGGTTCTCCAGGGAAACAGAGCCCATAGGAGACATCGAGAATAAAGATAGATACGTCAGCTATGGCGATATGCAGATATCTGTATTTATTACAGGGAATTGCCAAAGGTGACCATGGGAGCCGGGAAACCCAGTCTACAGACCTGATGTCCCAGTTGGAACCCAAAGGCCAGAAGCTACGGTAGAAAAGCAAAGACCCAATGTCCCAGTGTAAAGGCCATTGGGCAGGAGAATTCCCTCCCCATGGGGAAGGGTCAGTCTTTTGTTGTATTCAGGTCCTCAACTGATGAGATGTGGCCCACCCACATGGAGAAAGCCATGTTTTACTCACTCTACTAATTCAAATGTTGACTCATCGAAAAATCAATGCCCCCCCCCAGTGCTCCTAGAATCACATTTGACCAAATATCTGGGCACCCCCGGCCCAGTCACATTGACACATAAAATTCAGTATCACAGGGGTGATGAGAAAGGTTTGGATGAAAACAGTGGTGGTGGGTGCACACCAGGAGCACATCTAATGTCCCTGAATGATGTCCACACAGATGACGCAACAATAAAGATTGTGCTAAATGTATTTTATCACAATTTTTAAAAACACACAAAACAGGTTTTTACAGTTGCCGATTTTACAGATTTTTTTTTTTAAAGGAGCATTAGCATTCACTTTGGCAGCACACATACTAAAATTGGAACCATACAGAAAAGATTAGCATGGCCCCTGCGCACGAAACTCTGTGAAGCATTTCATTTTTTTTAAAGCTATAATTAGCAAAACTGTTTCCATGACGCACCAAACCGGAGTCGGCAAACCGTGGGCAAAGGGCCCGAGAGCCGGCGTTCTTTACTCCCAGGCGGCACGGCCTCCCTCTGCCGTTGCGTCAGGGAAGCCGCCAGAGGCAATGCCTGAGTGAAGGGGCACGTCTGTGTTCCAATAAAACTTTATTTGTAGACACAGAAATTAAAATTTCATCTAAAATTTTCAAGCCACAAAATTTTCTTCTTTTGCTTTTGCTTTCTCCAACCTTTGAAAAACAGGAAAACCGTTCTCAGCAGGTGGGATTTGGCCCGGGAGCTGTAGTTTGCTGGCCCCTGACCTAAATGAATGGGAGCTGGGGCCAGGCCTCCAGGCAGGCGCCAACCGTGAGCCCGGCCGAGGGGGCTCAGCCACGCCTGGGGCACCTGAGGGGTCAGGGGCCTGCTCTCACCGCGTGTGCCGGACAGGGCAGGGCAGGACCCCCACCCGCAGGTGAGCAGCTGGGCCCTGCTGGGACAGCGGACCTTGTCTGGCGGCTGGAAGGACCACGCGCCCACCCAGGAATCTCACCCTGTACTGTGTCCTCCCTGACACGCAGCCCTTCCCCCGGGTCCTCCCGGTGTCCCTCCCGCCCAAGTGTGGTTTACGCGCCCAGCGGGAACACGAATGGCCATGAGCATGACCGCCCCGTACCAGGCGCGGCAGCAAGACGTGTCCCCCAACAGCACCCAGCAAAGAGCGTGGGGGCGATCGCGTGTTCCCATAGCACAGAACAGGTGAGACCCATCCAGGGCTGACCCATGGGGGGCTCCAGGGGCAGAGACAGGGGTGCCCTCTGGCTGTTGCTCCCTCTAGCCCCAAGCCAGGGTCCATCTGCACTATACACCCGCCCACGTGTGGGGTCGGTGCACAGGTGTCTGGAACCGCACCGGGGTCTTTGCGGCTGTGCGCTCCCCATAGTCCACAGGACGAGCCTTCATTGGCTGCCTCCGTGGGCCTGGCTGTGTGCCCAGTGCTGGGACAGAACCCTACTGGGTCGTGCCCCTCGCCACCCCCCCAGACCCCCTCACGGGGTAGGTGATCTCAGTCGCATGTTACAGACAAGAGCGCTAAGACCAAAGAGGTGAAGTCAGCGTCCTCAAGTCACACTCAGCAGATGACGCCCCACCCCCGTCTGCCTGACTCAGAAACAGCACTGGTCTGCCCTGGCGGCAGCCTTTCCCGGGGCGGGGTGGGGGTGGGGGTCGCAAGGGGTTGTGGTGTCTGCCTTCCTCTCCAGGAAGCCCAGGCCCTCAGCACGGACCCCAGACCTAGGAAGAGCCAGCCCCTTCCCCGCACCCCAAATGCTGGCTGCCCCGGCGGCCGGCGTTCAGGCCACAAATACCCTGACAAGACGGGTCTTCAATGTGAAATCGCGGCCATCAGCAGGGCCTGGCAGCCCAGCCTCCCATTAGAGCCAAATGAATAACTCCGTTTAGAGAAGTCATTTGGGGCACTGCCCCAGACAATGACTCCTGTCAAAAGATTTACCGAAGCTCACGGGCAATGCGGCGGGAGGCCCCGTGGGCCTGGCCTCAGAGTTTATCAGCTCATGCAGAAAACAAAGATTGCAGCGTGGACCATTTTGCCGCTGAAATTCATGCCTTTTGACCCCAAATGGAGAGATAATCCCAGGGCTTGTTTCCACTTGAGCTTGGAGATGTAAGTAGCTGGCTTTGAAGCGGAACCTCACATTGGCCTCGGGTGGAAAACAAAGCAACCACGCAGCTGAAGACCGTGGTTTGTTGCCTCATTCCACCACTCCGCCCCCATCAGACAGCAACCCCCAGGGAGAATTCTATTTTACAACTGGGTGCTTGCTAGAGCTTTGGGATGAAGTCCTGTACTTGCTCCATTCCCATAATGAAGATTGCAAACTTGATCACTATTTATTTTCTCCTTGGCTGCCAGGAAGCTCAAAAGTCCAAAAAGCTTAAATATCTCAGCTGTGTTGGTCCTTTATAATATAATAAGGGCATTCTCTTTAAGCTAGTATTGTGGCTTCTATTTGGATTTCATTGTTTGTTTAATGTGCCTCATGCTGTTAGCCCTTCAATTCCTCTGTTGGAAAAGTGGGGGGAATGAGTAAAATGAAATAACAAGGCAGAGTGGAGAATGGACAACACAGGCTGGGGTCTGCTGACCTGCTTTGGGTTGTAACAGCTGATGGGTCATTTGCTTCTTTGATGGTATGAAATATCTGTTTCCTGCCCAAGTGTGACTCTGGTTCTAGGTCAGTGTTGACCACCGCTAACCATGAACCTGCCAATGGCCGCTCAGGATTGTCAGCTGGGACTGTATCAGTCAGCTTTGCCTGGTAACAACCACGTCCCAGATTTCACAGCTCACAGCAACAAACATGGACCTCTCATTCTCAGTGGCTCCTCTGAGAAGACCCTTTCCAGGGACCCAGGCTGAACCAAAAGGCCCAGGTCGGGCCATGCTTTTCTGGCAGTGGGTAAAAAGGGCCAGAGGGCTGGAGAAAAGCCCGGAACAATTCCCAAACTGCTGCTCAAGCCCGTCCACCCCCAAGCCACAGTCAGCGGGTGGGAAGTTGCTACAGTCCCCTGGAGGGCTATGGCCGCACATTAGCACAGCTGCGGCTTGGCTGGCTGGCTTCCAGAAGGTGGACAGAAAGCCTAAAGCAACGGTATACTCTGCCGTGAAAAACCCAGAAAGGAAGCCCCGGGTGGGCAAGGCTCTGGCTGGCCTGCTCGTCCAGCACCGGACGCCCAGGACGCTATAGGTCTCCACAGAAAAGACTGGAATGTGCAGGTGATGAGCACACAGTGGCCTGGCTGACTGAGTCACCAGCAGTCCCAGGATGGGGCACGTGTGCCAGGCTCCACTGCTCGGGGTTCCCTCCTGCCTGCAGACCCCCCCAGCACCTCTCCCATAATAAGATGGGGAGACAAGAGCAGCAACCCCCCAGGACAGTGCACATCAGTCCCAGCACACACCAGGTGCACGGCAAGGACATGGGAAAGCAGTTTCCTGTGCCTTCAACCTCTTTGAGCATGTGGTCCCGTTTAAACAGGACAGACCGGGTGACAGACACCAAATATGTGTGCACATTGCCACCATAAGTGGGGATGATGATGAGGATAACAGCCAATAGTCACAGAGCATTTACTGAGCCCAAGGCCCTGTGCTCGCAAGATAGGAATTATCATCCAAATTTTACACACAAGGGGATCAAGGTGTGACAGCTTTAAATCTGTCTGTGAATTCTTGGACCTCCTCACATTGAGAGTCAGGGTCATAGACCACACATGCACACATGCACACACACACGCACACGTATCTGGCTGTGCGGTAATGATACTCCTACCTTGCTCACCAGAACACAAGTGCCAGGAGCCTTGCCCTGCATGAGAGAAGTTCCATTCCCTGCGGCCGCCACCCTGGGAGAAAACACAGCCAAGTGCAGAAGCCAGGCCTGAGTGCTCCGGTTGGCAGCCCAGGTCTTTGCAGCCCAGGCACCAACCACAGAGGCAACGAGTCTTCAGAGAATCCCAGCCCCCAGCCCCCAGCCCCCGAGTCATTCTTTTCCTCAAGGCAGGGGCCCCCAACATGGTGGAGCAGAGACGGGCCACCAGTGCTGGCTCTTTCCAAAATGACTGTTTCATGCCCCCACTTTTGGGGTGGTTCTTCATGTGGGAACAGGACAGAGATTGGTTGCCCTAACAAATCCAGAGCATTAGGTCTGGTCCTGGGCTGGAGCAGGAAGTAAGAAGACCTTGCAGAGACTGCCCATGAGGCCAAAGAAACAGAGAGAAAATGCTCTGGGGAAGAAGGAGGAGCATCGGTCTGCCATGGCCCAAGGGGAGCAGTTGCCACCAGTGACAAGAAGAAGAATAGGAAATGCACCCAGTAACTCAGTGATCTAGCAGCTGGTTTCTGTATGGGCCACGTAGTAAATATGTGAGGTGCTGAGGACTAGACAGTGTCTGTTGTCACTTCTCAGGTCTGTAGCAACCGCCAACAAGGCATGAAAAGGCGGGCATGGCTGCATTCCAATAACACTCTGTTTACAAAACAGGCAGCGGGCTGGATTTGGCTCCTGGGCTATAATTTGCTGATCCTTCATCGAGTGAATATTTCCAGGGAAAAACATCGAAAGTGCCACCTCTCTTCTTCTGCTGCCTGTGATAAAATGCAAGAGAAGGATGAGAAGTGACTGGCCATTGTTCAAATTTCAAGAAAAATTTAGAGAAAATGCAAAGGAGCCAGGACTTGCTGGATTTCAAAATAAAAGTGTTTCTCTGTCCACATTTGAAAATGCCTTCAAATTTTAAAATGCATCAAGTCTTAAAATGCCTTTAGAGAGAAGATCAAATCCAGAATGGGGTTGCAAAATTCTTTAAGTGCTCAGAAAGATCTAAAGGGGAAGCTCACAGATAAAGACCCTTTCCAGGACTTAACCGGCGTCCCCTTCACCCTCTTGCTTAAACAGTCTTCAAGAATCTCAAAATAGAGAAGAGCTGCTCTTATAGGAATGTGTGGTGGCTGTGTGTCTGGTCTAACAGACTGAACGACTGAACACCAGTAACCACCATAGGAAACCCACAAGGTCCTAAAGAGGATTTCACTGTTGAAATTTCTGTCAAGAAAACCCCAAGAAGCCCTTTCACTCTAAACTACTACAGGCAAGAAGCAGGCTGGGAAGGTCACCTAGTTGCAAGCACAGGCCACTTCTGGTGACAGGGGACCACCCAGAGGGCAGCCAACAGCCATGGAGAACAAACCCTAGGGAAGATGAGTAGGATTGGTCTTTGGAAGTGCTCTGCGCGGTGGCCTCTCTGGGCCCCTGGTACCCCACTGTTTGAATGCCTCCCTTTGAGGGCTACAGGTGACTGTCTCTTTAGTCTTCAAATGGAAAGGGGGCCAGAACCACAAGGGGAGGCATCTCCCACACCTGGGGCTGATGAACACCATGAGACCCTGGTTCTGAACCCATGACAGGGGAGACAGGGGGTTGTGGAAGGAGGTGAGTGTGATTTGCACGTGGAAGGAACATAAATAATCCATGGTCAGAGGACAGACTGGGGCTTTAAAACACGTTCACGAATTCTTTGAGGCCTCTCAGGTGCAGATGTGGAGGCCTATGTCCCTCCTTGAACCTGGCAGGCTTGGGGCTTGCTTAAATCCAACAGAAAGTGGCAGAAAGGACTCTGCACTCAGAGAGGTGACTCAGTTTCCCCCTCACTCACTGATACTCACGTCTGGACCCCAAGCCTCCGTTACACACAAGAAGGCAGCTGCCAGGCTGAGAGGAGGCTGGGTCACACAGAAGGGCCCCTGGGCCCAGTTAGCAGCCCTCCTCCTTGATGGGCACACCTGTCACTGGCACTTGCTCCCTTTTGTCCTCACCCTTGATGGGAGCATCACCACCCTCACCGCCTACTCTTCACCTCTCCCTCTCCATGCACACCTCCCATCCCACACCCCCATCTTCCCGCTGCTCTGGATCACCATTTCCCACTCACCACCTCTTCCGAGGTGACCTCCAGAGTCCTGGCCCTGGCCCCAGCCCACTCATCTGTCTGCCTCTGGGTCACACGCTCAGCATCTGAGGCTCCAGGGCACTTCCCAGGCTGGGAAGCTAGTCTCAGGTTGACCCTTTCACCCATCCCCTCCCCTGCCCCATCACCAAAGCCCACCCACTCCTACCCACTGTTCTAGACCCTTCGCCCGCTTATCTCCATTAGTAGAGTCTGCAGTGTCGCCACCCCCGCTTGCTCTTGTTGGAATATCAGCTCGCGCCAGCATCTGGCTCAGGACTGGATTTGGGTCGAATGGGTGAATGGAGAGCGTTGGGCTCAGCCAGGCCTCCATCCCACCCCTGCTCTGTCCTGCACTGACCATGAACCCTGAATGGGCAAGGTGTCCTCTTCGTGCCACCTGACCCTACATGAAGAATGGGGTGACTTGGCCTGCCTTTCTGGGGCCCTGCGAGTGTTTGCTGAGCCTGCAGAGCCAGCAGCTCCCAGAGGCCCTGCCCCCAGCTCCATCCTGCCCCTCACTGTGACCTTGCCCACCCCCCGACTCAAGGTCTCTGAGGTTCGGTTTCCCATCTATGCAGGGGAGACCAGCCCCTGCATGGGTGGTGGGGGAAGGATTCTGTGGGAGGGGGGCTGGAAACTAACACCAGGACGCCTTTGGTCCTTCCCTCCCACGCTCCCCCCAGCTCATCCTTACAGAGGCCCTTCACAGCAGCATGATCGCCCCCACCTCCTAAACCAGGAACCATGGCTCAGAAAGGTGAAGCGGCCCTCTACACGGCAAGCAGAGGAGCGTGGATTTGAACCCGGTCTGTCTGTCTGTCTGCATTGGTTGGCCTGGGCAGGGGTTGGGGTCTTTCCTGGGTGCGTGACTGTGCCTTTTGGGGGTTATTTCTTACTGGGCACGGTGGGGGGGGGTGTCAGCCACCCACGGGCAGGACTGCGGTCCAGGTCAGGGGCCTCGCCCCCTGCGTGCCCAGCCCAGCTGCCCAGCCCAGGACAAGGTGCACGGGAGGCGTGCAGATGGCTGAAGAGGACGGAAAGACAGCCTCACAGTGTGGAGCAGCTGCCTCTCTGCACGGGCGAAGCACGCGGACCCCCAGAGTCGCTAGACGGTTACCACTGCTGAGCGATGGCCTCTGGCCGGTGTGTAAGGCGGCCCAGCTGTGTGCACAGGGGCCTGGCCGGTCCACGTGAGAGCTCCGTCCAGGCAGATGTCCTTGCTGCGAGGGCCTCCAGTTACCATGCCTGCCCCAGGCCTGTCCCCAGAGGTGCAGCAAGGCAGCCCCAGGTCACAAAGCAATCCATCCTCTCTACTCACTCCCAGCCCCTCAAGAGGCAGCACCTTCGAGCTGTCACTCGCTGTGAGCTGTCACTCACTGTAACCTGATCACCGCAGGACAGGGGTCTGGGGGACCCAGACAAGAGACATCTTAATTAGTGGCTTTTCCGGAGCAGCCAGAGCCCCAGACATCTCTTAACTTGTCTGAGCCGGAAATCCGGGCTTCCCGTGTGGATTGCTGGATCTGGGTGGTGGGGCTGGGTGGCTCTGCACGTGTATGCGGGGCGTGGGCATGGTCTGTGATGCCGCCAGGGGCCGACGGGCTCATCTGGGGTGCCTGGGCCTAGCTTCCCTTCCCGGGATGCGGAAGTGAGCCTCCATGCTCACAGGAGGTCACACAAGGAGGACAGTCCCTGGCCTGGACGGTGGAGCACCACACGCAGAGTTCCAGCTGGGAGGGGCTCCCAAACCTCCCCACAATCCCGATGATCGGAACGCCCTGGGAGCTGTGGCAGGGACCAGATTTGGGGGCCGAGCCCTGGATCTCCGGGGAGGGAAGCTCGTCCTCTGCTGGCGATGGATGGGCCTGGCAAGGTGGCCCCTGCTGCCTCTTTAACGCAGAGCCGATGCCCCTGACAGGAGTGCTCCAGGTGCCTCACAGACCAGGGGGCGCCCAGACAGGCGAGCCGGGGCCTGGCAGAGCAGGGAGCAGGGTGCTGGGAGCTGGAGAGCCAGCAAGAGGGCCAATGTCTTCACCCCCAAACCAAGGACACCCACCGTCCACACCACACGCACCCTTCCCCACGCAGCCGAAGCATTTGACCTGCATCCGTAGGGTGGGGGTGACCCCGAGGACGGAGGCGGGGGAGGGAGAGGGGACCTCAGCTGTGCCTGTAAAGTTTTATTTGCTGAAATAGAAAAAGTGCGTGCAGCCACCATGGCGGCGTCAGTGACAAGGGCAGTGACCGCGATCCCCTGACCGCTCGGAAGTTCTACGGGTTGCTGCAGGGTAGGAGGGGGCTCAGGAAGCGGGGTTGCTCCTGCTGCTGGCGCCGGCACCTGTGTCCCGGGCGACCTTGGGGGAGTGGCTTCAGTGCCCGGGCCGCAGCTCCTGGGGACAGGGCGTGCCACCCAGGGGTTCTCGTGACACGGGAACTTGCACAGACCCCGCTCTGGGAACCCTGAGCAAGTGCCGGGACTAGGGTGGGGGGGAGCCTCGGGGGCGCAGGATGGAGGGGAGACGGGTGGGCTTGGGGAGGCGGCGTCTGGAGGGAGAACTCCCGGGAGGCTGAGCTCCGTGTTGGGGATGAGGGCCGTGTGGGAGGCACGAGTCCCCCCAGTCACCAGAGACGTGCTCCTCCCTGCCTCAGGGCTGCCGTGGAAGACTCCCTTCTGGGGGCCTGGGGGCAGCAAGGAGGGCTGGAGGGATGGAGCTGCTCCCTCGGGCCGCGAAGCCGGTCCCTGGAGGGCCCTGCGTGGCTCCGGTGACGCCATCTGTGCGCCCCCTCTCTGGCCTGGCTGAGCCTGGGGTCTTGGCAGGACCTCTCCAGAGCAGCTGAGGTCACGCCCCCCGCCCTGTCCAGATGGGCCTGGGTCCACCCCGCCCGCGGCAGACGAGGACAATGGCCCCTGTTGTTGGCCGGCTGCCCTCGGCCACATTCTCCAGGGACCTAATGACCCTGAACAGGGGCCGTGAAGAGGTCCTTGCTGACTCAGCGAGATGCCCACTCGCTAATGAAGGGCCGTTGGAAAGGGCCTTGACCTTGGTCAGCAGGCAGGAGCCTTCCATCCAGGGAAGAGACGAGACGAAAGGTGATGTCACTTCCTGCCCTGCCTGGAGGGCTTGCCCAGCCTCGTGGGAGATGAGGGCCAGGGCTCAGCGGGCACAGAGAGCAGGTCTGGGAGCTCGAGCCATGGTGGGAGTTGGGTCTGAGATTTAAAGCAGGCACTGTTCCCACGGAGGAGGGACACAGCAGGGACCACGTCATCTGAGCCGTGAAAGCCAGGACCGAGGGCAGCCCCAGGTGCTGTGGGAAGGCAGAGTGGCTCTCACCCCACCTGGACACCAAGGAAGGCTGCCCAGAGGAGGTGACCTGGAGTCACATCTCCAAGGATGGCTCGCATTAGCCAGACATCACAGAAGGAGGAAGGGACTCCAGGCATGAAGCTGCAAGGACAATCATTTTTCAGCACAGGGGCTGGTGAGATGACAAATCATTCGTCATGACTACATTCTGGCCTCCCAGCAATAAAAGGCTGGGCCTGAACAGGGCAGTGGGGAAGCACCAAGGGGATGGCCCAGGGAGGGGTAGGTCAGATGTGTTAGAAACAACCCTCCAGGTTGGAGGCTAGGAAGCCAGTGGGGGGACACGGGATGGTCCAGGAGAAGGTGGGGAGAGTGGGACAGATACAGGAGCCAGGAGCGAGGCCAAGGCATGGGCCAGGGATCGTCTGCGTAGAGGGGGTCTAGGAATGCTCGGATCCCTGCCGGACACTGAGCAGAGACCCTGAGGCAGGAAAGCACAGAATGTAGGGGGAGTGATAACAGGTGCACATTTCTCGGATTATAGGAAATGAAGTGGGAGGACCTGACACGGGCCAAGGGGGACTGACTGGGGACCCTCGATGGGAAAGGGTGCTCCAGACAGGGCTCGGCTTCCCTAAGGGAGGGGGCTGGAGGGGGTGCAACCTGGACATGCTGGAGGGCCTGGGGTTCCCATACATGAGGAGAGGCAGCAGGTGACCCATCGGTGTGACGTCCTGCCTGCATCGGTTCCCAGAATCCGGTGCTCCAGCTCGGGCAACGTCCCCATGCTGTCGCATGCTATTCCACACCATGGCGCACGGTTCCTTCCAGCCACTGTAGGGGTGGCGCCACACCCCCAGGCACAAGGAGTTACATTCCTCCCCAGGCACCTGTCCCCTCGGAGCTGTGTGACTTCGGGCACTCAGCTTTCCTTCCCTGAGATGCAGTCCCCTCTCCCATAAAATAAGCCACGTAATCTCCACCTGGCTTTCCTCCCAGGGCCATAGGAACCACACATATGTATAAAAGTGCCTCGTGCTGCCCGGGAACGGACACGATGAAACACGGTCTCCATGGTCACACCCTCTTCTGCAGGAGAGCTCAGATGCTCTTTCCAACACACATAAGAAGCTTACAGACCTCGACAACCCACAGGTCCAAAAACACGCCTCCACGAATTTCAGAGAGTAAGGGTCACACAGACGGTGCTCTCTGACCACAATGCAATTAATTTACAAATGAACAATAAAAATGTGATTTGGATGCGTGAACGTATAAATTTGAAAACTTTAGACACACTCCTAAAAAGCCATGAGTTCAAGAGCAGATTACCTTGGAGATTGTGAATTACTTCGTGTGAATGAGAAAGAAAGCATTCTCTACGATTTGGGGATGCACCTAGATTGGTTTTCAGAGGTATATTCCGTAAGCTATGCATTTATCACAGGAAGCCCTAAAATAAACAAGTTACATGTTTAACTAAAAGGAAGACTAGAATGACAGCCGCTGTAAAGAATCTATGAGGGAAGAAGTAAAGACATGGGGAGAGATGGATTAAATAGAAATTAGAGAAAGCAAAATGTTCTCCGAGGAAATCCGATCGGAAAACTGTCTGGCGAGACTGAACAAGAGAAACAACCTATCAGGGAATACTGGTAGGAGAGAAGCAGGGGGCACAGCAGGTACAGGGAGGGTTTAGAAACTGTGAAAGAATAATGCGATCCACTTTGTGCCAATAATTCTTCCATGCAAGCACAACGCACAATTGCTGTGAAGAAAAATTAACCACCAAAATCAATTCAAGATGAACTAGCAGACAGGAACACACCGGTAACCCACACAGGCGTGAACTGATTAGCAGAAATGCACACCTCCAAACCACGAGGCAGCCACGGAGCCAAGACGGGATTACATCAAGATTTACCAAACCTTCAAGGAACAGACAATCCTCATTTTGTGCACTCTCCTTCATAGAATAGGGGAAAATGGGACATTCATCCATTTTCTGAGGCTAATATGACCTACAGCTTACAGCTCCATGACATTTCATGAAAAGAAAATATTACATCAATTTCAATTAAAAATATAGTTGCGAGGCACCTGGGTAGCTCAGTCAGTTAAGCATCCAACTCTTGGTTTCGGCTCAGGTCATGATCTAGGGGTCGTGAGATCAAGCCCTGCATCGGGTTCCATGTTCAGGAGAGAGTCTGGTTGAGACTCTCTCTCTGCCCTTCGTCCCACACATGAACCCACACAATCTCTCTCTCTCTCTCTCTCTCTCTCTCTGTCTGTCTCTCTCTCTCAAATAAATAAATAAATAAATCTTTTTAAAACTACATAAATGCAAAAAAAAATCCTAAGGGAAAGACTGGCAAGTCAAATCTTGAAGAGTACTCAGATGACTACGGCTCCTGTTAGCATGTCTCACAAACACTAGGAGGGTTCTCAGTTCAAAAGCATGCTAACGAGCAATGATGCGTAAGAGATGGAAGGTGAAGAGTGGCACCAGATCCCAAACCAACACTTGGTACAGCTCTGCCTCCAATGACGATCTCGTTTTCAAAATTCTTGACAAACCATGAACAGAATGAAATTTCCTTCTTTGGATAAATTTAGACAAGAAATAGGCTAAACTGCTGAGCCAAAGTCCCAAACGGTATTGGGACCAGATGGGAGTTTGTTTGTGTGACATGTAACAATGCAGGGAAAGCAGGGGTCCTGGCCAGGCAGGTGGCTCTGCTCCCTGAGCTCACCAAGGGACACCAGCTGCTCCCATCTCAATGTCCACACACCTGGCATGCTGTCCTCACCTACTTGGTCAAAGTGGATTACCATCGCCATCACCACTTTGCCAGAAAGGGAAAGAGGGAAAGTGCTGTGGAATCGTCACGTCGCTCCTTTCTAGATCCATCAATAAGACTCAGTCCTGGGGCCGCACCAAGACTGAGAAATACAGTTTTCATCTGGGTGCCATGTGCCCTGCTAAAACCCAAGGGAGTATTACTAGAAGGGAAAACTAAGGACAAGTGGGTAAAAAAAGGGGCAGTTTGTAGATTCTATCACACTTGATAAAAACTATTTATCAAAAAACAGAGAAAACATTATACTTAGTCATTACATTTTCCAAGTATCCTAATCAAAGTCAAGGTTAAGGCAAGGATGTCCTCATTGTCACTTATGTTCCAAATTGTACTGGTGGATCTAGATGATGCAATAGGACAAGAAAAAAATCAAGGGGCAAACATTGGAATATACTCTGTCCACATGGGAAGTCCCAGATAACCTCTTGACAAAGCTGGTATAAGTAGTACAAATAATTATACAGCTATAATTAATAATCAACAAGTTTTCTGGATACCAAAGCAATGGAATTCCTAGATGCCACTAATAATCAATTTTAAAAATTGAGAAAAGATCCCAATTTTAAGCAATCAAAACTATAATCTTTAGAACTGTGCAAGATGTTTCTGGAAAAGTTATGAAATATATCATACTAATGGATATGAAGGCTCATATAGTAAGGATATCAACTCTAGATTAGCCTAAGAATCAATGAAGTATGAACAAAAAATTCTAGCAAATGTGTTCCCATGAGACTTAGAAAGTTTGGATAAAAGGATAGTGGAAGAGAAATGGGCCACAATAACTTCAAAAAATTTTTTCTTTGAAGATTTATTTACTTATTTGACAGAGAGAGAGAGAGAGTGACAGCACGAGCCAGAGGGAGAGGAAGAGGAAGAGGGAGGGGGAGAAGCAGGCTCCCTGCTGAGTAGGGAGCCCCGTGGGGAGCTCGATCCAGGACCCTGTGGTCCTGACCTGAACTGAAGGTAGACACTCAACCAAATGAGCCACCCAGCTGCCCCTAACTTCAAAAGTTTTAGGAAATAAAACATCACAGTGAGTACGTTACATTTATAGTAAATATGAAAGTGTGGGAACAGGTCAAGATGAGACACATAGACAGAACAAACCAGGAAGCTCAGAAATAATGCATCTATGTACGGAAACCTGACAGAAGCAGGAATACAAACCGTCAAAGTAAGGACAGGTTATTCCATGGCGCTGCTGACTGTGACCGAGGACTTTCCACACGGGAAAAAGATCAAATCCCTACCTCACACCGTATACAGAGGTTGGTCTCTGATAGAATAAAGACACAAATGTGAAGAGAACTATAAAACTTTTAGAAGCAAGTGTCAAATAATATCTTTTTGACCCCAGAGTAGGGAGGAATCTATAAATATAGAACCCCCCAAAAATGCAAATCATAAAGGGAAATCTTAACCACTTAGACCTATCTTGTTGGCCCAAACAAGTCCTGGCCTCCTGGTCGGGCGAAGGGGAACTAGACTCCACCAGCAGAGGGCAGGAGCTGCAAAAGCACACGCCAACCAATAGTCAGAGACGGAGAAGAGTGGGAAGGTGGCTCATTTTTGCGCCCATCATCCACACCCAACGTTGGCAGCCAGGGTTGGGCAGTCAGAGGGGAACAGTCTCCGAGCAAGGTGGTGAAGAGAGAAGAGGAGGAACTGAAGGAGGAGGGGAGGGGAAGGACGGAGGATGCCCACTTACCGCTCCGTAGCGCCAGGATGGCGTGCCCGCCCGAGCTCCCCGAGCCAGCTCCCAGGAGGGGAGTCTACGTCCTGTCTAAGGAGAAAGATTCATTGCAAGAACACTGGCCTTACTGGTGGGGTTCTTTTGGATTTATTCCCTGACTTTTTCCAAAGTGACTGAACACAAAACAAGGCGACACAGTGAAACAGGGCAATTAAGACAAAAATAGAAACCTCAGAAATTGTGTGTAGGTTCCAGGGGGGCGGGCGCAGTGCCAGGCTGCCTCCATCCTGCTGGCCAGCCTTGAGCATCCGGCACCTGACGCCGGGGTGCGCGTGTGGGGAGGGAACGGAGACGGTGGTGCCCGCCGGTACCTGGGCCAGGAGCAGAACGCCGGTGGGCACTGGTTGGGAAATCTGAGCTTGGGAGCCAGGGTGAAAAGGAAACGTCAAGAGTCCACCTTTCATATTCTGGCCGGTCGGTCTGCACAGACGAGCGTCCCTGTGTTCACTCAGAGAGCTTTGAGGACAGAGTGTTCATTAATCATTCCCTTCAGCAGCCCTGCCAGGCACGGGGGAGGGGGCGATGCAGACCTGACCCCCACTCTACAGAGCCCTCCCTAGACTGGTGAGGGGTGCTGGCGGGGTGCAGGGACACTGGAGGCCCTGGGGTGCAGAGGCTTTGGCTGCGAACATCCGAAGGTTTCCAGAAGCAACCGAATGGCTTGGGCGCCCGGGAGGGCCGTGAGCAATGTGCATTCTCACCTTTGCCGAACTCTGCAGGGGTCTCTGCGGTCCGTTTCAGGACGTGGAGCGTTTCTGACAGTCCCTTTGACTTGTTCCTGCAGCCTCCACGCTGAACTCATCGGGTCACCCAGGCCAGGAACACAGAGGTCGCCCTTGCTGCCCACCCAACAGGTCTCTGCTCCCCCAGAACCACCACTCCTGCCCGCCCACGTGGCTGCCCCTGTGACCCTGCCAACCCGGTGCCCTAGATCCTTGCGGACCTCCTCGCTGGTCACCTGTGCCAGGCTCACCCCCAGGCCTCCCTCCACCTGCTGCTTGCGAGAGTCCCACCCAGCACCCGCTCGGCTTCCTCCAATGCACAAAGTCTGGCACAGGCATCCATTGCCTGCTGGACAAAGTCCCCTTTCTGAGCCAGGGATTCAAGGTCCAGGCAGACCTCCCCAGACACACCTCTGGCCACATTCCCATTGGCCCCCAAGGCCCACACCAGCTTGATATTCCTGTTCTGTTTCCACCGCTCCCAGAACCTTGTCCATATAGCTAACTCTCATTAAACATTAGAATGTCTGAAGGAACACCACCTCCAGGAAGCCTCCTGGATGCACCAACCCTTTGTGCTGCAACCGGTTGATCAGCAGCCCCTGTGGTCTCCGAGCGCAGGGCTGATGCCCAATCTGCTTTCATGGCTCAGTGCCTGGAACGCGGTGAAGGAGGGGGAGGTGGGGCTGGGCCAGAGGGTTCAGCTAAAGAGGGTCTGCTGGAAAGTTGGTGAAATGAAGGGTCGCCCCGAGGCGGCTTGGTTCTGACGACCTGCACGTACCAGTTACCGCGGCCAGGGAGAGGAGCGCTTGCCGACTGGACAACGCCAAGCACGGCCGCTCTTGCCCGGGGGCCCGCAGAGCTTCCCGAAGTGGCTCGAGCCCCACATGACAGGACAGCCCTGCCGGAGTTTACTGCGGTGTGGACGGAGCATGGCTCCCAGCTTGGGGGAGAGGGTGAGCCAGGGGCAGGCCCGCAGGGGAGCCCTCGTCTGCTCTCTCCCATCGCAGGTGAGGCGCTGGGTCACACAGCAAGACCGTCAGCCCCTCGGGGCGGTCCCCAGCCCAGTACTCCATCCTCTGCCTCTGGTATAAATACAGGGCTTCCACTCCACCTGACCGGACTCCCTCGAGCCCTCCCTTCTGCCTGTTTCTGGCCCGCTGGGGGCCCAGAGCCTGCAAGAGCCCCCTGGTAGCCACTTGGGGAGGACGCGGTCTGGCCCCAGGTCTGCAACGAGAGGGCTGCTGGCCAGGAGGGTGGGGGTCCGGGGGAGAGAAAGGGCACAGGGAGAGAAAATTGGGGTTGGGGGTAGAGGCCTGGGTTGGAGTGGGGCTGTCATCAAGGTGGGCCTCCACCGGCTCCGTGGCTGGCATCAGGCCAGGCAGGGGCCCTTTGGGGGGCCCTTTACCCCTCCTGCCACCCCGGCCCAGAGGGCAGGGCCAGCGAGGCATCACCCGCCCCGCAGGTGCAGGCCGGGGCAGGAGGGACAGAAGCCACTCCTGCCGGAAGACCCAGCTCCATTCTGTCTGCGTTTCTGTTTTGCGGGGTCTGTGCTCGGGGGATCCCGGCCACCTCCCTGGCAGAGGGTCCAGGAATGACAGAGCCGGGGCTGGCCCAGCCCCCTCCCTCCCCGGCCGCTAACTGAATTCTTCCCCGGCCTCGGGTTGCGCGGGGACCTATCACCCGCTCAGCCACCGAGGATAAGCCCTGGCATTTCCGCCGCGGATCCTTGGCACACTTGGCCCCGGGCCGCGCACCCTTTCCTTACGGTTCTGTTTCGTCCGGAGCTCCATTAAACCGAGCTTATAATTAAGGAAATGTGATCGGAAAATTAGCTGATGTGTAAGACGGGAGCCTCGGTACAGTTACAAAAGACAGTGTCTTCTGCGCCCTGATTAGCCTGCTCAGCCCGACGCGAGGTTAAACGGAAGAACACCCAGATTAATCCAGATTGACAATTATGACCACTTTTTTCTCCGGCACGGAGCTTTCCCCCGTGGCTCCCTGCCAGGAAGGTATTGTGTTCCAAGACGAAAATACTTTTCATTTTTTCTACAATTTCCGTTTAAAAAGTTCCAAATGTTCAGCCACATGATGTGAAACTGAACTTCAGCAAAATCCTACGGGGGTTTTGACGGTGGAGAAAACGTGGGGGTCTGATCCCCTGACCCCAAGCTGACGGAGGATACGGTTTCAAGCCTTTCTTCTCCGCCTGCTCCCCGCCAGCCCCAAGGAGACAGGCCAGCTGGATCCTCCCGGAAAACGGGGGAGCCTTCGGCGGGGGCGGAACTCACCGATGCGGCCGCCCCGGAACCGGGCCCCCGCGGGCGGCTCGCTCTCCAGGGCCCGGCCCGGAGTCCAGAAGCCAGGAGACCAGGGTGCCAAGCACTGCTTCTGCCCAGCTCCGTTTCCTCCACCTAAATTAAACTCAGTAAATAACCATGATGGCTATTCTTCTAGAGGCACAATTAATTCATTTAATCCCCTCGAAAACCCCATAGGGCAAGACTCTTACAAAGATCTTCTAAAGCTCTTCTTTTTAAAACCAAGCTCTTGGGATGCCTGGGTGGCTCAGTCGGTTGAGTGGCTGCCTTCGGCTCAGGTCATGATCTCATGGTCCAGGGATTGAGTCCCACGTCGGGCTCCCTGCTCAGCAGGAAGCCTGCTTCTCCCTCTGCCTCTGCCTGTCTCTCTGCCTGCTTGTGATCTCTCTCTCTCTCTCTCTGACAAATAAATAAGTAAAATCTTTAAAATAAATAATAAAAATAAAACAAAGCTCTTATTTTCTCTGTACAGATGGGTAAACTGAGGTAGGGGCTTAATTACTGGAGTAATTACAGGCCCCTCGGCAAGCGAGAGGCAGAGGCCAGATTGGAGCCCGAGAGGCCTGATTCTCATGCTTTCTCCGAGCGGGTGTCTGCGGGTGCTGGCCGCCCCGCGCCTCCCTGCCAGGCTCTGGGTGGGACACACGGTCTGTCTACAGATCCGCATGTTGAGCTCCTTCATCTGAATTCTGTAAATAGGGCGAGGGAAGCTGGGTGGCCCAGAGGGAGCTCGGGAGGCTTGGGGTGTCCCTGCCTTCTGGGCCCCTCCCCCCCACGACAAGTGCACGAGGTTACCTGCCCTTGTCCAGCCCATGGCCCAGCACGGGGCACGGAAGGCCTCGAGGACCAGCCATCGACCTGGCTGAAATCCCTCACACGGAATCGTGGTGATCTGTCTACTGTCAGGTTTTTTTTTTTTTTAAAGGTTTTATTTATTTATTTGACAGAGAGAGATCACAAATAGGCAGAGAGGCAAGCAGAGAGAGAGGAGGAGGCAGGCTCCCCGCTGAGCAGAGAGCCCGACGTGGGCCTCGATCCCAGGACCCTGAGATCATGACCTGAGCCGAAGGCAGAGGCTTTAAACCACTGAGCCACCCAGGCGCCCTACTGTCAGGTTTTTAAAAGTGTCATTGGCACGTCCTGCCGCAGCGGCCGACGCAGGTGACATGGCAGGTGGGCATGCCGCGGGTGACACAGGAGTCAGGACAGGCACCCCCCGACTGTGGGGCTTCGTCAGTACTTATCAGTTGTGGGGGTCGGGCTTGCGTCCTGAGCCCAACCTGGAGGCCCTCCCGGAGGGGGTGCCCCGTCGGCTGGGGAACAAAGGAGTGAGGCCGTCACCAGCTCGCCACCAGGGACCGGGGCCATGTCGGCCTGGCTCAGCTCGGGGTCCCTGGGGCCTGCGCCCCACGCCTCACCTGGTCACCTGTCTGTCTGGGAGGGGGCACTGTCGGGGGCGGGAGGTCCCAGCGCCTTGCGGCCATGGGTCTGGTCCACCCTACGTCCCTCAGCTGAGCTTGGAGGAGCCACAAGGTGAGCCGCAGCCAAGTTCCAGCCCCTCGTCCCAGACACGGTCCCACTGAGCAGGAGGGAGAGGTGGGAGTCTCGGCTCGGCACAGAGAGGGCAGGGGGGCTCGGCGGGGCCTCCCAGCCGCAGCCAAAGCCAGGCATGAGGCATGCAGATGGCCGAGCGGGGTCTTCTCGGGGCCCCTCACCCCGTGAGCTCGTCCTGCATGGTTCGTGCCCAGGGAACCCCACAAGCGTGAGCGGCCGCCCGGCTGGGCTCTTCCAGGCCCCCGGGCTTCCCCCCTCTGCCCCCGCCGGACAGACTCCCCTCTGCTTTTCATCCAGGCTGAGGCCTGGGGCTCCGCGGCTCCCAGCCTCTCTCCCTCGACGCTCCAGGTCACCCCTCGGCTGATCGTTCAGGCTGAAGTCGGAATCTCCCCCCAAACGCCCCACTAATTCAGACCAGGCCCAACGGCTGGACTCTATCTGGGGAGCCTCGAGCAGTCACGGACGCAATGCATCAAATGAGGAGCACGTTTGCGGTGCTTGGCCCCGATCAGACAAGTGGAATTCTAGACTCTCCGGGGTGGGAAAGACCTTCAGAGTCACCCCCTCCCCCTCCCCATCCACCACCCCCACCCTCCAGGGCTCCGAGCTCCCCACATGACCAAGACAACTCAACACAGGCACTCAGCCTCTCACACACCTCCGGGAATGGGGAGCTCACTACCTTACAGAGCAGCAGGCTTCTACCACCGACAGGTGGAACAGGTGTCTCCCTTGCAGTCCTCAGGGCCACACAGTGTGTTCACGTCCCCTCTCCCCCGCCATGGCGCTCCAGACTCTGAGGTCCCCTCCCCTAGGTGGCAGGACCTGGTTCCTGCCGTGGCCTCCCTCCGCGTCCTGGGAGCCCCAGACACAACGTGACGGCCCCAATCTCCGAATCACCTCAGAGCAGCCCGAGGGGTCTGCGAGCTGCCAGGGCCCGACCCAGCTCCGAACCTGGTCCAGCGACAGCAGGCGTCCCTGTACTAGGAGGAGGCACTTGGGGCCACCAGGGCTGGTGACGACCTCACAGCAAACCTGAGAGTGAATGCTCTTTCCCTGGCACAGGTGGGAAAACCCATGCTCAGAGAGGTATAGTGACTCGTCCAAAGCCACAGAGCAGGGGGGACAGACTTGCTCCTGCCCGCTCCTCTCAGCCCGGGGGTGGACGGGGCCCGTGTTCCCACACTCGGCAGACCCAGAACACCCCCCGCAGAAGCCTCTCAGTGTCCCTGACTGGCCATGCCCGTGGGAGTGGGGAAAGTCTCCTGTCCCTTCTTCCCTCCCCGGCCGCGTTTCCCAGGACTAAGTGCTTGTCTCGGCTTCTGGGGACCCCGAAATCCTAAAAGGACACCTCTGTCATCTAAACCTTGGGGGCTATTTCTTTTTGATCCCTCACAATGCAGTCTGGGGTCTCACCCACTTTCTGGAAATGAAACGAAAACTATCCAAACAAGAGTCTGGGGACAGAAGTGGTCGTGGCGGTGGGAAGATGAGCTTGGATGTCCCTGATCCCAGGATATCTCGGGGTGACCTTACAGATAACAGGGACACCAGCCCGGCAGCGGCGGGACAGACTTGCTATCATCCTGCAGAAGTCAGGAGCAGAAACGGGTTCTGGGCTTTGGCTCTTCCAGTCCCGCTGGGGGCAGACAGAGGAGGGCCGGGGCCGGGGGCCCCGCTTCTCGAAGCTGCAGGACCCCACGCTGGAGAATGGGCAGCAGGCGCCCCGAGGGCTGGGGGGACGTGCCGTGGGGAGAGCAGACCCCGTGCCCCGCTCAGCCAGCCCTGCGGCGGGCCTTCCAGGCCTTGGTTCCCCTCCAGGGCCCTTAGGAGGGTCATGAGACAAAGCCACATTGCGTCCGTCCCGAGCTCTGTAAGTGGTGGTGGTCGTCAGGAGCTGGACCGAGAAGGTGACTAGGACCCTGCGCCAAATAAGGAGGGCATCAGAGAAGAAGCCAGGAAGCCCGGGAGAGGATGGGAAGGTTCTGGAGCTCACGTGGGACTCGCTGTCCGCAGAGATGGCCCAGACCAGAAAAGTGACCCCACCCGGTCACGGTCCGGCCAGCAGAGCAGGTGGGCCACGTGCCCCTGACTCCCGACGTCGTCCCCTCGTGTCCTGGGCGCCCCCCACCCCACCTGGCACGTTTACTAAGCACCTACTACGCACCACGGGGCACGGTGCCCGCCACACCGGCCCGGTTTTCTCAGCTGACACTTCCCTGAGAGCATCTGCCAGAAAGGATTAAGAAGTTGTCGCAGGAAACCCTGGCTTTGTTTGGGAATTTTTCCCCAGCTGAGAAGGACAGAATGACCAATTATTCGCTGTGTTGTGTTCAGATGAAAGGCCCTTTTTGTAGCCCTTGCCCGTCTCCTGTTTGGGCTGTCAACAGCAATTTGACGAGGAATGTTGCGTGGTCTGACCTGTTTTTTCAAGACGGTAACCTATATTGGGGATCATCTCAGCCCCGGAGATAACCCGGCCAGCATCTTCGCCGGCACAGTCCCGCCGCTGAACTTCACCTCCAAAACCAGAGAAATTGATTGGAAGAAAATTCAGGGAAATCTCCCACTAATGATATTTTGAGTTCAGGAGTGGGGGGGATGGGCGGGGGGTGGAATTAAAGTGGCTTTAATCTGACTGTCCCAACATGGATTTCAGTGCTGAATGGTCAATTGTTACTAAATTCTAATTGGTTCTGGGTCACTCCCTTTGAAATAGTGGCTGCGTTCTGTTCATTTTTTCAATTAAATCTTAACAATTCACATCTGACAAAACTCAAAAATCTTGTCAAAAATTGTTCAGATTTGTGTAAGTAAGAATGTTCAAGCAGCTCGATGGGGCGGGAGCTGCGGGGTGCTTCTGTACGGGGGACAATTTAAGAGCTAATTACGAGAATGCTGATTTCATTGTTTCCAGACTCACCTCCCTGCACCACACAGCCCGGCTTTCTCATCAACTTGCAAAAACCGCTTCGGAGGAAACTGGGAGAGACCACAAATGCCTGGGCCGAAGCGATGATTGTTCCCTGGATCTAGAAATCCAAGCCCTCTGCACATTTCATCCCTCATTACGAGAAAGTTTTATTTCATTCCCCGAGGTAGCACGCGAGCCGGCTCGATCCAGAGCAAGCCGAGGGCTTTGCAGGAAGCAGACCGGGCTTTGAGCTGGCCCCCACCGCTGAAGAGCTAGGGGATGTTTCCTGCAGGGGGACCGCACCCTCTGAGCCTCAGTTTCCTCCCTGGTAAAGTGGGCGCCGTGCTTCCTAGACCTGCGGGCATGAATATTGTCTGGTGGGAAGAGGGGGCTCGGGAACCAGAAGCTGTCGCAACCCTTTCAGATTGCAGAATTCTTACGGCTGAAGGAAGCCTTTCCATGTTCCCGTCTAGAAACTGCAGACCAGAGAGGGTCAGTGACTTTCCCAAAGTCACACAGCCAGTTCATTCCGAAGCCAAGTCAGAACTTTCCTCAAAAACATTTCAGAACGTGTGCAAGGCTCTCCAGAGCCCGGGGTTGGGTGTTACTGTCTGGTTTCTCGAAGTCCCGTCCCCGAACCAGCAGTAAGGGCGTCACCGGGGAGGGTGGAGGGGATGGAGGCAGGAACTGGAGGCCACTGCAGGGAGAAGACACAGGTGGCTGGGATGGTGTCGATGCTGGAATTGGCAGGACGGAGGCAGTGGCGGGAGGACGAGGGGCCTGGAGGATGCCGAGGTTGACCCCACATGGCGCATCCTGTCTCGCACTCTCTGGACCAGTTTCAAACCTGCTCCAAACCCACGGCCCAGCCAAAGTCTCACCTCCTCCAGGGAGCCCTCCTTGACTGCCCTGACATGACCCTGAGAGATCTCTCACTCCCATTCTCTGCAGGGGTCCTGCCTGACCTCAGCACAGTCCAGGGGTCCTCGAGTCTCCCCCACAAAGACTGGCCAGTTCTGGAGAGAGATCACAGTGGCCTGACCAAGAAGGAGACCCAGGGTCTGACCTGGGCCCCCTGGGGACAAGCCACCTGGCCTCTCAAGCCTCGGCGTCCCTTCCAAGGACTCTGGCTGTGTGTGCCAGGGTGCCCAGAGCAGCGCCTGGCCGGTGCGGTCAACACGGGCCTGAGCCAGGAGCCCGAGCTGGCTCCGTACGGGCTCCGGCAGAGGCTGTGCCGAGGTGCACACGGGAGGACGTGGTTGCTCAAATCCTGTGTGTGGACGTTCCAAGCAGAAGCTGAATGGAGATGCAGAGCTCACACCCTCATGAAAATACACTGGGAATGGGCGGGATCAGAACGCCGCAACCCTGCACACCTGTGATGCACTGAAGGCTCTATCCATGAACGAAGGAACTGGTAAGTTGGACCACATTAAAGTCACAGACTTCTCTCTGCTAGAGACCTCGTTAAGAGGATGAATATGAAGAATTCTTAAAAGTCGATGGCATAGGGGCTCCTGGGTGGCTCAGTGGGTTAAAGCCTCTGCCTTTGGCTCAGGTCATGATCTCAGGGTCCTGGGATCGAGGCCCGCATCGGGCTCCCTGCTCAGCGGGGATCCTGCTTCCTCCTCTCTCTCTGCCTGCCTCTCTGCCTACTTGTGATCTCTCTCTCTCCTCTCTCTGTCAAATAAATAAATAAACAAAATCTTAAAAAAAAAAAAAAGTCGATGGCAGAAAACCAGCAGCCCAATTGGAAAGTGGACCAAAGACCCGAGCAGACAGCTCACCAGAGAAGGGACACAGGTGGCAAATAAGCCTATGAAAGGCGCTTAAATTCACAGTCAACTGGGGAACTGCAAATTCAAGCAATGATGAGACACCACTGCATACCTGTAAGCACAGCCAAGCCTGGGACCCCGACACCGGCAGGTGCCGGCCGGGACTCGGAGCCACAGGAGCTCCCGACCACGGTGGCGAGAACGCAGGAGACGGCGGGTCGGTTTCTAACAAAACTGGACGTTCTCCATCTGATCCAGCCGAGAAGCCGCTGGGCATTTACCCGCAGGAGCCGGAAGCTCACGTCCGCACAAAACCTCCATGCAGACGGTAACAGCGTCTCTAACCGTATCCCCCAAACTCAGGAGTCACTAAGACGTCCTCGGCAGGTGACGGATGAATCCGCTGTGGTCCCTCCAGACGGCGGAGCTTGCCCAGCCCTGAACGGACTCCTCTCTCGGCCACGAGACCCGGAGG
>LNAC01000189.1:3957984-3971882 GCA_002007465.1 Ailurus styani
GGTGGGCACGGCATGCAGATCGGCGGGCGCCAGGGGCTGGGGGCGGGAGGGGGCGCGGGGGGGCACAAGGGAGGGCAGGGCAGCGGAGCTACTCTGTGCGACACCGTCGGGGTGGCCCCTGTCGTGACGCGTGGGTCCAAACCCACGGCGCGCGCAGCAGCGGGCGCGACCTCGAATGTACACACGGAGCTTAGTTAATAACGACGTATTGACCTCGGCTCATCAATGTATCCACCGATGCGGGGTGTTGACGTTCCGGGAAACCGTGGGAAGACGGGGAGCACAATCAGAGGAGAACGCTCTGTACTATTCTGCTCAGTTTTTCTACAAACCTAAAACTGCTTCAAAAGTAAATTCTATTAATTAGATTTTTAAAAATCCTGAGCTGCTGTGGGAGGAGGCCAGGGGTGGCCGAGGCTGAGCCGTGTGCTCACTACCCGACCCCCCCCCACTCCGCTCAGGTCGCGTTTGCACGGGGAGCCACACCGTACCCAGGGAGACGCGCAGGGGGCAGGGGCGGGGGCTCGCCTGGGGCCCAGGGGAGGCGGAGAGGAGGCTGGTACCCATGACATGGTGGGGGTTCAGTGACATAGGCCACTGGACTCTCTGGGACAGGGAAGGCGAGGTGATGAGGCCGCAGAGACAAGCCAGGGCAGAGTTGGGAGGCTTCCTGGAGGAGGGTTCTTGTGGCTCTAACTTGAGGGTCAGTGAGGAAGCTCCCTTCCTTCAGGCCAGTCCCAGGGGCTAACCATACTTTCATCTCAGGTATAGACACCCGTCTTCTTCCCATCCCCCACCCTCCCAACCCCAAGGCCAGGCTTAGGACTCAGCCTCCCCCTGGCTTCTCCCTTTGCCATTCAAGCCCTCTTCATGGCCTCTGCCTGGGCTGTTAAACACCTGGCTTCCCATTGCTGTCAGAAGGCCCAATGCCTGGCCCGGCTTCAAGGTCCCTAGGGACCGGCCCCTCTGCCTTCCCCCGGGACCCCGCAAGGTGAGTGAAGTTGGGGCGAAGACACAGGGACACGTCGGGAGGGCTGGAACTGGGGGGGTCAGATCCCACCAATGGCTGAGCTGCTCTGAGCGGCAGGCTGGACTCAAGGAGTCTCAGGACACAACCCCTTTTATCCCCAGCGGAGATGCAAGGTGAGCCGGTAATTCTCCATCTGCAGACTTGCAGGGAGGGGACATCTTTCCTGGGGATCCTGCCTGGCCCGGTGTTCCTAGAGAGATGAGGCTTAAATACCCAGAGCTCAGCCCCTTGCAAGCAAAGGGGTCTTGGCAGGGGGAAAATCTCCCCAAGCCCTGGCCGAGGGACCTTAGGCCATTTGTGACCATGACCTTTGCCTGCCCTAGGCTGTGGCCAGGTGGGCCTGGAGCCAGCTTCCTTGGTCCTGGGGAGTGGGCTGGGGCAAGGGGGAGGGGCGGCACACAGCTGCGGATACTGGGCAGCCCTGGGGAGAAGAGCATCCTTGGAGCACTTGGCCTTGACCCTGGGAGGTGAAGGCCACCCCTGTAGTGGCTGAAGCAGTCCGCTAATCCATTACTGAGCACCTCCGCTGGCCACCAGGCAATTAGCGCCAGGGCCTCCATCCTGACGGCTAATTGCACTCATTGATAGGGTCGGCCACGGTCCTCCCCAGCCCTTGCCCTTGTCCAGGATGGCTTCATGCCTGGGAGCCCAGCTCCCAACCTCCCTCTCTCTCCCGGCGTCTCTTCCTAGGGGCCACAGTCCGGGGACTATTCAGCCAGCTCTCACCTTTGGCCAGGATTTGACTCCAGTCACCTCCCCCTCCCTTGCTCTGACACCCAGTCATCCGCTCACATCTCTGTAAGATAGGTGAGCGGACTGGACTCAGAAGGTCAGAATTCAGGAGGCTGGAGACAAGGTTCCAGGGGTGCTATGGGTGCCCACAGACGCTGCTCCTCTCCCAGCCTCACAACACTTGCACATGGGTGAGATTAACAAATGAGGGGGTAGATACACAGGGCTCCTGTCCTGGCTCCAAATGAGGAGCTCGGTAGATTGTCCAGGGGGCATAACAATGATAACAATGATGACGGTGGTGATGATGATGACGGTGATGATGGTGATGATGATGGTGATGATGGTGGTGATGGTGCTAATGAGGTGGTGATGGTGATGGTGGCAATGAAGGTAGTGATAATGATGACGGTGATTATGGTGGTGATGGTGATTATGGTGGTGATGGTGGTGATGATGGTGCTGAAGGTCGCAGTGATGAGGGTTAAGATGAGAATGATGGTGATGGTGGTGATGATGATGGTGGTGATGGTGGCGATGGTGGCGACGGTGGTGGTGGTAGTGATGGTGGTGTTGATGATGGTGATGGTGGTAGTGATGGTGGTGATGGTGATTATGATGTGGTTATGGTGCTGATGGTGATGGTGATGGTGGTGGTGGTGATGGTGATGGTGGTGATGATGATGATGGTGGTGTTGGTGATGGTGGCGAAGGTGGCAGCGATGAGTGTTAAGATGAGGATAATGGTGGGGATGGGGTGATGATGATGAGGGGGATGAAGACAGCGATGGTGGGGATGACAATGATAGTGATGTCTGTCAGACCCATGGTAAAGGCTACAGGGCAGAGCGCCCACCATGCTGTGGTTAAAAGCCTGGGCCCTGGACCCAGCTGCCGGGTTTAAATCCTGCCTCTGCGTGTACTAGCTGTGTCCCTTTAAACCTCTTTCTTGGTCTCTCTGTGCCTCTATTTCCCCAACTGTAACCCGGAGACAATGACAGTCCTGACCTCGTGGGCGGGTGTGAGGCTTCAGTGAATCAATGCATGTATTACTCTAACATATGGTAGTTGCCATCATACTTTAGAGCTTAGATATAAGAATCTCTCCCAATAACTTCAACAAAATTTAAAGCTTTTGCCTCAAAGGACTCCCTCATCAAGTTACCAAGACAGCACGAAGAATGGGAGAAAATATTTGCAAACCATTGGGGCACCTGGGTGGCTCAGTGGATTAAAGCCTCTGCCTTCGGCTCTGGTCATGATCTCAGGGTCCTGGGATCGAGCCCCGCATGGGGCTCTCTGCTCAGAAGGGAGCCTGCTTCCTCCTCTCTCTGCCTGCCTCTCTGCCTCCTTGTGATCTCTCTCTCTGTATCAAATAAATAAATAAAAATCTTTAAAAAAATATTTGCAAAGCATGTGTTTGCCGAGAGATCTGTATCCAGAATATATAAGGAACTCTTGCAATTCAAGAATAAAAAGACAAATAACCCAATTAAAACATAGTCAAGGGATTTGAATAGACATTTTCCCATAGAAGACGCACAAATGACTGACAAAAACATGAAAAGATGCTCAATATCATTCCTCAGGGAAACTCAAGTCAAAACCCCAGATACCACTTCATACCCACTAGATGATAAGAATGAAAACAAATCATGGGCACGCTGGAGGGCTCAGTCAACGGAATGCGCAACTCTCGACCACAAGGTCATGAGTTCAAGCCCCACGTTGGGGGTAGAGACTAATAAATAAACAAATAAATAAATAAAAATGACTTTTTAAAAAAGGCAAATAGTAGCAAGTATTGCTGAGGATGTGGGGGAACAAGAACCATCACACCCTGGTGCAACTATTTTCCCGGTTACGCAGTCGGAAAGTTCCTCAAAGACAAGGAATCACCATACGACAGAGCGATCCAACACCCAGGTACCTCGCCCGAGAGAGCCGAAAACATCGGTCCACGCCAACGCTTGGACATGAGCGTCACTAGCAGCATGATTCACAATAGCCAAAAAGTGGAAACAACCTTTCTGTCCATACATGGTGAGTGGACGGGCAAAATGGCGCCCTACCGATACAACAGAACCTTGTTTGGCCATAAAAAGGAACGAACTACAGACGCTCACTTTGCCATGGGTGGATGAGCCCTGAACGCATGCTGAGCAAGAGAACCCAGACACCACACAACAGAATTCCATGATTCCGTCACCAGGAAACATCCAGAATATGCAAACCCACAGAGACAGACACAGAGCAGCGGCTGCCAGGGTCATGGGGAGGGGGCGGCGGAGGGCTGCTGATGAGTGCGGGGTCTCTATCAGGGGGCATGAACGTGCTCTAAAATTAGACAGTGGCAAGAGCTGCATAAGACTGAAACAGTAAAAACTGCTGAATTTTTATGCTTTAAAATGGAAGGATTTTATGATATGTGAATCACACCTCCATAACGCTGTTGTTTTAAGAAAGAATCCCCGCAGGAAATGTTCCCAATGGGAAATGAGGGGTCAGCAGGATTCTGTGGTGCTGAAGGGCCTCCTTACCCTTGAACCCCAGGCTGGCTGGCTCCCCACTACCCACGCATCCTGAGCTGGGCATTTGCTGCAGGGTTTCCTTCCAAAGTTCTGATACCCGGGACAGATGGGCAGAGCAGACAGGGAGGGAAGTGCAGAGGAATGTCCTTCTATGCCCCCAGTCCTCGGGTACTTGCCATCCCCGGAGGAATCTTAAGGACTGTTCCCCAAGCGGCAGCAAATCCTCTTAGCATAGCTTAGCAGGAAAAAAAAAAATTTCAGAAAGTTCTAGGTTCTTCTACCCTCAACCCCATGTCATCCCTTCCATCTATCCTCCAGGGGTCCCACAGGTCCAAAACAGCCTCCTTCTCCCTCTCGCCTCATCAAACCTAGGCTTCTCCCACGCTCTCTGCTCCACCACCCCCACCCCACCCTGGTCAAGAGCTTCCCTCACTGTCCCCACATCACTTGTGCCTCTTCTGGTCAGAACCTCCCTTCACTGACCACACTGAGGGTCATTCTACAGCTTGTTGACTTCATCCAGTGTGAGCTCTTTGAGGACGCACATGACATCCTACCCTCTCTGCATCTTCAGAGCCCAGCCCAAGGACTGATGCTCAGTCAGCACTCAGGGGATATAAGAATGGTTGAGCATCCCTGTACTGTTGCACAGGTTGTGCACTGCTCAAAAGTGCCTGGCCAAGGGACTGGGCCAAAGCTAAGATCCGGCTCTATCTCTGCTCACTGCTCACCAAGCTGAGCAGCCCAGAACTGCATCTGTCCAGAGAGGAAGGCTTTTTGTAATTTTCACAAGGGTACTCTGTAGGCTAGCTGCCACCCTGGAGGAAGGGAGAGAGGAAAGGAGAAAAACGAAAAGAGGAAGGGGCATGCAAGCCTTTTTTATTGTTCAGAATGAGTGTTCACACACATTTTTACAAGTGCTCACTGGAGCAGGCTCTCTGCATTTGAATGGATGGCTGTGTGTTCATCAAAACAGGCCAAGTTACACGCAATAACAAAATCTCAGGGGGGTCAACACAAGGAAGGTTTATTTCCTGCTCACGTCACACGTCTCCTGCAGGGACGCGCTCGACACAGTCACCCTGGGACCTGGGCTGCAGAGACGCCAGAACATTGTGGCTGCACCTGCCCATACTTGCAGCTTCCTCGCCACCCACGAGAGGGAAGAGAGACTGGTGCACTGTCCGGGGACCTTTGCTGCTCGCTTCTGTCCACTCTGCACCGGCCCAGACCAGTCACCGCCTGCCCAGGCTGCACCTGAGAGGTCCAGCCACTCCATGCCTGTGGGGGAGAGAACCAGATACTACACGTGCTCGACGTGGCCACGCGGGATGTTAGTTGACCCTCGAGGCTCCACTGACCGGCACCAGGGGCTCAAAACTGGATCTCGGCTCGCAGAAGGGGTTCTCAAATGACAGGGGCCTCGGAGCCCCCTGGAGCTCATCAACACACAGGTTCCCACACCAAGACAGGCAGGAGGTCCGGGCTGGGGAGCTGGGTTTCCCGAGGTGCAGTGGGGGGATGCGGGAGCCCCTCCGGGCAGCACTGAGGCACACGGGGTGAAGTGTGTGCTGGAGAACCATGCATCCTCTCACACTGCCCTGTCCACACGCCACGCCAGGCATCAGACCATGCACAGGACTCCCCTGAGCCTCTGACGTCCCCGTGCCGGTGCCAGAAATCCCTTCCCCACCCCTTGCCCTGTGATCTGTAGGCTCACCCTTCAGACTCAGTTCAGACATCACCTCCTACAGACAGTCCTCCTGATCTTCTGATTGGAAGCACTTCTGAGTTCCAGCGTATCATGGTTTCAGCCCTTCTCTTCAGCTCCTGGTCTGAGAAGTGGTCACTGCCCAGTAGCCGGGTCCAGTGAGGGGTCTGCTGTGTGCAAAAGTGACGCAGGGCCACAGGGCGAGTGTGACTTCAGTCCTACCTCCAAAGTACCGGAGTTAGGGCTCTCAGTGTGCCAGCAAAATGGGGAGTCCCCGCCCTATCTCATCACGATGCAATGGTGTCATCAAAGGCTCTGAGAAGTTCTGCAATGAAAGGAAACCCTGTGGAGTGCCTGGCTGGCTCAGTCAGTGGAATGTAAAACCCTTGATCTTGGGGTTGTAGGTTTTGAGTTCAAGCTCCACTTTGGTGTAAAGTTTAATTTAAAGAACGAAAACAGGGCGCCTGGGTGGCTCAGTGGGTTAAAGCCTCTGCCTTCGGCTCAGGTCATGATCTCAGGGTCCTGGGATCGAGGCCCACATTGGGCTCTCTACTCAGCGGGGAGCCTGCTTTCCCCCTCTCTCTCTGCCTGCCTCTCTGCCTACCTGTAATCTCTCTCTGTCAAATAAATAAATAAAATCTTAAAAGAAAAACAGAACAGAACTATGAGCTTCATTGGACCCAGTGTCTCGTGGGAATATATGACCTCAGCATCCGTGACTTGAGAATCAGCCATTTATGCCATGATGAACCAGAGGCCCCTGGGAATGTGGTGTTGGAAACGCTGTCCAGAGAAGCCACATCTGTGTGCGGTATCCAGGGCTTCTCCAACGGGACCCCACCCAGCCCCTTCTCCCAGAGCCAAGGAGGGACGAAGGAGCACCAGCCCCAGGTGCCGAATGCACCGTAGTGCTGGTCCGCGAGGAGGGCTCCCAGGAGGCAGAAGTGGAAACTGAGGCTTCCAGGGAGCTGGAAGCCCCTGAATTTGAACTGGGGACTCTGGGGTCTGCCCTACCTCTACCCGTTCCTTGCTACGACTGTATTCAGTCAGCACTCCATAAATGCTTTCTGGACACAGCGATAAAGGAACAGCATTCAGAAGCAGGACTTGAGTGTGGAGGGAACGGGCTTCGGAAGAAGGGTGGGCAGCCGCGGAGGGGCTTGAGCTGACCGTGGGTTCCTCATATCCGACCTAGGAATCAGAGGCCCCTATAATCCAGGATTTACGGCAAGGTCCCAGGAGGGCAGCGGGGGACCCCCCCAACCCCCAGCCCAGCCACCTGTGACAGGGCAGACATAGCTCGCGCAACCCAGGGACTGAATTTTAAATCTACAAACTGACGCTTGTAGATCGATGCACTCCGATACCAGACATTAGGAGCCATTAGTACGGTCTTTTGTGAGTTTGGAACAAGCCGGGCCAGGAAGCTTCCTTCCTGTCCGTCAAGGGGACAAACACAGAGCGAGTGTTTCCAGTGAAAACCTCCCAACTGAGGCAGGAGGGCAAGAGAGACACCGTATTTCAAAGATGGGACCAAAAATGTTAAGCGTCCCCATGTGTTTGCATCGACCGTGTGCAGAAACAATAACAACCTCGAACACATTGGATGAAGTTATTACTTACTTATTTGTATCTGTTTCCTTTTCCTTTTTTAACGTAGCTACCGGGAAATGTAAATCCCGTATGCAGCTCATGTCGCATTTTCTATTGGACAGCACTGCCTTAAAGCTGTGATATTCTGATAAAAAGGAAATAAAAAGTTGGCGGATATTTTATGATTGTTTCGATTCCCCTGGGGAGAGTCCTCGGAATGGACTAATTCAAGCCCTTGCTTTACAAATAAGGGAGTCCAGGCCCAGAGACGGCAAGTAGGTTTCCTGGGGTCACACAGCACGGTGTAGATGTAGCTGAGCCCAGAACTTGGCAGTTGCTCCAGACATGTTTGGCGGGGCCAAGTGCTCTGTGGCAAATCTGGACGGGGCCCCTCATTTCAGATCTGTCCTCCAGGGACTCGGGTCTGCAGGCCACAGAACCGAGCAAGCAAGACACCTGCAGGTGTGACGTCTGACCCCAGCCAGATTACCCCACTGACAAGGCCGCCAGGACACAGCACTGGGGCTCTCCGCAGCACTCCAGAACCTCGATTTTCCCGCCTGTGATATGGGGCTAAGCATCGCTGTGCTGAAGCCATAGGGCTGATCATCCATGAGCACATCAGGGGCTCTTGTGGGCTGAACTGCATCCCCCCAATTCCTACACGGGAATCCAAGCCCCCGGGACGTGAGAACGTGACCTTACCTGGACAGAGGGTCTTTACAGAGGTGATCAGGTTCAATGAAGTTCTTAGCGTGGGCTTTGATCCAAAAAGACCGAGTCCTTACGAGAAGGGGAGCTCAGGCCCCGGAATACACACACACAGAAGGAGGATGTGCAGACACGGGGAGAGCAGCCACGTGAGGCAAGCCACGGATTCTGCAAATACCAGAAGCCGGCAGAGGCGAGGAAGGAGCCGCCCACCTGCAGCCTTTGAGGAGAGTCTTGCCCTACCCTTACCTTGATGTCGGACTTCTGGCCTCCAGTCTGCAAGAACACGCTTCGGCTGCCATCACCTCCGGTGCGGGATGCTCTGTGCCCGCCGCCCCAGGACACTGGCACGGCAGCTATGACCGCTGGTCCTCCTGAAGCCCCCAGCTCAATTCTCGCCAGGCCCATCTGCGGCTCAGTCCCCCGACGGTTTTGTACCGCTCCCCAGCCCCCGGCCCCACCTCTTCCCCTCCAAGCACCTGCCCTTGCTGGCTGGGGCAGGACGAGAGGGAGACCTCTACCCAGGACGTGAGGGTGAACCATCCCGTCCCTGGAGGCTGTGTCGGGGGTGGACCTGGCTAGAGCCATTTTGTGGGGTCCGCGACTTCTAACCCCACCCACAGCTCCGTGCCCCAGACGGGGGTCCTCAGCCTTGTGTCCCGCCTGCTGCTGTGGCCGGGAGGCAGGTGGGGGTGCAGAGGGAGCCCCCCACATCAGCTGAATACTCAACCCCGAGCACTGGGCCCCGGGACCTCCCTTCTGGGGCCGCACCTCCCCTCTGCCCGCAGAAGCCCCACATGACATGGGGGTCCCAGACACCGCCTCCGGGGCGCTCCGCTCTGCCCCTTGACACCGTCCCAACTTTGGAAGCATTTCTGCTTCCTGGCCTTGGTTCTCCACCAGCTGGTCCCGCTGACATCCATCACGGCCCCTCCGAGGCAGGAGGGATTATAACCCTGCCTTGCCCCCTCTCGGACTAGGGCCCTCGGGACCAAGTCCAGATTCCCGGCCAGGGGTCAAAGCTGTGCTTTCCTGCAGGCCTGGCCCGACACTCCAGCCAGTTCCCTGGATTCCAGGACCGACATCTCCAGCCACGCCCAACAGCCCCCCGGACTCACGCTCAGCCTCCTCCACCACAGCCCTGGTCCCTTGGCCCCTTGGCTCGAACCCTGCCCTCTGTCTGGAGCATTCTTGCAGCCACTGCCCCCAGTCTGGGTAATTCCCACTCGGCCTCGGTGTTGCTGCCTCCTCCTGCCCAGGGTCTATGCCCATCTCCATACTCACCAGCCCTGGTCCGTCATCTGTGCCCCTTCGTCCGCGTCTCTCCTGCGACACTGAGGTCCCCAGACCAGGGACTGAGGCTCCACGGTCTTCAGGAGCCTGGGCGCCCAGCACGGCGCCTGCACACAGTGGACGCCACAGGAAGGTGCGTGGCACCCCGGGAGGGGGTGCAGCCTCTGGGCTCATGCGTCTCCTCAGCAAGTCCGGGACCCATCATGCCCATCTCTGGATCCTGCGTGTGAGAGGCGCTCTGCGGACCTCGGGGAGTCTGCGTGACATCTCCGTTTGCACACACGGCCGCTGCGTTCAGCCACCTGCCAAGGGGACAGCCTCACGGCGCAGGGAACCCAAACCCCGTGTGTCTGCCCCGAGCCTGGGCGCCCCCCTCACAGTGGGGAAGGACAGGCGGGGTCTGGAGAGAGTCTGGGTCTGGGTCCAGATGGCAGAACAAAGGACACGAACCACAGGCTTCCTTTCCCAGGGATGCCCCAGGGTCCCCTCCACCCCCGGAAGCCGGAGGCGTCCTCTTCGAGGCTGCTGGATGTCCCGCCTGTCCGTGGGAAGTGGGCTCGGGCACCCATTGCCTGCAGGACAGAAGCGCGGGGCCCCTGCCTCCCGACCCAGGCATGGGGGCCCTTCAGTAGCACTCAGAGGCGGGACTTCCGTGCAGGGGAGGAGCCCTGCGGGCAGCTGGGAGGGGGGCACAGGGAGCGGTCCACACCCGGGGGCTTCCACTCTCCTTAACCTGCGGGGCAGCTTGAGGGGGGCTGACACAGTCCAGGAACGCGCGCACGGGTCTGGTGCGGTCCAGACGGCTCAGAGACTTCCTCAGCCCCTTGCGTGGATCACCGAGGCCCCATGGGCCTCAGGGTAAACCCCCTGGACAGGCAAGAGGACTCCTGAGACCCACCGCCATCTCGGCTGCTGCCTGCTATGTGCCCTTGGGTAAGTCTCTGGGCCTCTCTGGGCCTCCATTTCTCCATTGAAAAACAGAGGCTGAACCCCACTCCCCGCGTCCAAGGAGCAGTCCCCATTTCTCAGCAAGGTGAACACCACTGGTGTCCTGGGCTCATAATTCTCCACTCACATTCCTCAGCTGGGTCCCCAAGGCCAGCCCAGAGGGTTCGACCCCAAGTCGGGCAGGCCGTCGAACCCACGCCTGGTCTCGGGGTGGCATAGACAAGAAGCCAGTGTCCCTGAAGGACTTGGAGGCCAGCGGGGTCTTTACATAAAGCTGGTTCTCAGGCAGGGTGCCCCCCGCCGCCGGGCACGGCGCGGTACCCGCTGGGGGAGCTGTCCCTGGGGCCCCGTCCCTCCTGACTCTGAGGGGCTGTGGCTGAGAGGAGCAGACTCAGTACCGACCCCACCTTCCTTTGGCCATCCCTCCTGGTACTTGGGGTAGCAAGCCTCGGGTTAGGCCAACCGAGTGGCAACTTGTAATAAAAGTGACAGACGGTTCACCGGCCGCAGGGCAGACCTGGGAGGAGCACGGCTTCGGGGGAGGAGTGTGACAGGTCCGAACCGCCTGAGGCCCAGCCCCATGTCTGAGGCTCCGCGTGCTTGGTCCACGCGCAGCAGTAACGAGGCCCGCCGCGCACCCAAGATGTGTTCCCTGGGCACCACTAGGGAGGTGCTGGCCACAGATTCGAGCCTGGGATGCTCTCAGCCACCTGGGCAGCAAGAGCTAAGAGAGGCTGTGGCAGCTCAGAGAGGTCAAGGGCCTTGCCTGAAGGCGCACAGCTGGAAAGCTGGAGCGCCAGGGCCCCCTGGTCTGTCTGACCCCGGCCAGGCTCCCTGCCCGGGACCACCGTGCCTTGCAGGAAGCTGCTGCCTCTTGGCACAACAGAGCCTTCGGGGCTGGCTGTGGGGGATGGCACAGGCCCCATGCCCACTAGCTGGGCTCCGCAGAGCTGCTGGCTGGGCAGCTGTCGGGAGGAGGACCCCGCTGAAGATCTCTGAACAGTCCTGGTCTTATTGAGGATCAGAGACCACAGCTCACAGCCTTGTCTGCCCAGCCTCCTACGTGCCTAGTACCCACCCCCACTCCGCTTCAGGAACAAAACTGTCTCTGGAAGTCAGGGGCGCCCAAAGAGATGAAGGCAGAAATCAGGGAAAGAGGCCTCTGGGACAGCCCTAAAAGCTGGGAGGAGGCTCCTTTGCATCTTGCCCTTCTCGGTCTTCCTGGATGGAACAGAGATGTGAAGGCAGGAGCTTCAGCAGCCATCTTGCAACTGGGAGGACGGAACCCACATTTGGGGATGGCAGGAAAGAAAGGCAGAAGGAGGAGGCCCTGGGTCTCTGGCGTCTTTGTGTAACACCACCCAGGCCCCGGGCTGCTCATCTCCAGACCCATTTCACGGTGATGTGGTCAGTGCTCTGTCCACAGAGGCCAGACGCAGGCGCTGACTGGCCAGCTTAGAAAGACCTCCTGTGTTAGGAAGGATACTGACTCCGTCTCCTGAATGGAAACTAAGTCACAGTGGCTTCCATAACACAGACCGTTTTTCTCTCACAAAAACACAAGCTGGTGAATGGCCCAGGTGTGGGGCGAGTCTGACCAGACCCAGCTCCTTCTATCTGACCATCCCAGGCAGCCAGGAAGGGGAGACAAGAGCACTGAGGACCTCTAGCTTCTTGCAAAAAGAAAGACCTGACGCCGCACATGGCAAGTCTCCTCCTGTTATGGGTCAGAACCCCAGCGTGACCAGGCCGAGAGCTGCAAGGGAAGCTGGGAAATGTGGCCAGCGCTGCTCAGAGGGCCCACCTGCTGAAGGCAGAGGAGCTCTTATGCCCCCCCTCACCTGGGACCAGGAGAAAAATGAATATTCAGCCTGCCTGTGCTTTCTGATTTGCATTTCCGTTTTAATCGCCCAGAGATGAACACAGGCGTGTGCTGTGAGCCAGTCTTCTGGCCCCTCCTGCCCCCTCCACTGCTACCACCTGGTCGGCGTGGGAGCCACAGCCCGTGGCCTGGGACCACCACCTGGCAGGCACCCACCCAGCTTTGGCCGGTTCTTTGGGGTGAGACGTGCTGATTCCCAGCCCTGAGGGGTGGCCGCCACTGGCCGGGCTTGTCCCAGGGCCCCTGGGTCAGCGCCCAAATGGGGCCTCCACCTGGGGAGCCCTGAGTGGGCAGGAGAGGTTCACGGAGGCCCCTGCAATTCGCGTCCTACAACTACAGCGCCCGTGGAAATCCTAGGGCACGAAGTCCTTTTGTTTTTCCATGTGGAGGGAGGATGTTCAAATCCACACGCAGGCCTGAGCACCTGAGATGGTTAATATTACGTGTCAGCTTGGCTGCATCCTGAACTTGGCCTGGCCCAGATGTTCCCGGGAAGGGGTTTTTTTAGATGGTGTTAACATTTAAATCGGTAGACTATGAGCCAAAGCAGATGACCCCCATAATGAGGCTTTGTCCAACCATGGAAGGCCTTCCGAGCAAAGGCTGAGCTTTGCAGGAGCAGAAGGAATTCTCCTGGACGCCGCCCATACAGACCCGGCCCGCCCGCCCGCCCGACAGTTTGGGGCTTGCTGCCCCCGCAGGGCACGTGAGCCACTTTCTGGAAATAAGTCTTCGCTCTCCCTGACTGGCTCTCTCTCGCTGTCTGTGTATATACGCAACCGCATCTGTTTCTCTGGAGAACCCTAATACGCTCCCCGAGAACAACTCTCCCACCAAGTGAAGAAAAACCTAGAATACAAGGTAACAAAACTGATCTCGGCATGAGCCAGTGGCCTGCAACCTCTCCTTGTAGCCATAATCACTGCAAGAAATGCATGTTGCACCCTGAAATACATCTACGAGTATAGAAGCGTCAAAACCAATTTCTCCCAACAGGTGAGGAGCCCTGGATTTGTTTTTCCCCCTGGTGGCTTCACTCTGCAGAGGACACACATGGGCGGGACCAGGAGTCACTGCAGACTCACAGGTGACCCCTGGGGGAGGGGCTGGAAGGACACTCCTGCCCCACTGCGGGCTTTCCCTGCCACTTGGAAGCCCCTTGGCTCAGACATTCAGCAGACATGGACTTGGTGGAGATAAAAACATGTTCTCTTTACCTGGCACCGAGGGCCCCTCGTCCTCTTCTTAAAAGAGATTCCCCAGGATCCCAGAGGACTCATGGTCAGGATTACCCTCCGGAGCTCCCCAGCCCCACTGAGGGGCCACAGTCCTGCAGGACCCTTTGAAACTCAGAGTCCGGGCCTGAGGCATATCCTGCCCACTGGGTGTGAACCCAAGTGGACCAGGTCCCAGAAGTCACAGCACAGCGGAAGGCGTGGGAGGGAGGGCTTGGAGAATGGGGGGGGG
>LNAC01000189.1:3987709-4011366 GCA_002007465.1 Ailurus styani
CCGTCCGGCCGGGGCCGTCATCGCCTGGCGGCGGGGAGAGTGCCGGACCAAGCGTGATAACTGCGCGCGCTCGCGAGTGTGGTATGTGCGTGTGTGCACGTGTGTGCGCGCGCGTGTGCATGTGCGTGTGCACGGGGGCGTGAAGACCCCGGGCCTTCCAGGAAACCGTCAGAGGCTGGGCCACAGCCGTTTGTTTCAAGACTGTGGGTGTCTGGGCTGCAAAGCTGCGGCGTATTTCGGTATTTACACTTAATAAAATGTGCGCTCCGTGCCGACTGCGGTGCCATAGCACTCTCTAGCTCCCAGGCTCGGTCCCAGAACGTAAGGAGGTGCTCGCCCCCATCCCCGCTCCCGGGCCCGAAGGCCCGCTGAGTGAGAGCGGCTCCCAGCGACCCGCTCCCCGGACGCCCGGGCCTTAGTCGGGGGCCGGGAGCCACTGCCCCTGGCCGCGGAGGTCTTGGGGGCAGCCCCGTCCCGCCCTGAGCCTCCGTTTCTGGATGTGAAGCGGTGGGGAGTCTCCTCCCCTTTCTGCAGCAGAGAGCGCGGGGACAAAAGTGCGTCCCGGCCCAGGCGGCCCAGGCGCCACCCTCGGAGCTGGGAGCTCGCAGCGCGACCGCGCGGGTGGAGCCGGCTTCCCCCAACGCGGGTTATCTCGGAGAGATACATCCTGCTCCCCAGTGCCAGCCAGGGGCCCCGGGTCCAACCGAGTACTGCCTGCCTTCTCCCGGGACGGCTGCAGGCCGGGCACCGGGCTCCTTCAAGTTGCCAATCAGCCCCCGCACGCAGCTTCAACCCCATTTTCCAGAGGGGAAAACAGAGGCGAGGCGAGGAGAGACTACCCCAGATGGTAAGTGGCTCTGGCAGGCGTGTAAGTCCGGTGCTCTGGGCCCAGGGTCCCTCCGGGCACCGACGCCTGGGAGTCGGATGGTGGAGCCTAGGGGTGAGGCCCAGAGAGCAGGCCAGGATGAGGCGAAGCCGGCGGGACTCTGCAATGCTGCGCGTCCCCAGGGCGTTTCCTGGCGTGCCTGCCTCCAGCCACCTTCCCCTGGTGGGCGCCTCACCGTCCCTCCAGCTCAGAGCTCTGGTGCAGGGACCGCCATGGGGGAGGGTGCGTTTCTGCCCCCTCGGCCCTCCCGCAGAAGGGGCAGAGACTGTCCGAGACAGGACCTCACCCCAGCCTGGAGGCAGACCCAGGGATGAGGGCCCTTCCCACTTTGTATAGATAAGGATGCTGAGCAAAAGTGAAGAGAGCTGGGGTCTTAGGGAAGCACTGGAGTCTCCCAAGTATTGTTCCCTGGGGGCACCCAGGGTCAGAGAAACTCAGGGCAGGGCGGGGGAGCCAAAAACGGCAGCCTTAGTCCATTGACAAGTGCTACCCTGGGGCTAATCACACGGTCTAATCGGAGGGCACTTCTGATGTTGGGGGGAAACTGAGGCCAGAGAGGGACCCGGGTAAAAAGGCAATGGCTGTGGGATGGTGCCTTCCAGATAACCGCCAGCCTAGGGCGGACTGTCCTGGGTCCACCTTCAGCACCCTTCTGGAACCACAAGCCTGAGAGGTCGGTGCCCAGTTTATTCCCATTATTTCCAAGCACCTTGAGAGATGGGGGCTTCCTCGGGAGTCTGGGTTTCGATTCCCTCTGCTCCCGGGCTGTGTGGCCCCGGGCGCGGGGGCCTCCCCTCTGATCTGGGTTTCTTCTCCTGTGAATCTCTGGTAGTAAGCACCCTGCCACGCAGGCTCTTAGGAGGGAGGCTGGGTGCGCCCAGGAGGGGGACCCAGGTACCAGGGCTCTCCAGGGTCACCCCACTGCCTCTGCCGTGCGGGGAGCGAGGCAAGTCGGGGCTGGAGGCGAGGGGACAGACTGAAGGCGAGCGGCGGACCCTGGGCCTTCTCGCCGGCCTGCCCGGGATGCGGAGGGCGCTTCTCCGCGCCGCCCCCGTTCGCCAGGACTGGGACTGCGGAGCCCGAACGCAAGGCGCGGTCATCAGAGAGCCGCCAGATGGTCGCCGCTGGGGCGCGGGGCTCCTTACAGAGGAGAGGGAACCGCACGGTGCTGGCCCAGGCCTCCCGCCTCTGTGCGCCGCTGGGTCCGACCGAGCCAGAGCCCCGCAGCCCCGCGTTGAGGTGGATGGAGAGGCGGGATCTGAGACAGGATTGCGGGCAGAGGCGGGGGCGGGGATCACCGCCACGGAGGCTTTGCACCTTCAGCCCGGCGGGCAGCTCCGAGGGGCTGCCTGTTCTCAACCCCGGGACAGTGTGGGGCCCTCTGTCTCTCCAGACTGACACCGCCCCGTGGGGCCCTGACCCGAGCGCGGGGTTCCTGGCGCTCAGGGGCCCAGAGCTCAGTGTTCCGTCACCCATGAGCAGGGGACAGAGAGACTCCTGGTGCCGAAAAGTAGAGAGGCTCCAAGTGAGGTGGTCCCTTCTCTGCGTCTCCGGCTCTGCGAGGCACCCCCGCAGCTGCCCTTCCGTACTTCTCTGTCCACTCTTGCCCTTACCCGCTCCAACTCTCCCCTCCCCGGTGCAGGGGATCCCTGGAGAGCCCCAGCAAATGGTCTTGGAGGGCACCCAGCGCTCTTCTCTGCTGGACGGTGAGCACGGACCCGGCCCGGTCACCAGAGTCCCAAGTCCCGAGCTCAGGGCTGCTCGCCACAGATGCCCCGTATCGCCAGGAAGTGCTGGTGGGAATCATCCCAGCAGCTAGGATAGGAGTCAGCAAACTGCAGCCGGCCCCCGCCTGTCATGTTTGGTCTTAATAAGCTTTCCTTTAAAAAAAAAATAGGGAATGTCCACTTTTATGCATTCATTTTTATACTTAAGTAATCTCTACATCCAACATGGTGAATGTCCACTTTTAAATTAAAATTTTGTCTTACATTTGCCAAATCCCGTTTGTCCTTAGCTCACCCTCCTGCCGCCCCACTAGGAGCTCTTTTTTTTTTTTAAGATTTTATTTATTTATTTGACAGAGAGAGATTACAAGTAGGCAGAAGCAGAGAGAGAGAGGAGGAAGCAGGCCCCCCTCTGAGAAGGGAGCCAGATGCGGGCCTCGATCCCAGGACCCTGAGATCATGACCTGAGCCGAAGGCAGAGGCTTTAACCCACTGAGCCACCCAGGTGCCCTAGGAGCTCTTTTGCATTAATTTACATTCCGTATCTCCCCTACCTCTTATTTTTTTTCCCCTTAAAGCATAAATTTGAGATCTCCCTGCGCGGATCCCTGTGGTACTGACTTTCAAATCACTATGTTCTAACCCAACAGCCACAGAGCCCATTGTTCTAGNCGAGCTCTTTTGCATTAATTTACATTCCGTATCTCCCCTACCCCTTATTTTTTTTCCCCTTAAAGCATAAATTTGAGATCTCCCTGCGCGGATCCGTGTGGTACTGACTTTCAAATCACTATGTTCTAACCCAACAGCCACAGAGCCCATTGTTCTAGTTGCTGCGGCCCGCACCACACGTTTCCCCAAAACTTGGTGGTGTAAAACAGCTATCTCTTAGGGTCTGTGTGTTGGGCCTGGCTTGTCTCCAGTGGAAGACTTGAACGTGGGGATGGGGGGTGAGGTCTGGACTCATCTGAAGGTCAAGAGGCTCATTTATCTGAGGGCTGGGGCTGGAGTCAGCTGAGGGAGCCCTACATGGGTCGTCTCCACGTGACCTGGCTCCCACACAGCTTGGGTTTCCAGAACAAATGTAGGGGGGGGGCGGAAGCAGAGGGACACAGAGCCTGACCTGGGAATTCAGAGCATCGCTCCCCTGTGCTCTGTGGACTGCAGCAGCCCCAGAGCCCATCAGGGCTCATGCGAGGGGGCCGGGACCCCATCTCTCAGTAAGAGGGTCCTCGGACTGTGGGTTGAGAAATCTTCTGTGATCGGTCAGGAAGAGACACGCATGTGCCACACGGAGAGCGGGCTGCCCCGTTGGGGACATTCAGGTTGCTGTCCGCTTCTGCTACTGTCCATGTCACCGGGAAGAACACACCCTCTGGAATCTCTGAGTTGTCTAGGGGTGCATGGCCCCAGAAGGGCACTCCTGGGGTGAAGGGTCTAGAGAGATGCAACGTTGCTCAGCGCTTCTGGAAGATTCTTCAGAACAGCTCCCTCCATGTCCATGTCCTCACATCCTCACAGGCACTTGGTTTTATCTGCCTTTATCTGACTTCATCTGACTTCCTGGTTTTATCTGACACTGTGACTGACATGGGTTTGGGAAATCGGGTTGCTTTCGGTAGGGTAGTGACTCTCTGGTGGCTGTGCCCCCAGAGGCAGGGAGATGAAGGGGATGTGGGAGAGCTGCTGGGGAGGAGAGAGCAGGGATCAGTCAAGGAGGCCATGCACAGCAATGGGGAGCCACTGATGGTTGTTTAACCAGGGGAGGGTTAAAGCTGAGCCTAGGGGGAGTGCTCTGGAAGGGATGGGGCCTGGAGGTGGATGAGAGGTGGCTGAGCACAAAGGGGAGTCCAGCCTGTCTGGGAGCACAGGCCAGAGCCGGGATGGGGGAAAGCCCAGGACATTCTAGCGGCCGGTCCCCACGTCACAGCCAGCACGAAGTGTCCTTGCCGCTGTCCAGAGGTGCATCAGGCACTCACCCAGCTGCTGAGTCCACTGTGGTCTTGGGCCAGTCGCGGGGCCCCCCCAGGGACCTCCCTGAAAAGCCAGACCCGCTGTGCTGCCCACCACGAGGGACTGGTCCGGGCCAAGTGGAGATCACGGTGCAGGCACGTCTTTGGTATGTATTAAAAATGTTCGCTTTGAAAAAGACCGAATGTCTGAAATTATTTGGGCTGCCTTTTTTGTTTAAGAGTCTAGCTGCACCCCTTCTTCTGAAAGCCCCCCTTTAAACACTGGGAAGAGCAGGCTAATTTTCATGACGTGTCAAGGGGATGGTTCCCAGAGATCCCTCCACTCCCTGGGAGGTGGGAGGGCGCGGGAGGGGGAGGGAGGCAGGGTGGGGCCGGGGTTGGGGGCAGCGAGGAGGAAGGGGGAGCAGGGGTGGAGGGAAAGGGGCGGGAGGAGTAAGATGGCGTCCCCTGCACTGGAGCAGCGTGGGCTGCTCTGCAAGGGGCCTGTGCAGGTCACCCCACTCCCCTCCCCAGCCTGGACGACTTCTCCCCTGCCAGCCATGAAGATGCCCTCTCTCCCCAGGAAGCACCCCGGAAGGGGCCCAGCCCTTCCCACGTCCAGCCCTGAGTCTGGGGGAGGCGGGGAAGCGGACAGATGCATCAGCCCCTGTCCCCTGGGTGGGCTAGACAAAGACTCCCTGGGAAGAGGAGCCAGGCAAAGGCCTCAGGACCTTTGCCAGGAACGCCTGCCCTGGGCCGGAGCGGGGCTCTCGGCCTCTGCTCACGCCTACCCCAGGCTTGGTGGCCGTGTCCTCTCCGTCCCCTCTTGGAGTAAGCACCCACACCCGATGCCCGCGCCCCGCCACCCCCCTGCCGCCGACCTTGGACCTTGCCAGGAATCCCTCTCACTCATGCAGCGATATATTTTCTCTCCAACATTTTATTGTGAAAACTTTCAAATGTGCGCAAGTTGAAAGACTTGGCCAGACAACAGCCAAACGCTCACCATCTAGATTCTTCTGCTACCACGTTGCTCTCCTAGCTTTACCGCATCTGCCCATCTCCCCGCCCCTTTATCCATCCACCCGGCTTTCCTCTTTCAACGCATTTCCAGGTAATGTGTGAATTTGGGTCTCAGCCCTGCTGCTGACCAGCAGTGAGACTCCCTGATGACCACTTCCTCCTCTGGGCGTGCACATAATAAGGTCCCCGGGGTTGGGGAGACGGTGTAGCCAAAACCAACAGCCTGCCCCAGAAGACGCTTCCTGGGTGGACCATCTCGTGACCTTGATGAAGGGCAATAACAAAATCTTCCTCCTGGGACACGGGCTCTGTGTCCACAGTCACAGCTCGCTGGATGCCCCCCGTTTCCAGCCTCAGTGAAGACATGCTGTTGTGGTCACTAAGGCTGGGGGGGGGGTTGCGGGCAGGAATGTCTGGAGCTCATATGAAGGGGGGAGCAGGTTTGGGTTCCCACAGTGGAGCAGAGATTTGTACCGAGTTATCCAAACCACCGGGGACCTTCGGACAGCTTGGGCTGCCCGTGACCTTGATTGGAAGTGATTTGAAGAAATGGGGCTGGAACAAAGGGCCTTGACCACAGCGCAGGGAACCTCTTCCCAGGAGCTGGAGGGAAGTTTCTGGAAACCTCGACCAGCAAGCATGGGAACCCCACAGTCTGACCAGATGGGCTCCCCCTTTTGGGTCCTGGGCTGGATGCCTGTGGCCTGGCAGGGCGTGCATGTGCCCCGCCCCCCGCCCCCCGCAGGGTGCCCCCAGGCCAACATCTGGTTCAGAAATGTCGGTGGGACTGCTCAGCTACCCTGTGGCAGGGTAGGGCACTCCTGGGGGGCCTGGGGAGGAAGCCCCTTTCCTCACCAGCCCTGCACGCCCAGTGGGTTCTGTGAGCACTTCCCAGAGCCCCAGCTCTGGGCAGACCCTGTCTGGGGCTTCACTGCCCTCAGAACCCCGCCCCCAAGCCCTGCAAAGACACCCAGGTAACTGACTGTGATGGAAAAACCCGAGACCATGTGCAGACCAGCAGGGAGTCGTTCTGCCAATAGTGATTCATGGCCACACTGCCTTGTCCTCCGTGGGCTGGGGACGCAGGGGTGCTCCTGAATCCCGGTCCTCCCCAGGGATCGGGATTGGCGGTGGGGAGGGGCAGGCAGCAGGAGAGCTCAGCCTGCGTGTAAATGGGAGGGGCAGGTACACACCGGTCCGTGCACACACATAAGTACTGTGCAAGGGTGTGTTCACTCACACTCGTTAGCGCACAGTCTGTGATGGGCTGAACCTATCCCCCCAAATTCCTAGGTTGAAGCCCTAACTCCCAGTACCTCAGAGTGGGACCTGATTTGGNACCTGATTTGGAGACAAAGTCATTGAAAATGTCATCAGTTAAGCTGAGGTCACACTGGATAGCCAACTCTCTAATCCGGGAAGTTCCGTGTCCTCCNCTGATTTGGAGACACAGTCATTGAAAATGTCGTCAGTTAAGCTGAGGTCACACTGGATAGCCAACTCTCTAATCCGGGAAGTTCCGTGTCCTCCTAGAAAGGACGGTCTTCGGAGACAAGTGCGCGGGGCCAGCGCCGGGAGGTCGGCAGCCTCGTCCTCCGCAGGACTGGAGCTACCCGCTGGGTCCCACCTGGAACCTTCGGGGGAGTGCGGCCTGGGGCACTTTGATCTGGGACTTCTGGCCTCCAGAGCTGCGAGACAAGGACCTTCTGCCATCCTAAGAGCACCCCACCTGTGGCACCTCCTTCCAGCAGCCCCACTGTCTGCGGGAAGGGACACGGGGCCTGGTGGGCTGCTCCCTCCTCGGAGGCGACTGGCTGTCACGCAGCGTGCACCTTGGCGTCATTTGAGTTTTGTGGCAGGTGCAAGCTTTATTGAATTACAAAAAATGAACTGGGGGAACAAAGTCCCAAAGTGACACCCTGAGAGGGAAGAATCGTGAGGGTCCTCTCGCAGAGGGGCTAGAGGCTGGGGCTCCCGTCAGCCCCCCAGGGGTCGGCTGGGCACGGAGGCTCGGGGACCCCAGTGGACCGAGGAAGTCCCCCAAGGCCGGCGAGGAGTCCTGGGGTCTGGAGGCTGTCCGCGGGCCACACCAATGCGGGTGCCCCCGAGGGCACCCCTCTCACCCCCATGGGGTGCCTGCCCAGCTCTCCTAGCCGGTCAGGGCCCCTGCCGTCACCCCAACCTTTTATTCTCCACAAAAGGCGTTTATATTATATAAATATACATGCTCAACACAGAGAAGTTGAAATGTGAAAAATACGTGATGATGTAAAGGAGATAATACGGGCCATCTGGAAATCCGCCACCCCGAGACCCCGCAGCCCCGAGACCCTCCCAGGCAGCCCCGGGCCTGGGAACAGACACGCCCAGACACACCCGTGCCCACACTCACACACGTCCCCACCAGCTCCCCGGTCCCCTCGCACACAGGCACACAACACGCGTGCACACGCTCCCATCCCCCCTACACCCTCACACACAGTGCCCCCCGTACACACACCCCCTACGCCCTCACACTGGTCCACACCCCTGCACACCTCCACACACACAATCACACAGCTGTGCCCACCCCACACAGGTAGCTCGCACGCACACGGATGGGTGGTCCGTGCGTGCCCCTTGCACCCTTGCACAGCCTGGGCTCCTGTACCCTCTGCCAGAGGTGCCATTGGTGCCCGCCCGCCCTGCCTCGCCCCCTGGAGACCCCCGGCACCAGGCTAGCACACGCCTTCATCCGTTCTCCCCAGACTCACTTCGTCCTACACAGCTAGGGACACACACGTGTGCACAGCTGCATGTTCGAGGCCTCAGGGTCTCTGCGGTCACCATCCTGGGCGGGTTCCATCCCGGGAACACGGGCTCCCGGCTCAGCCCCGCCAGCCGCCGGGTGGCTGCACCCGTCCCCGGGGCGGATGGGCCACGGAGACCCAGCATGCCCCTCTCCGTGGCTTCCGTGACGACGGCAGAGCGCTGGGCTTGTGATGTCTTACGGGGACACGTGTCACCGTGCGTGCAGGCGCTTCTCCTCTGCGTCTGTGGGAGGGGACCCTGGAGAACGAGGGATGGGCCGCGGAGCACGTGCGTGTGGCTCTGACACACTGCACGCGCTGCGTCTCCTGCGCGCCTCTGCCAACGGGCAGCCCCGGCTCCTTCTCCTTGTTTCTGCCGGACTAATGGGGTCAAGTGGCATCTAAGTTACAGGACTGCTGGCGAGGCTGCAGCGACCATCCACTGCCCCCTCTCCTTTGTGACCCTGGCGCGGCCCCAGTGTGGGTGGACAGGCAGCTTCGTCTCCGAAAGGGAGCACTGCCTTCGGAGTCCAGCGGAGTGCACAGCTGCACTGATGAGATTCAAGCCTTCTCCCCCCTCCTGCTGTGCCCCTGTGAGCACGGGCCACCTACCCTCAACTCGCCCGGCCCCTCAAACCTCAATCGACGAGGTGCAGGCCCCCCAGCCCCTGGCCCCAGGCTCAGCACTGAGTGGGGAGAGGCAGTCAGCCCCTGGCTGCACCCGCGGCTCCGGGCTGGTCCCCCCAAACCAGCGAGCCCGTCAGTGGGTCCCACATATTAACAAATAATTGCATTTAGGGCCCATTCGGGTAATCCTGGGTAATCCCAATATCCTTCACTCATCTCATCTACAAACACCGTTTTCCTGCCAAGTTCACACCTATGTGTTCTCAGCGCCCAGGACCTGACATCTCTGGGGGCCCAGCCCATGATGCCTGAGTCTGCATCAGCTTCCAGTGCACCAGCTCCGGCCCAGGCCCATCTACACTTCCTGCGCTCGTCGGCCATGTGCTCTCCCAGCCTGGGCGAGGCAGGCCCAGTGGCTGCAGAGAGCGGGTTTGAAGCCATGCCTGGAAATCATCCTGGGAAATGAATTCAGAGGGAGAGTCCTAAACAGTGGCTCGGTGTAGGAATCTCCTAACCATCTACCTGCTGCTTGCATACCTCTCCTAACAGGGAACTCACTATCACACAAGATCACTTGCTCCATCTTTTTCTGCTCCTACCATCCCTTTTCCTTACACTTATAAGGATGTGCAGTGAGATGGGGCCTCAGCGAAGCCTGTGAGCCTCAGTGTGAGCAAGAGGCCAGCTCTGGGCTGGGCCCGCCCTCGGGCTGGAGCCGGGCTGCCCATCGTGGGCGCCTCTGTGGGAGAGCTGGGACTGAGGGGGTTTTGAGCTGTGTGCCGAGTGATACGCCCCCTTCCTGGACAAGACCCCCCATCTTCAGGGCATCCAGGTCACAATACATTAGTGTGTTTGGGTTCACACGCAGGTCAGCCTCGCCCTGGGGTGGTACCCGGGACGGGCACAATCACACCCGCACACCGTGGCTTCTTCCTCTGCCCACTTCTCCCCGTGCTCGCTCCCTGGCCAGAGCCTGCCGGGGGCTGGCTGCATGCAGGGCACAGGTAGGCGCAGGTGGGGTGGGGGGCCCCTGGGTGGGGGCGGCGTCTGGATCACTGAGCTCCCACGCCCCTCAAATCTGACTTGCCGGTCACCTGACCTCACACAACACCCCAAATCTGTGCCACCAAGGAGTGTCGGGTCACAGCGGCTTTCCTAAACACTGCACACCTGAGGGGCCTGCAACTGCGCCCCCGTCACGCCGCCCACTGCTCCTGCGCCCCTGGGCCCAGCCCCCAAGGGTGATCACGAGTCTTCGTGATCAGTGCAATTTCTGTGGGGACTCACCAGCCTGTTGGGGCATCCCAGGAGGAAGGGTTTGCAGGGTCACGGGTGAGAGGCACAGCAGGCCGTCCCTTGTCACGGTGCCGGGAAAACCGGGGGCAGCAGTTTGCAAGGTGGGGCCTGGCTCCCATACCCCGGCGCCCTTGCGGCTCAGGGCACAGAGACAACGGTGTGCGGAACCGGCTGGGAAGGAAATCTCGAATCAATGTGTCCAGAAACACAGAGGGTCCAAATCCCCTTTTATTACATCCTCGGGGCCCGGGGAGGATGCACTACAACAAAACAGCTTCTTGGACCTGAACCTATAAATAAACCAGCTTTTGCTGGAATTCCGCTTCCTTCGATGGCCGCGCTGCGGAGGTGATTCACCTCAGGCTAATTTACTGTGAAAGCTTAAAGAGCAGAAGCCACGCAGGGCCCAGCGGCTCCTGGCGGCGTGGCCCCGTCCCAAGAGCACCACCACGAGGACACTCGCGGAACTGCCGGAGGAAACACCTAGGGCAGAGACGAGCCCTTAAGACAGCCCTGCTTCCCTACAACCACACCGTTCGGAGGACAGGCACCGGGCCTTAAAGTAAGACCTCTGGTTTGGGGTCACTGTGGGGTGGAAGTGAAGGGGGGTTAAATGCCTCCTCCCCATTCCCCAAAATGCTCTTTACATGGTGTCCAGGAGAATTCTGCAGGCACAGCCTGTCCCTCGCCCAGAATTGGGGACCTCAGTCCCACAGCCAGGGCTCAGGCAGACTGGTGGGCCAGCTCCCCCCACCGAGGGGAGCGGTCGGGGTGGTCCCTGAGGCTCATTCTGCACCCCAGCTGGGGCCTGCTTCACCCTCGTTCCACAGACTATGGACGTGGGCTTGGAGAAATTCAACCACTTCACCTGCTCTGTCATTTGTCCAACACAGCCAGCCATGGAGACCCTACTCTGGTCCCAGGAAAGAGCCCAGCCCGCGGAGTCAGACCCACTCTTGCCCACAAAGGGAAGACAGGGTGGGCAGCGGACGTTTGTCGTGCCCTATTACACCTGAATGGGGCTCCATGGAGAAGTGCGGGATGCAGGAGGGGTCCCGAGGCCCCCGTGTCCTTCTGGCCCACATTTTGTGGTCCCACATAGCCAGGGAGGAGGAGGAGGCCCCCCTAGCCCCAAGGAGCTAAAGTGGCCTTTCCTACATCTGGCCCAAGTTCAAGGCCGGCAGCCTCAGAATCCAGGGGCGGCCAGGCTTCTCTGTTCTGGTGGCTCTTTCTGAGGCCACAACGGTGCAGGAGGCCAGTGCATGGGGCCGGGCAGTGGGGGGTGGGGGAGGGGGCAGCTGGCTCTTGTAGATGTTTTGGTGGAAATCCACTCACTTTCCATTTACTCTTCCTAAAACAAGAAACAAGGCGGACGGCAGAGAACTGAAATGTTTTTCCACCTGGGGCCCAATCAACAGGAGCAGTTTGCTGGGCTCCTGGAGCACCCGTTTCCTGAACTCCACTCCTTCCCACCACATGCAAGGGGAACATTACTGAATGAAATAGCAGCTGAGAGGCAGGGGCTGGAAGAGGCTCAGAAGGTCGGGTGTGAGAGAGTTGCTAAGACTTCAGTCCCACACCACCCGTCCCTCTACAGGAGCAGAAAATGTGTAATTCCCAAACAGGGAAGGAGATCAGACCCCCCCAGCCCCCACCCAGCCCGACCTCCAGGGCTGCTCCTTCCAGTCTCCCTGCTGGTGGGTGGGGCTTCGGCCTAGGGGAGAAATTTCCCCCCCTGGGAAATCCGCAAGGACAAGCCTTTCCCTGCTTCCCTCTTTAATGCCTACAGATGCCAGCAAGAGGCATATGTCCCCAACGGATGTGCCCCCAGCAATGCTTTGTATCCCCAGCAATGCAAGGAGGAGCCCAGGCACCAAGAGGAAAAGAACTGCGTGGTCCCCAGGGACGGGGACAGGACGGGAAGGGAGAGGGGTGCTGGGGGCTGGGGACCCACTGGGCGCCCTGCAGCGCTCCTCCCCAGCCTCCTCCTGGCCCAGCCGATGCACAATGACCCAAACCAAGAGCCTCTCGGAAAGCAAAGGAGGAGCTGGCAGGATGCGAGTGAAGGAGTAGGGGCAGGGTGCCCCTGGTAGCCAACCCTGATCCTCCCTGCCCCCTGGGTTCCAGGCAGCCCCGTGGGGAAACAGCCCCAGAGAGGAGCTGATCCAGGGCTCCCCACAGTGGACGCAGAGCTGAGAGGACCTCACAGCAGCAAACTGGCCTTGGGGGTGTGTGGCAGGTTCCCGGGCCAGGAATGGGGGCGCCCCCTCCTCCTGGGGGTTCTGCTTCATGTCTCCGGGAAACAGCTTACAGAGAAGGAGTAAACACGCACAGGGAATGTATATTCAGAAGTAAATTAAAAAGTCAAAGCCAGGGCACCTGGGTGGCTCAGTGGGTTAAAGCCTCTGCTTTCGGCCCAGGTCATGATCTCAGGGTCCTGGGATCGAGGCCTGCATCGAGCTCTCTGCTCAGCAGGGAGCCTGCTTCCTCCTCTCTCTCTGCCTGCCTCTCTGCCTCCTTGTGATCTCTCTCCCACTGTGAAATAAATAAAATCTTTAAAAAAAAAAAAAGTCAAAGCCAACAGCGGTGGGGGGGTCCCCCAACTGCCCACGGGGCCGAGCAGTACCCACCTCATTTGCGCCCCATCCTTGCCCCCGCTCATCCCACCCAGGGTCAACTGCATTTCCTCAACTTCCCAGAAACTCTGCTGCCTCTGCCTTGCCTCTCAGGGGCCTCCAGGCCTGCTTCTTGCTTCTCCGATACACGCTCTTCCCTGTCACTTGGAGTTCTGAGTTCGAGCCCTGGCGCAGGGAGGGAGCGCAGGGAGGGAGCGCCCATGCAAGCACCCAACTCTGGGGCCCCCTTTGAGCTCAGCTTTCCTTGAAGTCTGTCTATGGGGTCTAGCGCATGGTGGGGGCTCTCAGGAGGTGAGTAGGGGGGAGAGGAGGGCTCCCCGGGCTCCCCACACTTACATTCTCTTAACTGAAGGGCTGAGCCTGCTCAACCCAGCGTTCCCATGTTCCCACGCCCCTGCTCCTATCCACGTGGGGCTCAGACCGGGGAGCAGAGCCAGGCCAGGCAGCCCTCCCAGCCCCCGCCCCCCTGCAAGCTCCCGCCCCAGGGTGTGCGGCAAGGGGTGGGAGGGCTGCCCGGCCGCCCCCGGAGCTTGTCCCCAGCCCAGCAGCCGACGTGGGGTCCTCTGGGACCTCAGCCCTCCAGTCCCCAGGCACCCAGCACAGCCCGGGCTGTCTCAAGCTTGCGTCACCTGAATTTGCTGCATCTTTGGGCGGAGCCTGACCTCAGCGGGGTTCAGTGTCCCCAGTGTGAGCTGTCCCCTGGATTGTGAGGTGTGTCCGAATGGTTTGACCTCAGTAGTGGACCCCAGATCAGACGCCACCTCTGTCCACTGTGTTTAAGGCTATTTTGCTGAACAACTCGAACCTGTTTCCTCATCAGGAGAATGGGGGCAATGATCCTGACTGCATGGGGCTGCTGCAGAGCTGGGTTACCCACCGCCCCGTGCCTTCAGGGACCTGGGGGAGGCGTGGGCAGCGGCAGGGCCCGGCCACCCCACACCACACCTTCTGTCTCCATGCGACCCCCAGTGTGACATGAGGGATCTTTCCTGTCACTGCAGCCCAGCTCACACGCTTCTGTCCTCTCCCCGATCCCTCCTGGACCTCACAGCCCTCACCCTGCCGTGTGCACTCACTCACCTGCTTACTGCCTGCCCGCCCCACCCCCAAAGCTCCCCAGGGCAGACCCGCCTTAGTTCCCTGCCTATCCTCAGGGATACCCTGCTGGGCACAAGGAAGGTGATCAAACATTTTTGCAGACTTTGGGAGAGAATCCCAGTAGGAGGCCGCGGGTTTTAAGGCCACCAGTGTTCTCAGTGGGGAAAGAGGGAACCTGGCGAACGCAGCGGGAGGAGGAATGGTGGGAGGGAACACTCAGCATCAGGGACTAAGCTTGGGAGTGCAGCCTGCACACCACCTCCTCCAGGCAGCCCTCCCTCCCAGAGCCCAGTCTACCTCGTGCTTCCTTCCCATGTCTGGTCTCCTTGGAGGTGCTCCCCAGCGGGGTGCTGGGTGTCCAGGGCAGGGGGCTGGCTGGGAGAGCGAACGGGCGGGGGGCGGGGGGTCTGCAGAGTCAGGTTCCCTGTTTTGGTCCCAGGCCCTCCTGGGACTGTGGGGGGAAGTAGGGGAGCGAGAGAAGCCCAGAGAGTCCCTGGGCACCGAAGGCCACCAGAGTCATGGCCCAGGCAGGCCTGTTCCTCCCATTTCACAGAGGCCAAGACTGAGGCTGGGTGCAGGGATGCAGCGTCACCCCTCAAATACAGGCGCCTGCAGAAGGGGCTGGCCCGTTCACGGCAGCTTCTCCAGGGGGGCGGTCGCGCAGTCACAGAGCTGACCCGACACCGCCCCACCCGCTCGCTGGTAGAGGCTGGAGAGCTGGGGGCTCAAGACTGAGCAGCCCCAGAAAATGCCTCCTCCAGTTCTTCTAGCGGAGGGGAGCCTGGGGCACGCTCCCCGGTCCCCGTGGCAAGTTCCCTGGGCACCCAGCACCCGTCCCCAGCCGTTCACCCGAGGTGGGACTTAGGATCCATCCACTGAAGGCCCAGCACCAGCCCGCCCCCCGGGAACAAAGCAGGAAAGGAGGACCCAGGACCCGTGAGGTGAGCGGGGCCAGGCACGGCCTGCAGGGTCCGGAGGGGGGGCAGGGTGCGTGATGAGTGTTAAGCATTTAGGGAGAAACGGCTCTGGGGAGCTACCTGAGCGGGGCTGACTCCCCCACAGCTCCCGGGTTCCCACCACCAGGGTTCCCGGCCGCTCTGCAGGGTCGCGCACAGCTGTGGACGGAGGTGGCTGGTCTCAGGGCCCCGTGGTCCCGGGGCCCGGCCTTCCCCGCAGCCCTGGATGACTGGTGTTCTCCAGTGACATACTCGCTGCCTGAAGTTTGAGCCCCCCAGTCCCTTGCGGTCCTGGAGAGCAGGATTCTGGCCCCTCCTGTCTCAGGAATGGGTGCTCCCACCGCGTCCCCAGCCCTTGCTGGAATTTGGGGCCGGGGCGCTGGCGTGGCGCCCCCTGTGAGCGATCTCGCCCCTTACCTCTGCCCGCTGGCCCCGGGCCACCTTGACTCCTCCTGGCCATGCTGCCAGGAGCTGCCTTGGGTGTCCATGTCCCAGACAGACAAACTGAGTCTTGGGAGAGGGGAGGGGAGGCTGCGAGTGCCTCAGTTTCCCCGAGCGGACCTCAGGAGTGACGCTGTCTTCAGAGTGGGGCAGGGAGTGGTCCTGTGATCAGAAGCAGAGCTCTGTGGGCAGGTGCAGCAAAGGACACCTCCGAGCCCCGGTCGTGGGGAGCCCTGTGCGGGGGCGGGGGGCAGGGGGGCGTCCGGCTCTGGCTCTGTGCCCTGGGCAACCGCGCCCCTGCTGAGCCAGAGCTGTCCTCGGCCAGCACGCTGCCGGCCACGCGTGGTGGACATCGTCCCTGTCCCCGTCGCGGGCCACGCACCAGCAGCAAGAACAAAGACTGACCAGGAACCCCTGTGCCCCGCCCCTGCCCTCTGGTCACCGCTGTGAACTCAGCGCTCAGCGCTCCAGCGTCTCCCGGGGGTTTGAAATCCCCCAAACAAGGTCACCATCTCCCACCAAGGAGGCGCCTGGACAGGGGTCCTGGGCTTCCGGCACCGACTCAGGGGCCCTCGGGCCTTTGTCCCCTGCCACCCCGCCTGGATTCCTCTGGCTGCCACCTCTGCCACCCAGGCCCTGGACCGGGGTCTTCCCAGTCTTACCGAGGCCAGTCCGGGGCCTGCGCTCCCGCCGCTCCGCTCTCCCCACTCTGCGTTCATCACCCCGGGGTCCCACGGGGCAGGCGGCCAAGCCCGGGCCTCCGGGAGGATGACTTCCCCTCCCCCAGCAGGCGCCAGCCGGGCCACCGAACTCGCTGCGACTCGCCCAGAACAGCCCTACCCCCCTTGCTGTCCGCTTGTTTAACCTTCCCGCCCAGCCTTGACCCCGCGCCCCGCCAGGGGCTGCCTGTGGGCTGGAGGGGGGGCCCTGAGTGACAGAGACCGTCCCCTCCGCCCATCCCAGTCCCATGCAGGCACGGCGGGGCGGCTGGGAGGCCTCGCTGAGCTCCAGGCCTTGGGCAACCTCTCCAGCTTGGCTTCTCCCTGGGAACTCACGCTCCCTCCTCTCCAGGCTGCGCAATGCAGGTAAATAAGCATCATGACTTTCGATGATAGGGGAGAAGGGCCCTTCTGCAGGAAGCAGAGCCCATGAGCCCCGGAAACCAGCCCTGCCTCCAGCCAGAGTCCCACCTGGGCCTCTCCCAAGCCTCCCCACCCCACCCTGCCGAGAGCGCCGCCGTCAGCCCTCCTGGGGCCAGGACAAGGCGGTGGGTGGGTCCGTGCACCCCACCTGCCCACTGCCCCCCCCCGTGGCCGCACTGGAGACTAGAGGAGCTGCAGCTGAGCTGATGGCAGGGACGGGGCGGGGGGCACCTGCAGAGTTTCCCAGGCTCCCCCAAAGCCGCTCCAGCCCCCATCGGTTTCCCACAGTCCCCTCGGCTCCAAGGCCCCCCACAGGCGTGTGTCCCCGCCAGGTGGCCACAGGGTCTCCCGCAGCCAGGGCTGAGGCTAGCCCAGCCCTCCCAGAAGGGGCCGTGCTGCGGAGCACTGGCTGGGGAGTGTGGCTCCTGGGGGAACACAGCATGCACGGGGGTGCGGTCCTGGGTGAGGCGGGGGGCCCAGGGCCTTAAGCCACGGCCAGCCCCGGGGCACCGGGCAGCTCCAGGCTCAGCCTGCCTGCACCGAGAGCCGCTGTGCCCCCCCCCCCGGCTGCCTCAGGTGCCTCAGGAGGGGTCTGGCAAGCCGGATGCGAAGGCAAAGTCACTGTGACCACGGAGGCAGGGACCAGGCGCAAGGGCTGTTCACGGCCAGCGCCCCTTCCCAGGCCCTGGGGAGGCCCAGCCAGCTGTCACCAGCACATATGCTGTTTTTGAAAAAAAACAAACATTGCTCTAAGTGCCTCTGGCTTTCAAATGGGAGCCCTAGAATTACATGAACTTTCCGACCAGCCCAGCGCACTGTGCGTTTCTGGTGCGTCTCTCCTGAGCTAGGAGTTTGCGGCTCTGGACAAGGAGGGAAATAACGTGGCCTCCGGGGGTGGCCTGCGGGGAGGCTGGAGCTCTGGAAGCACGTACTCCAGGCTAACCCCCAGGCCCCGCGGGGCATCCCGGCAGCCTCTGCGGACACACAGCCAGGCCCCCCTACCTGCCCGGGCAGGAGGTCGGTTCCCTCCTCTCTGCGAGGACCTGCCCGGAGGCGGCAGAGGCCTGAATGCACCTTGACATCAGTCCAGGTGCCCCGCCCCCGCCCTACCCCTGCCCTGCCTACTCGTCCCCCCTGCGCCCAGAGCTCACAGCTCCTGCTCCGGCCAGAAGGGACTTCTCTTCTCCGGTCTGGGGACCGAGCGGCACACAGGCAGGGAAGGGACCTAACCCCAGCTCCGCAGGGGAACCCGGGATAGGATGGCCCCTCCGGGCCTCAGTTTCCCTATTTGTAAAAGGGTGTTTGGGTGGGACTGTCGGCTTGTCTGTCCAACCTGGGTGAGAGCAGGGCAAGCCAAAGCCACAGGATGAAGCAGACAGTAGCCTGGACATATTTTCCGAGTCCCCTCCGAGGAAAGGGTGTATTGTGGGGTGACCCTTCACGATACTTCGTCCCCCACACCTCTCCGAAGGATGTGGACGCTGGAGGGGCTTTTGGTTCCAGGAACTTTGGCGCCTTTGGTGGGTGTGTGTCATCACTGACAGGGCCTGGGCGCTTTCCCAGCTCAGCCTTCCTGGGTCCTAGTGTCCAAGGTCCAGCCTGACGCCCCCGCCCAGCCTCCAGGAGCCTCCCAAAAAGTTGAGTCCCCACGGGCGACCAGACGCTGACTCGGCTTCCCGGGCCCCAGTTGGGCTACAGGAGGGTTGATCGGACAAGAAGCCGGGCCCCAGCCTGGACCGAGCCTGAGCCTCGCAGACACAGGGCCCCGACCCTGACCCTGACCTTGCACCTGGCTGTGGAAAGTCTTGGGGACCCGTGGGATGACGCATGACGCCCAAGGTAAGCGTCCTTTCCCCACTCCACGCAGGGAGGTGGGGGGCCAAGGGAGATGCTTCTGCAAGCCTGCTGTGTTCTCTCAACAACCAGGTGCAATAAAGGCTCACCCTCCTTATTTGTTCACTGATCCGGAAATGGAGGCACAGAGAGGTTAGGGAACTCACTAAGGCCACACAGCAGCAGGAAGCAGTGGAGTTGAATCGGACGCCGAATGCCTTCTGGTGCCCAACCTCTGCACACGTGTGCACACGCACCCTCGCACAACCAGGGACTGAACACCCCAGAGCTCTAGCTCCAGAGCCCAGAGGCGCTGTGCTGAAAGCCCGCCCCAGAAGATGCGAATACAAATCCATTTCCTTCAAGCGAGCTCCGATTGATTTCACTTCAAGAGCTCCTGCATTATGCACGAGGAGGGGCTCGAAGGGCAGCTGATTTAAATGGAAATAAGTCCGGGAAAAACAAATCAACACAGCCCAGTTCAATTCACCGAAATCACACTGCACGTTCTCAGCCCGGCTGACGGAACGACGGAACGGGGCCGATTTAAGAACTTGGCAGAGTGTTAGCCCTTGTCCCAGGGTCTCCACTTGGGAAGATGTCTCCAGAATCACCAGGTCCTCCATGAGATCACTTCCCATCCTGCGTGCAAAGGGAGGTTACCAGGGAAACCTGGAGGGGTTGAAAAGCACCCCCCCGCCCCGCCCCTACCTGAGGAGTCTGGTTTTTTTCAACTGAGCAGTTTTTGGGATCGTTCACCCAGCAGGGTTTGGAATCTCCGGGAGCAATTTCCAAACAGCTCCATATTCCCAGCAAAAAGCTACACATGTGTCCCCCCTCCCTCCTCCCCTCCCCCCCCTTCCAAGAATCTTGACTGTGAGCCGGGGTTTGCCAATCATCCTCTGGTTTCTGGAAAGGCGGTGAGCCAGCAAGCAGGGCCCTCCCTTCGTGGAAGCCACGGCCCTGAGATCACACCTCGGTTGGCCTGTGGGGCCACTCACCGCCCGTCCGTCCATCCCTCGGTGCCGGGAGACTCTCGGCTCGCTGGGGCCAAGTCAGCCTCCCTGGCCCTACCCTCCTGGTCTTTGTCCTCTAGGATCTCCGTCCTTCCTCCCCCACACACCTGTCCACACCGCAGGACACAGGGTGTGTCTGGCGAGTTGGGGACCCAGATGACCAGAGTGGACCTGGCATTCGTCTCTGGAGGACCTGACCGTGAGAAGGTGGCTGGGGCCGCCTGAGGCAGGCGGATGGACAGTAGGGAGCTCCCCAGTCCGACCCGTGGTTTTCATCAGATTCTGGCGCTTTCCAGCACCGCTTAGGAGCTCAAGGCACTTTGGTTTGCATCTGCTAATCAAATGTGGGAGGAAACCCAGAAAAAAATAGCCTCCATATTGTTGTCAGAGCATATTTTTGGCTCTAGATTTGAGATCAGCATAATATTCGTCTAAAGCCAACAGTGGTAAATTTTCCCGTCTGGAAATGTGTTAATGATATTTAAGAGAAAGTATCTTTTGATGAAGTAAAGCCCATCGCTTGCGTAAAGATTGCGTTTGCTCGGAGTGATTTTATTTTCTTATGTTATTTTTTTTGGAGGAAACAGACATGTGGGTGCTGTTTATCATTTTTTTATATTTTAAAAATATCTGCTCCCCCCACGTCCAGAGTCACTGAACTGTGAGGAGCAGACCCCGTGAGAGCCATTGGCGTCTTTCTCATCACGGGCCCCTGAAAGCAAGCATCTGATGGTTCAGTTTCGGAGGGTGACAGGTGAACCCAGTGCGGGGTGGACCCAGGTCCGCTCTCTGTTGTGGGTTTTACTCACTGAGCTGGTGATGAGCGTTGCCAGTCTGGGCTGGAGGGGGCCTGGCTGGGCACCTGTCCGGAGCCGACCGAGAGCCCGAGGAGCCCGAGATTGAGATTTGTCTTCCGGGAAGTCTGCAGGGAAAGGTGTGGGCGAGCCCAGCTTTTGTGAAGCTCAAAGCTCGCCAGCCGACCGAGAAGCAATTGCCTCTTGCTGAAAGCACCATCTCGTGGAAATCTCGCCCTGTCCACTCTCGCTCAGAGAGCAGGGGAAGGGAGGCCCATCTGACCGCAGCCAGACCCCGTCCCCCTGCCCGGGGCTCAGAGACGTCGTCCCCGGGGTGGCCTCGCATGCATGCGTGGCCCTCGGACAGAGCCTCCGGCAGGGGAACCCGGAGGGTAGGGCCCGGCACTTCCCAAACTCCGGGCCACAGAGACCCCCGCCTCATCACTTCCCTCAGGCAGGGTCTCCCCTGGGCAGACACTCCAGCGGTTTTCACGGGGAGAAGCCCCTGGAAAGAACAGTGGGCCAGGCATCAGAGCCCCGGAGAGGTCTGGAGACGGCCCCCCTCGGGAAGCGGCTGCACCCCGGGGCTGGGACAAGGACACAAAGAGGAGGGAGGGAGGGATTTAAACTCAGCGGCCAGACAGGACCCAGACCTGGGAGGGGGTGCCCCTCGTGTCTGAGGGGCCAGGAGACGGCCCCCGGGGGAGGGGGAGCCCGAAACTGAGCTCAGGGGCTACAGGGGGAAGAACTGGCCGCTCCCTGGGGCCCTGGGGCGAGGAGCGTTGCCCTGGCAACATGGGGGGAGCAGACAGGAAGGGGCTGACCCTCCCCCTCCCCTCTGGCCACCCCCCAGCACCCCTGGGGGCACAGCCTGACGGGGTCCCCGCTGGGCGGGGAAGGGAACTGACAGCCGAAGGGAGGGGTTCGGGGCTGAGGGACAATGAGTGACCGTCCCACTCCTAGGAACTAGGGTCGCAGGGCACGCCTTGGGGGACAGCGAGGCCGGGTTACTTAGAGGGCCTGGGACGACCCTGTGTCTCCCAGATTCCCCGGCGGAAGCCCAGCCCCCAGTGGGAGGGTACCAGGAGGTGAGGGCCTTTGGGAGGGGCCGGGTCAGGAGGGTGCAACCTCCGCAGGGGGATTAGCGGCCTCCTAAGAAGAGCCCCCAGGCCCCGTGTGACCCCGATCTCGGCCGGCCAGCCCCGGGAGCTGGGAGAAACGGGGCCGGGACCGGTCTGGGCACCCGGCCGCCAGCGGCTCCCACGGAGGGACCTGGGCTCCCTCGGGCCGCCCTCTGTGGCCCACACACGCGCTCCCCGCTTCCCGCTCCCCTCCCTGCGCGCATCCCTCGTCCTCCCTGTAGGGGGCGCCCTCTGCGCCAGCGCCTCACCTGAACAGGCCTGGAAGCTCGTGGGCACCAGAGCTGCTCCGGAGGGAGGAGGGAACTGCACTCCCATCGGTGCCCCAGCGCCTGGCGCTCCCTCCCAGCCTTGGCCGGGCGCAGGACTCTGGGGGTGGTGGGGCTTTGTCGCAGATCGCCGCAGACCCGGCCCCGGCTCCCAGCCTGCAGGCCCACGGGAGGCCCAGGTCAGTGGGGGACAAGACCCTTCCCTGGGGGCGTCCTCCCTCCGTCTTCACGCGCCCCCTGCGCCCCGAGCGTCTTTGCCTTTCTTCTCTTGTACGGGGGCACCAGCCAGCGGGGGCAGGGCGCACCTTACTCCCCGATGACCTCACACCTGCAAAGGCCCTTTTTCCACTGAGGTCCCATTCACAGGTCCTGGGGCTTAGGACCTGGACACAGCCCATTTAAGGTAATGGGAGCCGCACGGGAGCACAAAAGGACCAACGCGCGAGGCCATCGTCCTTGAAACCCATGTCAGAGTCCTGGCGCCCCGAAGGCTCCCCTCCTTCCCACGACCTTAGCCGCGCCCGTCCTTCTTCTCCGGAGCCTTGCACATCCCCCGTGATGGACCCATTCATTGGCCGGTCCACCCTCTCCTGCCGCAGCTCCCCCGCCACCCACGTAACTGGGAACGTCTCTGGGCCCGGCCCCCAGCCGCTGCCAGCAGGCATCAGGGAAGCAGGGGCGGGCGAGGCCGGGTGGCCCTTTGGAGCGCGTGCTCAAGCAGCACCGCAGGCGTCCGTGGCTGTGGCCGTCTCACAGAGAAGCCGTGGCCTGAGCCCACTCCCCTCCCACCGCCTCCCGGCTGCAAGCATTCGGCTTCTCTGGCTTCCTCGCTCCTTTTCCATGATGGGCTGGTAAGGCCGGCCCTCCTGGTTGCTAGGAGGGCTGTGTGAGCTGGCAGGGTGGTAGTGGCCCTGTTCGGTGCCCAACGGGTGACGCCCCCCACTGCTCCGTGGGAGCTGGGTCCTCAGCTGGAGAAGGGAGGCAGGGGGAGGCAGGGGGAGGCAGGGCTGGGCGACGGAGACCGACCGCACTGTCTCACACCTGAGGGCAGATGTCAGACCCCAAGCCTGCTCCTGTCTCAACTCCAAAAGGCTGGCCTGCAGCCATTCGGCACTAAGCGCCCCTTCACCCCACAGGCTGCTGGGGAGGGGGCCTTGCCTCCCCAGGGGACCAGTCCTGGCCATTCAGAAACAAAGGGCCACAGAGAGAGAAATCCCCAGTGTCCCGGGGCTTCGGGATCAGTGGGGAGTGGTGCCCAGCCACGGAGCCAAGGGGCCAGGTGGGGCGGGTGCCCTCAGAGGCTGGGCTGGCCCCAAGCCAGCCCAGGGTCCCCGCCCCGCCCTGTGACCTCCCAGCCGGGCCGCGAGGGTCTGAGGGAGGGGCGGGCTCCCGGCCCAGCTCCCCAGCTTTCTTCCCTTCAGGCCCCTGGCGGGGCCGCTGATGGATGGCTACCTAATCCGTCCTGAACGGAGCCAAGAGGACCCAGCGGCCCGTGAAGAGTCCTTATCCGCACCCCTCCTCCCCACCCTCCCCGGAGTTTGCTTTACAAATTAGAGAAGGGCACTGAGGTCACATCCGAGAAGCCAGCTTGGGGTCAGAGGAACCCGTGGGAGCGGGCCACGGGGCTCTGTTCCTGGGGGGCTGGTCCGGCCAGCTGGGACCCAGTCCTCGCCGATGAAAGGCAGAGAGAAGGGCTTGTTGCTGACAGGCCCTGGCAGGGCAAGGGGACCCCCAGGTAGCGTCTGTGTAACCGCACGGCAGTCCTACGGCCCTGGGAGCCGAGGTTGTGCTGGCCCCGGCCTGGGGCGCAGACGGGACCGGGGTACAGACGGGACTGGGGGTGCAGACAGAAATGGGGGTGCAGACGGGACCGGGGGTGCAGACGGGACTGGGGTGCAGACGGGACCGGGGGTGCAGACGGGACCGGGGTGCAGATGGGACCGGGGTGCAGACGGGACCAGGGGCGCAGACGGGACCGGGGGTGCAGATGGGGGCCGGGGGCGCAGACGGGACTGGGGGTGCAGATGGGGCCG
>LNAC01000189.1:4011588-4034113 GCA_002007465.1 Ailurus styani
GGGACTGGGGGTGCAGACGGGGGGCCGGGGGCGCAGACAGGACTGGGGGTGCCGACAGAAACGGGGGTGCAGACGGGACCGGGGGCGCAGACGGGGCCGGGGCGGGTCTTGTGCGGGACTGAGTGCAGGCCGGCTGGCCACTCAGCACAGCCCCCTCACCCATGGGCTGGCGCCTTGGCAAACACTTCCCTTCCAGAGCTGGCCTGCCTCCCCCCATCGGGAGGAGGAGCTGCCCTCTCGGATCTGCCCTGGCCACTGGCTTGGACTCACAGAAATGGCGTGAGGATGCTGCAGGAGCTGAGGTCTCGCCCCTTCCGCTGGGGCCTCTTGGCCGACGTACTGGGGAAGCCTGGCTCGCCCTCCAGCGGGTGAGAAGCCACGCAGAGAGGGCGCTGTGACCCTGCGCGGGAGGCCGTCCTGGGCCGTCCGGACCCCCGCCCCCGCCCAGCCCCAGACTGAGGGCGCTGCCCCAGGGAGCCCGGGGACACCCATGGCAGAACCGCCCCCGGCTGAGCCCGCAGAAGCACGAGCTAGTAGATGACCACGGTCTCGCACCACCACCATGAGGGTGGTTTCCTGCAGCAATAAATGATGACTAGGGTTTTGCCTCTTGGTGTGGAAGCCCGGGGAACGTTGTTCCCCGTTCACAGGGCTCACGGAGCCCTTTGTCCTGGAGGGAAACATCTTGGGTTGAATTGTGTGTCCCCAGAATTCATAGATTGAAGTCCTCACCCCCAAACCTCACAACGTGACCTTATTTAGAAGTAGGGTCTTTGCAGATGTCGTTAGTGGGAAGGAGACCATACTGGAGCGTACTGAGCCAACATGACAGGGGTCCTTGTCCAGAGGGGAACGTGGGACACAGACACACACGCACGGGGGACCGCGCGTGAAGACGAAGGTGGGGCCCAGCTGAGGGGGGGGCAGGAGGACGCAAGGGGCCGCAGGTTTTCAGCAGACCCCCGTTGCCAGGGCAGAGGCTGGAACAGCGTGCCCCTCAGGGCCTCAGAAGGACCCTGCCTGCCAACACCGTGACCTTGGACTCCTGGGCTCCCCCTCAGCTCAGCAGGGACCATCAATTTCTGTTGTACTAGCCCTAGTAGGGGAATGACTTCCAAGGGAGCCCGTTACGGACCCAGCCTCCCCCCTGGGTGGGGGGCTCGTTGGGGGTCAGCCGTCTTGAGGCGAGAGCAGGAGGGTTTCTCTCCGCAGCATCATCATGGATGCACCTGCAAATGCACTGCTGAATTTCCAGCAAAATCGGGGCTGTATTTACCCTTTCACTCGGCCAGGCTGCTGCTCCAAAGATCCGTGGGCGACGTTACAGAGTGACTCTGTCCCCGGCTGTTGGGGACAGGACACGTGCTTGGTGCCTCTGCACTGGGATGGGCGATGGTCCTCGTGACCCCGTTGAGGTTTTACATCCTTGGCGGGAAAATCACAGACGTGGTGCCGCATTGTCCCCACGGCGTCTGACCGCGTGGCTCCCACCCGTGATCTGTCCCATTCCTGGTGACGGCGCCTTTGATCCCTTGAGGTAGGGGTCTACCAGGTGTCCCCACTGCCAAGTTCTCCTTTTCTCTCAGAAAACAGTAAATATTCGGGGTGGGGGGCACTGAGATGGAGGAAATACCCTGTTCCCCATCATGCTTCCAGTTAGCAGCTCCTGAATTTATAAAAGTGCAGGCCCGTGGATTCCCGTTTTATTCAATAGGTTATGACTCATGTAACGGTACTGACTTTGATGGCAAATCATCCCGTCGCTGGCCAGTGGGGGCTCGTCCAGGTGGCCAGGGCCCCCCTCGGAGCACCTCCTAACTTTCCAGCTCCGCAGGACGGCCCAGGTTCTCGGGCTCCTCCCTGACCCAGCCCTGGATCAGCCACTTCTCCCAGGATCCAGGTTCCTGTTTCCGGAGAATGGGAATGAGAAGCCTGGAGAGGGGAGGGCACGGGGCTTCCTCTCGTGCTCACACACACACACGTGTGCACGCATTTCTGTATGTTTGAATATCCCAAACCGTAACTTAGCATCGGGATCCCGGTACCGATCCAGCCCTCCGGGCGTCGTTCCTGTTTCCTGCCTTTCTCTGTATCTGCAACTCCCTCCGAGACGGCGGAACCCTGCATCGTCTTACCCTGGGCATACTTACCGCAGCAATCATTCCCCCCGATGACACCCACCGATGACACTGACCAATGACGCCGACCTCCCTGCAGCTCCGCCTCCAACTTCAGCTCCCTCCTGCACACCCCACACCAGGCCACCTCCACGGATAAGGCCTCTGCTCACCCTCTGGGCTCTGAGAGCCGGTGCCGCCCCCTCGTCCCGCTGGAACAGTGCTCTATGCTGGGCACTGCTGGACCCCCACCCTAGGCGCCCCTCCTTAGCCCATCAGGCCCCCGACCCTGCTCACTCCTGTGGGGGCCCCCTCTCCCCCACCCCAGGCCGTGGTCTGTCCTCCGAGGCCAGCAGCGCCCAATCCGCCGGCCTAGGTCAAAGACACTGGTCAGCCCAGCTTCCAGGGGTGGGGAATGGACCCTGCCTCTCCGGGGGAGAAGCTGCAAAATCCTGTGTTTCCAACATGCACACGCCTGCCGCCAGGAAAGCCAGACATGAAGGGGAAGCAAACCACTTTAAAGCAAATGACAGTGACGCGACCAGCAGCCGCCCTCAGGCCACTCTCCTGGGGAGGGAGCGCCCCTGGGACGCCCGAGATGCCAGGAGGGGGTCTGAGGTGCCAGGAGGGGGGCACAGTTGCTGTCTTTCTTTTTTTAAATTAGTTTCAGAGGTAGAGGCCAGTGACTCATCAGTCTCATGCAATACTCAGTGCCCCTCACACCACGTGCCCTCCTTACTGCCGTCACCCCGTGACCCCAGCCCTGTCCCTCTCCCCTCCCCCGCAGCAACCCTCAGTGTGTTTCCTAGGATCAAGAGCCTCTTATGGTTTCTCTCCCTCTCTGATTTCCTCTTACTTTATTTTTTTCTCTCTTCCCCTATGATCCTCTGTGTTGTGTCTTAAATTCCACATAGGAGTGAGATCATATGATAATTGTTTTTCTCTGATTGACTTATTTCACTGAGCATAATACCCTCTAGTTCCATCCACGTCGTTGCAAATGGCAAGATTTCATTTTTGATGACTGCATAATATTCCATTATATATATATATATATACACACCACATCTTCTTTATCCATCCATCTGTTGAAGGACATCTGGGCTCTTTCCATAGTTGGGCTATTGTGGACATTGCTGCTATAAACACTGGGGTGCACATGCCCCTTCAGATCACTACATCTGTATCTTTGGAGTAAATACCCAGTAGTGCGATCGCTGGGTAGTAGGGTAGCTCTATTTTCAACTTTTTGAGGAGCGTCCACACTGTTTTCCAGAGTGGCTGCACCAGCTTGCATTCCCACCAACAGTGTAAGAGGTTCCCTTTCCTCTGCATCCTCATCAACACCTGTCATTTCCTGACTGGTTAATTTTAGCCCTTCGAACTGGTGTGAGGTGGTATCTCCTTGCGACTGTCTTGTGGGAGATGAAATGCACGCAACATAAAATTAACCTCTGTAGGATGTATGGCTCAGTGGGGTTTTAGCACAGATACAATGCCATGCAACCAGCACCTCTCTCTAGTTTATACATTTCCAGAAATATCCATCACCGCAGAGGGAGACCCTGCCCCGTTCAGTCTATCCCCCTTCCTCCCCAGCCCCAGCCCTCTCCCCAGCCCCAGTCAAACATGGATCTACATTCTGTCTCTCTGAATTTGTTTATTCTGGATATTTCCTTTTTAAATTTTTAAAAACATTTTATTTATTTATTTGGGAGAGAGAGCACACACATAAGAAGGGGGAGGGGCAGAGCGAGAGGGAGAATCAGACTCCCCACTGATCAGGGAGCCTGATGCGGGATTTGATCCCAAGACCCTGAGATCATGACCTGAGCGGAAGGCAGACCCTCAACCGCCTGAGCCCCCCAGGCGCCCTTATTCTGGATATTTCACATAAACGGAATCCTACAGTACCTGGAAGTACCCCATTCCTTTTTCTGGCTGCGTGTTTTTGCACACACACGGTGGTTTCCGGGTTTACCGCATTCCACGTACACGTTCCTGTCTGTCCACGACTCTACTGCGGTGTAGTTGACCAATAAAACTGTGTATGTACAGTGTCATGACGGACATGCCGATACATCTTGAAATGATCCCTACACTTAACTAACACGGTCACCACCTCATTTATACTTTTGTTTTGGGCGACTAGGCTTAAGATCTACTCTGTTAGCAAAGTTCAAGTATGAAGTGCAATATTGGCTGCAGTCACCACGCTGTGCCTTGGATCCTCAGAATTTATATCTGAAAGTCTGTACCCTTTGACCAACATCTCCCCATCTCCACTCCAGTCCCTGGCCCCCATTCTAGACTCCGATTCCAGAATAGTCCAATTCGGGCGATTCTTTTAGAATTCACGTATACACGACATTATACCGTATTTGTCTTTCTCTGCCCGGTTCATTGCATTTGGCATGATGCCCTGCACGTTGTCATGGAAGCAGGAGTTTCTTCATTGGGGTCGAATGACATTCCATTGTGCACGCCCACCACAGTCTCTATCCCTCCACGGACACTGGAGTGGTCTCCGCACACGGCTGTGCTCATTCGTTAACGCTGCTATGAGCATCTTCGAGATGCTGATTTCGTCCCCCTTCAGATACACGCCCAGAAGTAGGATTAATGTATGATATTACACGGTAGCTTCACTTCTAGTTGCTGAGGAGCCTCCCTCCTGGACTCCACGGTGGGTGCACGACCTTGCACTCCCTTCAGCCGTGCACAGAGTCCCTTTTCTCCACATCCTCACCAACGCCTGTTGTCTCTTGTCTTCTGGGTCATGGCCATTCTCACCGGTGGGAGGTGGTATGTCCTGTGGATTTGATTTCCATTTTCCTCATGTTGAGTGATGTTGAGGACCTTTTCCTGTGCTTGTTGGCCACCTGCATGTCTTTGGGGAAATGTTGCCCGTTTTTTAAAATTGGATTATTCAGAGGGGGTTCTTGTTATGGAGCTATTGACTTCCTCGTATACTTTGGATGTCAACCCCATATCAGATATACGATTTGGAAACATTTGTTTCTTGTGCTCTTGGGGTCGTATCCAAGAAATCTTTGCTAAAACCCATGTCAAGAAGAGTTTGCCTACATTTTCTTCTAAGGGTTTTATGGTTTTAGGACTTCTAGTTAAGTCTTTAATGCATTCCGTGTTAATTTTTTGAGTGGTGTAAGCCGCAGGTCCAGCTTCACTCCTCTCCAAGGGGGAATCCGGTTTTCCCGATACCACTTATTGAAGAGACTGTCTTCTCCCATTGTGTGTTCTTGGCACCTTTGTCATAGATTTCTTGATCATATATGTTTGGGTTTATTTCTGGCATCTCATTCTGTTTTGGTGCTCTGTGTATCTGTTATTTTTTTAAAGATGTATTTATTTTTTTTAGAGGGAGAAGAGAGAGAGAGCAAGCAGGGGGATGGGCAGAGGGAGAGAGAGAGTCCTGTCGCAGATTCCCTGCTGAACATGGACCCCAACGTGGGGCTTGATCCCAGGACCTGAGATCATGACCTGAGTCGAAATCAAGAGTTGGCGGCTTAACCGACTGAGCCACCCAGGCCCCTCCGTGTATCTGTTTTTATGTCGGTGCCATAATGTTCCATAACGTATCATGTTACTTTTCTTGTGATATAGTTTGACATCAGGACATAGGATGCCTCCAGCTTTGTTCCTCTTTTTCAGGGTGCTTTGGCTCTTCAGGGTTTTTTGTGGTTCCATATGAATTTTAGATTTTTTTTTCTATTTCTGTGAAGAATGCCATTGGAATTTTGATAGGGATTGCATTGAATCTGTAGATTGCTTTGGGTAGCGTGGACATTTTAACAATATTAATTCTTCCCATCCATGAACAGGGCATACTGTTCCATTATTTGTGTCTCCTTCAAGTTCTCTCATCAATGCCTTACAATCTTCAATGTACAGAGTTTTCACCTCCTTGGTTAAAGTTATTCCTAAGGGTTTTTTTAAGTTGTTTTTGATAGGATTGCTTTTTTTTAAGATTTTATTTATTCATTTGAGAGATAGTGAAAGTGAGAGAGATCACAGAGGGAGAGGGAGAGGGAGAAGCAGACTCACCACTGAGCAGAGAGCCCGATGTAGGGCTCTATCCCAGAACCCTGAGATCATGACCTGTGCTGAAGTCAGATGCTTAACCAACAGAGCCATCCAGGTGCCTGAGGGTTGCTTTTTTTTTTTTTTTTTTTTTTTAAAGATTTTATTTATTTATTTCACAGAGGGAGAGAGATCACAAGGAGGCAGAGAGGCAGGCAGAGAGAGGGGGGAAGCAGGCTCCCTGCTGAGCAGAGAGCCCGATGCGGGCCTCGATCCCAGGACCCTGAGATCATGACCTGAGCCGAAAGCAGAGGCTTTAACCCACTGAGCCACCCAGGCGCCCGATGAGGGTTGCTTTCTTAATTTCTTTTTCAGATAGCTCGTTGTTAGTGTAGAGAAGTGCAACTGGTTTTTGCATAATTGGTTTTGTATCTTACAACCTGACTGAATTTGTTGGTGAGTTCTAACCATTTTTTTGGTGGAGTCTTCAAGGGCCCTATATCATGTCACGTCTTCTGTAAACAGACAGTTTTACTCCTCCCTTTCTGATTCAGATGATCTTCATTTCTTCTTCTTGACTGGATCCTCTGGCTACAACTCTCAGTGTTGTATTGAATAGGAGTAGTGAGAGTGGACACTCTTGTCTTTTCCTGATCCCAGAAGAGTCCACCATGGAATGTGATGTCAGCTGTTGGCTTGTCTCATACGGCCTTCATTATGTTGAGGTATGTTCTTTCTATACCTAATTTATTGAGACTTTTTATCATGAAAAGATGTTGAGGTTTGTGAAATGATTTTCTGCATCTGTCGAGATGATAGTATGACTTTTATCCTTTATTCTATTAATGTGGTCCTTCATGTTTCTTTGCAACGTTCATTTGTGTCACATTGATCTGCACGTGTTGAACCATCCTGGCAGTGATCCTTTCATTAAAGACTAAATACCACTTGATCATGATGTATGACGCTATTAATGTACTATTCAATTTGGTTTGCTAGTATTTTGTTGAGAAAGTTTGCATCTATATTCATAAGGGGTATTGGCCTGAAATTTTGTTTTCTTGTAGTGGCTTGTCTACCTTTGGTAACAAGGTATGAAAGTGTTTCCTTCTCTTCAAATTTTTGGAACTGTTTGATAAGGATTGGCATTAACTCTTTAAATGTTGGGTAGAATTTACCAGGGAAGCCATGTGGTTGTGGGCTTTGCTCTGTTTGAGTTTTTTCATTGCAGATTTAGTCCTTTTACTAGTAATTGGTCTGCTCGGATGTTCCATTTCTTCATGGTTCAGTCTTGTTACATTGCATGTTTCTAGAAATTCATCCATTTCCTGTAGGTTACCCAATTTCATGGCATATAAGTGTTTCTCATAATCTCTTTTGCTCCTTTGTATTTCTGCACATGCGTTGTCATGTCTCCTTCATTCCTGATTTTATGTATCTGAGTTCTCTGTTTTTCCTTCATTAGTCTAACTAGAGCTTTGTCAGTTTGGTCCATCTAAGAAACCAGTTCTTAGTTCTGTTGTTCTTCTCTATTATTTTTCTAGGCTCTATTTCATTTATTTCTGTTCTGATCTTCGTTTCCTTCATTCTGCTGACTTTGGGCTTGGTTTGTTGTTGTTTTTTTTCCTGGTTCTTTGAGGTATACAGTTAGGCTGTTTATTTAAGATCTGTTTTTGTTTTAAATATAGATGTTTATGACTATTAACTTCCCTCTTAGTACTGCTCTTCCTGCATCCCATATGTTTTGGTGATTTTCATTTTTGGTATTTTTCATTTTTCATTTTTGTTTGTCTTAAAATATTTTTTACTTCCCTTTTGATGTTTTCCCATTAATGTTCAAGAGTATGTTTTTTGATCTCTACAATCTGTGAGTTCTACAGCCTTCCTCCAGTTATTGATTCCTGGTTTCACACCATTGTGGTTGTAAAAACCACTCGATATGATTTCAATCTTTTTAAATTTGTTAAGACTTGTTTTGTGACCTCATCTATGATCTATCCTGGAAAATGTTCCTTGTGCACTTGAAAAACATGTATTCTGATGCTGTTGGATGAAATGTTCTATGTGTGTCTATTAGGTCCATCTGGTTTAAAATAGAGTTCACCTGCAATTTTTACTTATTGAGCTCCTGCCTGGACGACCTATCCATTGTTGAAAGTGGGGTCTTGAAGTACCTAAAAAAATCATGCTGTTGCCTATTTCTGCCTTCAGGTCTATTAATATTTGTTCAAAGCATTTAGGTGTTCTTATGTTGGGCACATATGTATTTATAATCATTGTAGCCTCTTGATGAATTAGTCACTTTATTTTCATGTAATGACCTTCTTTGTCTCCTAGTACAGTTCTCGACTAACATGTACTTAGGTTTTAGTCTAGCCACCCCACATACTTTGGCTTCCACTGACATGGAGTTTCTTTTCCCATCCCTTCACTTTCAGCATATGTATGTCCTTAATACTGAAGTGAATCCTTGTAGGCAGCAAGTAGTTTGGTCTTATTTTTTTCCCATTCAGCCACTCTATGTCTCCTGATAGAATTTAATCCATTTATGTTTAAAGTAATAACTGATGCATAAGGACTCACTGTTGCGATCCTGTTAGTTGTTTTCTGGCTAGTTTGTACTTCCTTTGTTCCTTCCTTCATTTCTTGCTGTCTTGCTTTGTGACTTGATGGTTTTCTTTAGTGGGATGTTTGCACTCCTTTCTCTTTCTCTTTTGCATATTTAGTACAGGTTGTGCTTATAGTTAAACTTACTGTTTTATAGTCTATTTTAAGCTGAAAACAACTTCATTTTGATAAGGTAATGAAAACTCCACCCCTTGACTTCTCCCACATACAGCTTATGGGTTGTTGTTTTTTTTTAAAAGATTTTATTTATTTATTTGAGAAAGAGAGAGCTCAAGCAAGAGAGCAGAAGCAGGGGGGAGCAGTGGAGGGAGAGGGAGGAGCAGACGTCCCACTGAGCATGGAGCCTGATTCAGGGCTGGATCCCAGGACCCTGGAATAGTGACCTGAGCCAAAGGCAAACGTTTAACCAGCTTAAGCCACCCAGGCGCCCCCAGTTTACGTTTTTGTTGTCACGATTTATATCTTTTTATGCAGTGTATCCATTAATGAATGGTCGTAGCTACAGCAATTTTTATACTCTTGTCTCTTAACTTTATATTCGAGTTAAGTGATTTATAGACCTCCCCTTACAGTATCCAAGTGTTCTGAATTTGCCCCTATACTTATTTCTCCAGGGAATCTGCAACAGTTGACCGTTGGTTCCTTTTGGCACCTGCCGTGGGACTGACAGAGAGAGCCCTACCTTTCCCTTGGCTCCTAGCGGGCTCCAGACATCGCAACAGAGCCAGCCCCCCAGGGATCCTTTCTGTGAGGTCATTCTCCATTCTTCTTTTGGCTGTGTTGCCCTAGATTCCTAACAGGGCTGTTTCTACTTACAGATAGCTGGCTGACTGTTGGTTTCTGTGGGAGGATGAAGGCTGGCGTCTTCTATCCTGCCATCTCGCTGATGTCAGTCTGTACCCATTCATCCACAGGGGTTCACAGCACACCTTGTGGCTATGGTGAATATTGCTGCAATGACTGTTCGTTCATTTGTTCAAACACCTGTTTTCGATTCTTTGGGGTAGACACCAGGGAGCAGAATTCCTGGGTCACGTGGCAGCTCCCTATTTACTTCTTGAAAGACAGGAATGGCAGAGTTTGAGGGTTTGCAACAATGGTGGTCGAGAGGAAAGTGACATCTGTGCTCAAGACATGTCTTACCAGCATTTTCCAAAGAGATTTTTGACTTCTCCTTTCTTTTGTACCCTATCTTGAAAATTACGATGACCGAAACCCTGGGCATCTCCAACCTTGGAGTCATACAGCGACAGGGTTGTGGATTAACCAAAACTCGCAAAGGTCTCCGGGAAGCAGAACCACAGAAGGAGGAGCCCTGCGGGGTTAAGCCAGCTGGGACACGTGTTTGGCACCGTGAGCAGAGTCCTTGGGCGGCAGGAAAGGGGCTGCTTGCTTGGCTGTGGCTGGACCCTGGGCTCCAGGAGGCCAGACCACACCTGTCTTACTCACCCCTCCATCATCAGAGATGATGTACAGGGAGCTGTCCTAAATGGTGGAGGCCTTGGGTGGTAGCTCCAGCTGTGAATTTACTTCTTTGCCTAGCCATGGGTAGATGTCATGTTCCTGCCTCTGTGCCTTCTCCCCTGAGATCTGCTTCCTGGAGGCGTGTACTGCTCACACAGCCATTCACACTCAGAGGTGCACGGCCACGGCCTGGAGGACTCTCTTGCTGCGTTGCTAGAATGAGCGGGTGCGCTCAGGTGTTCCCCGGGCAGAGAAGGAAGGGCCGAGGATGTCACCCCAGCACACCTCCCACTGAGACTCTGGTTTCCATTCTGTCTGGGGGCCTCTGCCCAGGTGCGCAAGCTCTTCTCTCCTGCCAGCGGGTCCCCGGGCCTCGAGGATTCAGTCCAAAGGATGACCTCTCCTCCCCTGGGCCCCGAGAGTGGGGAGTGTCTTTTTGTGGCCAGGGGAACAGGAGGCTCAGGGAAGCCCAAGGCGGGGCCAGGTCTCTGGGTGCCGGGATGCCCCGGAGAGCAGGGTGGGGACAGGTGGGTGCCGGGACAGCGAGGAGCTCTCGGGGACGCGCAGCAGCCGCCTCCCCAGACCGCAGGTCCCCCCCGCGGGGGCCGACGGTGCCAGTGACCTGCAGCCAGACCCTGCGGCAGGCCCGAGCCTCGGGCTGCAACAAGACGTGGTGTCCTGGGGTCGGCTGGGTGGAGGCAGGTGAGAGCGTGGGGCAGGATCGCCACAGGTGCCCGCAAGGAGCCCTCGGGGCGCTCCCGAGGGTCTGAGCCAGACACAGACTGAAGCAGCCTCCGGCGATGCTGGGCGAAGCCTGGCGAGCAGCCAGGAGGAGCAGCTGCGCGGCCCACCCCGGCAGAGGGGGTCTGGGCAGGCCTGCACCACCCGGTGACGGGGAGGACGGGCTCCGTCCTCTGCGCCATGGTCCAGCCTCGGCACCTCAGCCAACACCGGCAGCCACTGGCCCATTTCCTTCCTGATTCCACCCCCCAACCCAGGGGCGCATGCTTGGAGCCTCATTTCCCATGGAGGGCGTTGGGATGGGGAGGTCCCGTTACCTGCCCGGGTCAGCCAGCCAGGCTCTAACAGGCGGGGCTTAGCACCCACACCTGTTTGCTCTCAAACCCGCATTCCTTCATCCTCTTGGGGGCTTTCCCGCTCACCCTGCCCCCCGCCCCGCCCCCCAGGACACAGAGGGGTAGCCCTGGCCCCAGCTCTCCTGCGGCGGAGACCCCCCCCCCCTCCTGCCAAGGACCAGGGCCCCCGGGCTCTCCACATGTGTCCTGGCACCTGGGGCAGTGGGAGACAGGGGCCCCCGCCTAGAGGGTCAGGCCCCTTCCTGTTCCCTCCAGGGGGTGGGGGGGGACCTCGCCACATGGGCCAGGACGCCGTGGATGGAGCCGGGCCATGGTGCTTGTCACGGTGGAAGGTCCCGCGAGCCGTCCAGGTCCCCCCAGCCCAAGCCGCCCAGACTCCCCACCCGGCTGGGCAGATCTGAGAAGCCACTGTCGGAAGAGGCGCAGGGCGACCATCCTCGGGGACACAGCTGGCATGGTGTCAGGAGCCCACGGGGGCTGGAGGGGGCGCGCTCAGGCAGCGGGAACAGATGGCGGGCCGAGATGCCAGAGGCTTCTTCCAAAGGTGATGAGGCTCGAAGGTGCCAGTTGAACCGTAATTTGCACAGACAGTTTGGAGCGGTTCAGTCAAACCAGTGAGAAATCGCAGATTCCCGGTTTGGATGGACATCAAAGGTGCCTTGCTGTCCACCGTAAATTTCCCTCTTGCGGAGTGAAGCAGCCCACGGAGGACGGGGCCGGAGTGAGCATCGGAGGCGAGAGGGGGCAGCCCCGCCGCGGGGACCCTCCACCCGCCCCCCTGCGCAGCACCCAGACCGAGGCGTGCACCCCGAGCCGTGCGCCCCGAGCCGGCCCCCCGGGCCCCAGCCGGCACACCGCGCCAGGCGCCGGGCACTGGAGGGAGCCACAGAGCGTGGTGTGGTGGCTGCGTGGGCCCACCAGGGTCAAGTCCAACAGTGACCGAGCATCTTCCACCTGGCACACTGTGCGGATGGCCCAGGCCTGGGCTTGTCATCGGAGAAATGCCACCTCCCACCTCCACCTAAAAGTCATCCACCTTCTAATCCCTGCAGATGGGACTTTACTTCAGACAGTTTGGGGCAGGGGGGATGTAGTGAGGGACCTCGAAGAGGGAGATGCTGCTGGGTTACGGGCAGGCGGGCCCTACACATGGTCAGGGAGCACAGGGGAGAGAGCCAGAGGGAGGTCAGAACCGCAGGAAGGAGGAGGCGGACACGAGGCATGTGGCCACCAGAAGGAGAAGAGTCCAGGGACGGGCCCTCCCCTGGGGCCTCCGGAGGGAGCGAGGCCCGAAGACACATGCGTTTCGATGTCTGACCTTGAGAACGGAGAGGATGAATGTCTGTTACGTGGAACCACCCTGCTTGGTGGCTTGTGGCAGCAGCCACGGAAACAGACTCCATGAGACATCTGGGCTGGCCGGCCCTTCGACACAGCAGGCCCCTCCTGCCGCAGGGCCTTTGCACTGGCCGTGCCCTGTGCTCAGATCGCGTGCCCCGCTCCCTCATCTCCCTTAGATGTTTGTGCCAACGTCCCTCTACCCCGATCACCCTCCTTAAAAGGCAGCCTCCTCCCTGCACCGCGCCATCTTATTTCCCGCGTGGCGCCTCCTCCTGCCTCCACGCCGGCTGGCTAGTGGCCGCGGCGCTCTGGCTGCCCGGCCTCGCTCAGCCCCCACAGCCTGGGGCCGTGCCTGCTGTGGAAGCCAGCGGGTGGCACATCTGTGTTGGACAAACTGACCTGGAAATTGGATTCTGTTGCTGCTGGGGGAGGCCCAGGGGAGGCTCCTGCTTCTTCTCTGGGGCCGCGGTCTGTGCGCCCCGATGCACAACGGGGGACGATGTCGCTGTGATGAAGAAGGAAGGACAGCCACCGCCCGGACTGGAGACACCCACTAGCTGTTTGGTTCTGCTGGTGCAGCAGCCAGGGTGGGGACCGGCCAGATGTGGTCATGGGTGCCTGCATTGGGGGGCGGGGGTGCTGTCAGCACCCGGCCTGGTGCGTGTCCACCCCGGGGACTGCCCGTGGACCCCAGAGATCCAAGTTCAGCTCTGCCCTGCCTCCCAGCATCTCTGAGCCCCAGTCAGCGTGGTCAGCGTCCTGGGGTCCCTCCCAGCACCCCGAGCCTCCTCTAGCCCGAGGGACACGAGGGCCCAGCAGAGCGCCGGGCAGTACACGGAAGGTTCTGATAAGTGATAGTGCTGCTTAGACAAGCGAGTCCCCGGCTGGATCCTGGGGCCCCCCCGCCGGCCCTGCGGGCGGCCCTCCCCCGGTGGGCCCCTCGGGGAGCATCTGTTCCCCATTACACTGGGGGAGCCGACAGGACGTGTGGACGCGGCCCCATGATCTCACCGCCGGCGGGTGGAGGCTGGCGGTTAATCAAGAGCCCAGAGCCGGCCGCTCAGCACCGGGAGGCGGCGACGGGGAGCTGGGCGCTGGTGCAGCACAATTAGGCGGCCCGTGGCCACCCCGCCCCGCAGGCTGAAGCAATCTTCATTCCTGGGATTCTTCTAACACCTTCGCTCAGAGGGATGGACCATGGCCAGCCCTCCTCCTCCTCCTCCTCCTCTTTGTGAGCTCCCACTGCCTCCAGGCTGGCCCCCAGGCTTCAGCCCGGCAGTTCCCACCAGGACTGTCTGACCAGCAGGCCTCATACCCAGCTCTCTTGGGAACTCAGCCTTCTCGTCCGTAAGACGGAGAAAGTGGGGACCCCAGCTTTGGAGCAGTAACTGCAAGTCTCCCGTGGGCGAGTGGAAGTCACGAGGTGACCCACGCACGGGGCTCAGGACAAGACTCACAGCAGCCCCTCCTCAGCCTCCTACCACTTGGCACGGGCTTTATGTGGCCCCCGGTCCATATTTGTGCCCATTGGTGCCTTCCACAGCCTTCCAGCTCACTGCTGATCAGCCCCGGCTTGTATGCCTCTGGGGACAGGGATCTCACTCCCTCTTGAGGGCACCTTTTCCACACTTGAACAACTGTTATCTGCCCCTCTAGGACATCCCTTCGTGCACACCTCTGGAGACAGTGAACTCACTACCTTCCGAGGACTCCCTTTCTAGACTTGGACAGCTCCGTGAACCTGCCTTCCTAGGGCTCCCACTCACCAGTTCTAGCCGTGTTCCCGAGACAGAGCCCCACCTGGCATGCTGGGGCCCCTGTTCCCCACAGCAGCCCTTCCGATGGGTGAAAGCAGTGACCCCATCCCCAGGACCTTCTCTCCTCTGGTGGTGGGATATGTTGGCCTCTTCCTCATCACCTCCCTCTGGCTGTGCTCCGGTCCCACACAAGCCACTGCTGGAAAGAGCAGAGCCCTGGCATCAAATGCTTCCCCCAGCGATGCCCGGGGCGCTTCCTGATGGAGCTGTCTGAGCGTCGGAACATCCTGGGTCCCGGGAATGAATGACACGGAGGCTCCCCCATAGACCCTGCACCTGGACCACCCACCTTCATTCCCTCCTTCCTTCCTTCCTTCCTTCCTTCATTCATGCGCTCCCGTGACAGGTGTTTGCTGAGTCTCTACCCAGTGCCTGGCCGTGACCTGTGCGAGTGTAATTCTAGACAAGGCAAAATGCCACGGGAAGACCCAAAGCAAATTGCATTTTTAGGGGGGTGTTGTTTCCTTAGCTGAATGGATAGGTCTGAGCAGTAAATGCCATAAAAAAATCATTTTTTCTATTTCTGAGCACACTTGTCAGCTTAATGGGGGTTTCAGCGGTTTGCTGACCTTGCAGTGTGTGAAGAGGGCAGGACTTGAAAGCCACTCGCTGGCTCCACGTCCATTCTCTCCCTCGTTTCCCCCCAAAAGAAATCTATCATTTACCACACAGAATTTACTAACCTTTCCCGCCAAGACCTTCGCTCCTAACACGCTCGGGGTGCAGCTTGGGGGTCCCTCCCCTGTCGCTGGCGGCGGTTGCCAGAGGAAGTCCACCCTTTGCCCGCACCCCACCCCCAGGCAGAGGAACATTTTCCTGTCGGTCGGCTACAGGGGGCCCCCCATCTGCGACGGGCTGAATTGTGATCCCCTAAATCCACGTGCTGAGTTCCCAACCCCAGGACCTCAGCATGTGACCTGATGTGGAAACAGGGTCTCCTCCGGTGTCATGAGTCAGGAGGTGGGCGGACGTGCAGGTTGGAGGGGTGGTACCCCCAGGAACGGCCGGACCCTGGGACGAGGGCAGATCCTTCCTTGGTGCCTTCAGGGGAGACAGCCCTGCCTGATCTCAGCTGGCCAGGGTTCCCGAGCTGCCAGATGCTTCGTTTCCAGGTGTAAGCCACGCGGCCCACGGTATTCTGTTTCGGCCGCCCGAGGGAATGAAGACACCATCTCTGAGACCGAATGCTGGTTAATGAATGCCTGGAATTATGGCCGAGTCAGGCACGGAATCCCCAACAGAACCCGCACGGAGAGGCCGCCCCGGGGTGACCAGGGAACAGATGCATGTCCGCGCATGGCTGCCGGGCTCCGGACACTGTCCCCTGCCGAGCAGAGAAGGGCTCCAGGCATGGCCACGACAGCCGGTGACCAGTATCTGTCCGGGGAATCACTGGACACTGCTCACCCGTCCAACAAAGGAACACACGTGTCCACACCGCGGAGTGCCGGCCGCCCGCGTGACCCTGCGGCTTTGATGATGGGCCCACAGACCGCATTAGGACATGCACGTGCTCTCGGGGTCCTGTATGGCCGAGATCTGGAAGTGCGAGGCCATTCTGGAAAGATCCCAAGTTCACGGACAGGGTAATTCATCTCCTGGGGAGAAAGATGAAATTGGTTAGGAATAAGGTTGACCAGGAGGCTGCCCTTCCCTCCCACTGACTGGAGATGTTTCAGACACTTCTGAGAGCAGGAAGAGGTCCCCAGGGGTCGGACCCCAAACCAGAGAATCCTGGGGTGGGGAGCTTGGAGGCCTTCTTCTCACAGCCAGCCCCCGGCACAGACCCCCCGGAGGTGGGGAGTCCTGAGCCCATCTCCGGGGGGTCCGTGTAGTGTCCCCTGAGCTCTCTGAGGCTGGCCTCGTCCTGTGCATCTCTGACTCCGGGGTGCGTCACCTCCTCTGTGCCCCACCCCCAGCCCCAGCGGACTCCAGGCCGCGTCACCTCCTCCCCCCCCCAACCCCATCACCCCTTTCCACCTGCCCCGGTGTCTCAGGGGCGGGCCATGGGAGCCAGCTGTGCCGCGGGCCTCCCTGAGCAGCCATTGTTGGTAACGGAATAGCCTCTGTGCTTAGATCTCTGCGCAGAATGGTTTTCATGTGGAGTTTAATGGAGACCAGGCCTCACCTTGCTCCGCATCCCCTGGAGGCTTGTCCCATAAAGGCAGCAGACTGGGAGCCCCGGAAGACCGGAGGAGCAAGAGGCAGGATGGCCCCGGGGTCCGCGCCCAGCATGCGGGACCAGGCTTCAAATCCCAGCACCGCTGCTTCCTGGCCGTGCGACTTCAGGCCCACCGCCCCGACTGGCTGGGCCTCAGTGTCCTGCTTCTGTAGGACGCGGACAGTGTGCCGGCCTCAGGTGGGTGTAGGGCTGGGAGAGAGGAAACAGGCAGAGCTTAGTGTTGCACCTGCCCAGGCGGGGACCCGGGCGGGCGCAGCTGGACTTCCGGCGTCCTCTCCGGGGCATCAGGGGCGAGGAGGGGGAGTCGGGGGAGGCGGTGGCCAGGAGGGGCCACAGGGGTCTTCCTGTGTCCGGGGCAGAACCTCCAAGTGGCTGCTGGAGCTCTGCGGCAAGACTTGAGGGGTGTGCACACAGGAGTGATGGGGGTGCAGCCCCGGGCAGAAGCCCAGCCAGGGAAGCTGGTGGTAAATGCACCCCAGCCTGGGCTGTCCCAGGAGGAAGAAGCTAGGGTCCCGCAGCGGGGGTGGGGGGATATGGGCGTGCGCGATGGAGGAGCACTGAGCGGCGAGCAGGCCGCTGGAGGCAGGGGGTGCACCAGGAAACAGTGTGTAGAGCTGTTGGGCGTGTGGAAGCTTCCCCATGGGGTCCTCCCTGGCTGCCCGCAGGGTCCCGGCCAGGACACGCCTGGTGGCCGGACTGCAGCTGCTCAAGTTCACGTGGTTCAAGTTCATGGTCAAGGCCACGGTCAAAGCCAGGGATGCCTAGAGCTCTCTGGATGGAGGCCAGCCTGCCTCCTCCCAGAAGCCTGCTGAGTTTGCTCTGTTTCTCCAGCCCACACCCCAGCCACGGAAGCCCCTCCCCCAGTGCTGCCCCTTAGCCTCCCCTGGCCTACTACGTCTTTCCACCCAGGCTGTGACCCCACCAGCGCAGGCCCAGTGCAGACACCAGCAGGCAGCCGGGAGAAGCGCCTCCACGGGGTCTCTGCCAAGCTCAGGACGAAGTCCCAGGTCCCCTGAGCTCCTGGGACCTGGAGAGCTGTGGCCAGGGCGGGAAGGGGCAGGGGGCCCTCCTAGAAGGCACAGCTCCAGCTCTGCGGGCCAGAGCCCTTCTCAGGCCTGTGCCTGTGGCCCGCCCGGTACCAGCCCAAGCCCCCCTCCCCTTCTGGGCACTTTCAGGGAAAGATGAAAATCACAGCAGCGGTTCCTGGTTTGGTGACGGGCAGCTCGGCCTACATTATTCATGCAGCCTCAGAGTCTCCAGGGCTGACACTCCATTAAGGAAATGGGTGGTGAATGCGGTGATTCGCGCAGGTGCTTACAGCCACAGGGGTGCTGACTGAGGCCGGCCGGCTGGAGGGCGTCCAGGCCCCACACGGAGGCCTCCTGACCCTTCCTGCAGCGGTGGGAGCTGGGGCTGCCGGAGCCCTCGCGTTTTGGTGCTGCGGTGGGAAGCAGCCTCTGTGGATGCCCGGAAGATGCATCAGAGACGGGGGCACACGGAGCCCCACTCCTGTCCTTGGGGCCGGGGCAGAGACGGCCGAGGGACACGCCCCAGGGCTCGCTGGGAAATGCCGCTGGTCAGTCCTGGTCGCCGCGCTCCACGGGGACAGAGCCTGGGAAGCGGCCAGGGAAGGGGTCCTGCCACCACCTGCCGGTCTCCAGGCCAAGTCAGTCCTCCTCCCACGACCTCCGGGCTCAGAGCTGGCAGGGCCACACCTGTGTGTGGGCGCAGTTCCTGGCTTGTGTTTGCCCATCAAACCGGCTAGCACACGGAAGGGCTTCCCAGGGCACAGCGGGCTCAGAGAACACCTGTGCTAGCCTGAAATGTTCTAGAAGTTTCCAGTGGAGTTGGGGTCCTTCCTGCCACCCCTGACCTTCCGGCCCCCTCTGTGCCCCAGCACCTGCCAGGCCCAGCCCAGTCCCTCCAGGAAGCCTCCACGGGGCACTGGTTGTGTGCGGCAGGCTCTGGGCTGGGCCCTGCTCACCCTTCCAGAGCCGCATGGCAGCCCCCCTCCCAGGGAACAGGAGGCGCCAAGGCTCACGGCCGGGATGCCATGCCACAGGCCCAAGGAGACTGCAAGGAGGGAGAGACAGACAGACACACACACACACACACAGCAGCGGAGGGGCAGGGGCAGGACAGGGAGGAAGGCGAGGGGGCAGGACTCAGAGCACCTGTGGCTTCCTCTGGGTGGGGTGGGGCGGGGTGCGGTGCGGAGGGCTCTCCTCCACCTTCTCAGCACGTGGGGACCCCCCCCCACCTGGTGGGCTGGGGAGAGGAGCCTATACCGGGAGGGCTCCACCTGCCAGGGGAGGGGGGAGGGGGTCGTGCAAGAGCCCCGGGGCTTGCCTGCCACCGGCTGCGCCCCCCACCCTCCCCTCTAACCCAAGGCCCAGACAGGGTGGGTGCCCGCTGGGTCCGGTCCTGGTGAGGCGGCGGGGTTGGGGGCTCGGCGCGCAGGCGGCTCCAAGCACCTGCACCTGCAGGACAATGGTGCCACCTCGTGGCCGCCCCTCAGACCACAGCCCGCTCGGTGGCCCCGAAGCCTGGCAGGAAGCCCAGGGCTGGAGCACTTCTAAGACCGAATGCACAGGGACCCCCGCCAGAGCCACCCTCCTCAGATAGGATTTCTGGGCTGGGGGTGGGGTCTGCACAGTGACGACCCCAGGCGGGGCTCGTGAACGTCAGAGGCCGGAGGAATGCATCCTAAATATTGCACACTGCACGCCGACGCTGCCGATGACTTGTCGTCTGTCTGGAATTCACCTTTACCTGGGTCTCCTGGTGGTGATGAAGGCGTCCTTCGGTGGGGTGGGTGCCCGGTGCTTTTAGGATATAAAGGGAGCTTCCGTGGTCTCCTGCGTGTGGTCTGCGGGCCTCGGAGCAGCCCCAGATGGTACAGAAGCACGGCCGGCGTTGCTGAGAACGTCCCAGCAGCCAGTGCTTAGCTGCTGATTAGCGATCACATGCTGCTCTGTGGGGCCACGGTCACCGCCTTGCAATGGGGCAGCCGAGGCTGGTTCTCAGCGGAGGAGGGCTCTAAGGCGGTCCCTCCCGCCACGGGGAGGAGGGGGCGATGGACGGACCCCTCGGGCCCAGGGCAGCGAGCCACCCCAGTGCTGAGTCTGGGGCCCATCCGTCCAGACGGAAGCCATCAGAGAGGGACGGAGACTCACTGAAGTCACACAGCTCGGAGACAGGACAGCAAGCCAGGACGGGGTTCCCACGGCCTCCGCACCTCCCAACCACACCGTCCCCAGACGGAGGAGGCTGAGCCTGGGGCGGGTGTGCGGAGAGCCCCGGGCCCTCACGGGGGGCAGGCACAGCCCAGCCCCGCGCCTCAGCTTGGCTGGGCTCCCAGGAGGTGAGACAGGCAGTCTGGGGACTCAGCCCGCTTGTCCCTCCTTCCCGCCGGGGCTTTTGTTCTCTCTGTCCAACGAGGGCTTGGTGAGCACCTACCGTCCCAGGTGCTGGGGGTCAATGGGGTCCAGCGGGCGTGAACTGGCCTCTGGGGAGATGGACATGACCACGTACCCACGGGGAGTGGGCTCTAGGGCCCCCTCAGAGGGGAAGGGCATTAGGTCAGTAAGGTGGTCAGGGAAGACCACCAGACAAAGGACCTCCACCTCCCTGCAGGAGGGAGTCCATCGATACCTGCTAGAGAAGTTCCGGGCAGAGGCCACAGCAGGTACAAAGGCCCTGGGGTAGAAAAGCGTGGGTGTTGTGGAAGAGTGAGGCAGCCAGGTACTTCGAGCGGAGACATTCGGGGGACAGAGACGCATCAGAGAGGAGCTCAGACGGCATCGCTGAGGCCGCCGGGAAGTGTGGACGGAAAGCCGTGATGTGGCCCCCCTGGTTTATGGGCAGAAACCGAGAACGTGTGAAGGAGGGGCTGCGAGAGTCCGGGTGCCGGGTGGGGGTGAGGCCAGGGTGGGAGGGGAGAGGGGAGAGGTGGGCCCGGCTCGAGACTGGGTCTTGGCCACTCCATCGGGGTTTTCTGAGGGACTGGCCGCAGCCGAGGCTGACGGGGGGCCTGGAGCTGCCCTTTCGGAGAGAAGATGGGCTTCCGTGCTCCCCGAGCTGGGGGGGGGACTCCTCAGATGCGCCCACCTGGAGCTCAGGGGAGGCCGGGGCAGGAGTCGGAGCCCGTGGGCAGTGCCATCCACACCCCGACGGCATTCTTCAGCTAGCCGCTGACTCTCAGGAATGGGTACGCACCTCTCTCTTTCTGGATGGGGACACTGAGGCCCCAGGAGGTTAAGGGAACAGTGATGTTCTTTCTGGCTCTTTCTGGCTCTCTTACTGGTTCGTTCTGCTCTTGCGAACAGCCTGCTGGTTTCTGGGCCTGCTGTAACCCACCCCCCAGACCACACAAGTGTCTGATCTTGACACTCCAGAGGCCAGAAAGTCTGCCCAGGACCTCACTGGGTAGAAATCAATGTATGGGCAGGCCTGTGTCCCTCCTGAGGCTCTGGGACCCACCCCTCCAGCTCCCTGGTTCACGGCCTCTGCCTCCATCTTAAAAGTCAGCAGGGCCTCCCCCGGGCCTCTCTGCCTCCTGCCTCTGATTCTCAGGACCCTCCCGACTGCATTGGGCCTGACTGCTCACCCAGGATCATCTCTGTGTTTTAAGGACAGCTAGTTAGTGGCCTTAATTCCATTGGCCACCTTCCTGGCCCTTTGCCATGTAACCAAACCATTCCCAGGCTCCAGGTGGGAGTCTAAGGGCTGTCTACCGCAATCCCCAAACTTCATTCTGCCTCAGGACCTTTGCACCTGCTGTGCCTTTGGCTGGAATACTCTTTCTCCTGATATTTACCAGGGTTTCTCTTTATCGCGTAGGTCTGCTCCCATCACCTTCTCCAAAATGTGGGCTAAGTCACATGCACCCCCTGTATCTTCCTTCCTGCCCACCTGCCTCCGGTGCCCATCACAACCTAGAAGTCTAGAATGTTTACGTACTCCACTGGCCTCCAGTCTGCGTGTAAGTACCAGGAAGACGAGGTTTTTGTGGTGCCCTGGTCCGTCTCAGGCACCCCAAACAGAGCCCACATGCTGAGTGATTCAGTGATTGAACTGGTCGATGTCAGCGAGAAAGAAGCTGATTCTCAGACAAGAGAAGGAAATTCTCCATCTCAGAGAGAGATGGACCTTGAGTTCTCTGAGACTGTCCTTTGCATTTAAACACAAGACCTGTATGGAAACGAGGAAGCAGACTCGACAGAGATGGCCTGAGAGTGAGGGGGTGTATTAGGGGTCCACACCCGTGGAAGTGGGAGCGGAGCCACAGAGAAAATCCAGCTGCATCCGAGCCCAAACCAAGTCCATGGACCCCACGGGAACCCTGGGGGGGGGGCCGTCAGAGGTGGATGGCATCGGGCCGAGCGGGCTGGGCCAGTGCACCCCCATGTCGACCAGCCACTGCGAGGAGAAGTGATCGGATAAGGCAGTTTCTTTCAACCCACAGAGATGGACAGTTGGGGGCCGTGCTCCGGCGCCCAGAAACAAGCCTCTCTTCCTTAGGGTTATCCAGGCAGTGCCATGGGGGCGTCCCCACAGCGTCCAGGTCCACAGTGGACACAGGGACAGGAAGAAATCCCAGGAGCATGTTAGGAAGTGGACCAGGCAGTGGGAGGGGAGCCCTGGGGCATGTGGGGCAGGACGGGTCATGTAGGGACAGGACGGGGCACGTGGGGACAGGACAGGGGCGCGTGGGGATAGGATGGGGGCGTGTGGGGACAGGACGGGGCGTGTGGGGACAGAACGGGGCGTGTGGGGACAGGACGGGGCACGTGGAGACAGGACGGGGCGTGTGGGGACAGGACGGGGAGCGTGGGG
>LNAC01000189.1:4035838-4116010 GCA_002007465.1 Ailurus styani
GTGTGGGGACAGGACAGAGGCGCGTGGGGACAGGACGGGGCACATGGGGACAGGACGGGGTGTGTGTGGGGACAGGACGGGGGCGCGTGGGGACAGGACGGGGTCGCGTGGGGAGAGGACAGGGCACGTGGGGTGACTCCTCCAAACACCCCCCCTCCAGGCCCTGGCCTGGGGGTAAAGCGAGGTGGCCCAGCCCTGCCCATCTGGACAGATGACCCCTGGCAAGTTGTCATGTGTGTCCGGGTCTCAGTGTGGCCACATCTGTTGTTTCCAAACGGCATCCCCCAAAGACCCCAAATACACTCTCTTCTCACACATTCTGGCGTTTGCATTTTCAAATGTATTGTTTCTCTTGCCAAGTAACAACTGCACGATGAAGTCAGAGCGACGTGTGGGACTCTGCTGATGCTGGGCTCTGGGCCCGAGGGAGGGAGCCTGTCGGGGTCGCCTCGCCGCCTGAGCAGCTCAGGTGTCCAGGGACAGACAGACAGACACGTTCGCGGAGACCCAGCCCGCACTGTGGACGGGACAGGTCTCAGGGCTTCAGCTCCTCCTGAGGACAAAGGCCCCTTTTCTTGGGGCTCCTGGAGATGCCTGCCCAGCTGGGGTCCCGGGCTGTCCCGTGTCTGGATTCTGTCTTGGGGCCGCCCAGACGGACGGAGGACAGCCCTTGGCCGGACCCCCACAGCCCCTCACTCTGCTCAGCCGCAGGATGGGGATCCCTGTCCCCTGGTCCCCACCAGCTCAGCAGGGAGCAGGCTGGAGCAGTGGCACAGGATTTCTCAAGGGGCCCAAAGTAGCCTGATGGAGGAGCACGGGGGGGACCCTGAATGGCAGAGCGGACCCCTTCCCCAGAGCCCCTGCCCCAGGCGGGCGTCCGGCTCCCCGCCCCTGTCTGTGGCCTTTCCCGGGCCCGCCCTCAAGAAGCTGGACCCTCCATCCTTCTGGGTGGCCCTGGGACCCACCTCTCCCGGCCCCCGGGCTCAGGCGCTCCTGGGCTGGGGGCTGCGTCACCCGTCTCCCCTGCGCCCTCCCGCGGCCTCCTTCCCGTGTCCCTGCTCTGTGTCCTTTCCCACAAGGACACTCGACACTGCATGTGGGTTAATCCAGGATCACCTCCTCTTCTCAAGGTTCTTCACCTCATCCACGCAGACCCTTTTCCGGTCAGGTCCCAGTCACAGGCACGGCCCAGGGACATGGGTAGGTCTTCCGGGGCCTCCACCCCGGGCTCCACAGCCCCGGCCTCACTCTCTGCTCCGCCTCGCCCCTCCCTCCTCCCAGATATGCTGAACACCTGCGTACTCGCCGCTGGGGGTACTCCACCCTCCCTCCCTCCCTCCTTCCTTCTCTCCTTCCCTCCCTTCTTCCTTCCTTCCCTCCTTCCTTCCTTCTTTCCTTCCTTCCTTCCTGCCTTCCTTCCTCCCTCCCTTCCTTCATCCATTCTCTCCAGCAAGGCGCACTGTGCGCCCACCGAGCGCCGAGCCCTGTGCGGGACTGGACGTGGTCCCCGGGAGCCCCCGGTGAGGGCAGGTCTGACCGTCCGTGCAGGACACGGGGAGGGCGAGGGGGCCGCAGAGGCTCAGAAGCCGGCGTCTAAGGAAGATTAGCCGGGAAGTGGGGGCGCTCCCGGAGTCGGGGTCTCAGGCCCCTGCCCTGCTGACTGCGGGGCTCCGTCCGCTGAGGCCTGTCCTCAGACCATAGCCCTTGGGCCGAGAATATTCCAGAGAGAGCAGGTGGGCGTGTTGCGAGTTCGCAGCCCCGGACAGCGGCTGAAGTCTGGTTGGTGGGGAAGTTCCCTGACCACGGCGAGGCTTTACCCTACCTTGTTTCGAACCAGCTTCTGGGGTGTAGGCGACCCAGAGCGGCAGGAGGAGGCACACGGGGACAGGGAGACGTGTCCGTATCCCGAGGCCATCACCTAACGGGGGCCGAGAGCACACGTCACCCCACAGGCTCCTCCTGGCCTTGTGTGGGGACACGGGGTCTCGGCGCTGCTAGGAGAGCAGGTGCACTGCTCAGGGCCCCGCCCCCGCGTGGTGGCTGCAGACCCTGGGTCCCGGGGCCTCGGTTGGGGCTCCCCTCCCCCGACTGCCGTGCGGCCCCTGACACCCTGGGAGCTCAGGGGGCACAGCGCCGCTGCGCTCACGTCCCTGCTCACCGCTGCCCGCGCAGCCTCCCCTGCTGCCAGCCCCGCGTCCTTGGCGGGCATCCTGAGACCTGCCGCTGGCTCTCCAACATGCACTTTCTGGGCCCCACTTTATCGACAAAGGAGATGAGGCCCAGAGATGCGGAGTCACCCCCCGGAGTCGCCCAGCGGGACCCGAGCCTGGTCTGTCTGGACACTGCCTGGCTCTTCCTTCCAGAAGCCGGCCCCTCCCGGGCCCCAGGGCGGGTGAAAGCCGGGCCCGCCTGTGCCGGGAGCGTCCAGCAGGTGGCAGCCCAGGCTCCCCTTCGGGCACCGACAGGCCGGGCTGATTTACTAAATGCTAATAACCCGGGAGAAGGAAGCCAGGCCCCATCATGGGGGTAGTGGCGTGAGTTTGCAGATTCGGGGCAGAACCACCTGTGGGGCCCGGGGCCCGGGGGCCCGGGGCATGTGGTCCAGGCCGGCCCTGGCTGGGAGGGGCCCCAGTGGGGTCGGGGTGGCCCTTTCCCCCCACCGGGCCCTCCCCACCACTTGGCAGAAGCTTCTGGATGGGGTTCCCCCAGCACCTCGTCTTCCTGAGCGGCTTGCCGAGGCCCAGGCGGAGGGCATGGAACTTCTGGGGGGCCTCCCCTGGGGTGCTCAGGCCGCCGGCCCTCCCTCCAGGCCCCACGGAGGCAGTGGCCCCACAGCCTAGGGAGCTGGGATCTCTTCAGACGCAGGGCCGGTCGACCCCGTCGGTCGCCCCCACAGCCCCGGGGGGTGCGCCCCTGACCAGGACCCTCGCCAGCCCCTGGGCCTCCTCTCCACCCGGCCTCTGCCCAGCAACAGCCCCCCATCTCCGCCAGCTCCGCTCCATGGGAGGGACCCCATCTCCCTGCTCCACGGCTACCGTCCGAACAATGGGTCCCGGTACCGGTGGGGGCCCCCGCGACCCCCGCCCGCCTCTGCGGGGACCGGCACCGTGAGGCCCCACTGTGCCGGGGGACGGCGACCACGAAATGTTACACGTGGCCGAGCCACGGGGGGACCTGCGACCTGTGTCCGTTCGTGTGTGACCCCCCCCATCACCAGGAGCATGACCTGGGAGCTCTGGTTCCTGGGTCCCTGCACCGACGGTGGCGGCCGCGAGCCAGTGTTTCCTCCTTTGCCGCGTCCAGGGCGTGGGGCTGCTAATGCTGCTGGCGAAGCAGTGGTCACTTTTCCGGAGCCCGGAGCCCACGTGTGGACAGCCCAGCAGAGGCCGGGCAGGGTGGGAGGCCGCCTGCAGCTCCCAGGGGCCGGGGCACCCCGAGACTCTGCCCTCGGCAGCACTGTGGCGGGGACCTGTCCCCTCGTCCAGCGCGCTGGACTCGGTGAGCCCTCCGATCTGGAAGCTTCCATCCTGCGCCAGGAGTTAGTCCCAGGAAACCCTGCTCCGCTCCACTCTGCTGGGTGATTCTCCGCCAGGAGCCCCGCCAGGCTGTGTCTCCGCTAAGACTCAAGGGTCTGCTCTTTCCTTCCTGTTTTCTGTTCCTTCGTCTTCCTGTCCTGCCTTCTGAGGTCCCCACGCGCTGTCCTCCAGCCCTTCCGATAATCTCACTTGTGTTTGTGCAGATGTTCTGAGGTCTGGGCAGCTCACGGGCGGCCCCTGGCCGTCGACCGGCTCCCCGTGCTCCCTGGCTCTGGCCCGCCACTCCTCCCGCTGCCGGCGCTCCTCGCCCCACGGCCTCCAGAGAGCCCCCAGGTCGAGGCCAGCCCCGGGCTAAGTGTGCCGGGTCGTGTGAAGATGTAATTCCCGTCAGCCCGGCTCTTGGCTTCGAACGCGCTGTTCTCCGAGAAAAGGAACCGGGGTCCCTGGAGGAATGGCAGACTCTGGGGCCGGGGCAGAAGAACGAGGAGGCTGGAGCATCTTCTCCTGCCAGAAAGGAAGGACACACTAGAACCACACGAAGCCAAAGCCAAAGACCCCTCAGCCACGTAGATGGGAACACAGCACAGCCACACGTGACAGCGAGAGCACCCGGGGGCCAAAGCTGTGCCAGTTCCAGCAGGAAAATCAATAAGATCCTATTGGATTATAGCCCAAAGTATAAGATTCAGGGTTGCTGCCTCCTCCAGGAAGCCCTCCCTAGTAGCCGTAGCCTGGGCCACTGCCTCCTTGGAGCCCCAGCCTTTGGGGCCATTGTGCAAATTAGGAAAGTGCCCCTTCCCCCGAGCATTTCGCTGCCCTCTGCGGGGGAGCTCTGCACTGGCACAGCCTGCCCGCGCCACCGTCCCCCCGAGCAGGGGCTGCCGACACCCGGAAGCCCACCAGGCGGGGCTCCGAGCTCAGGGACTGTAACGGGATCTCTGTGCCCATTTCCTCCCTGCCCACCTTTCGTGCAGTTGTTGGGGGGAGGCTTCCCTGCCCCTGGGACTGGAGCCCCCCAGTGCGCGGATGACCGAGGCCGGGGGAGGGGGCTTTCCCGCCAGCGGCCCACCCAGCAGCCAGCTCCCGTGCACCCGGAGCGTGCCCTCAGCCCCTTGTCGCCCACCAGGGCCCCAACCCGCAGCGACAGCGGCCTCGACCCCAGGGAGAACTGCCACCCCCCGCCCACCTACCGGGGCCCCGGCCGCGCCTTCCCTTGGCTGCGGGCTCTGGCCCCGGGTGGACGGTGCAGGCCCCGGCAGGCGCCAAGGGCTCCCAGCACGGGGGGCCCCGCGGGCACGTGCTTTCCCGGGCTCTGGCCCCTCGCGCGCCTCCCGCCTCCGATCCTAGTCTGTCCCTCACCCGCTCCCGTGCGTCCCTAGCCTGTCTCGGCCTGTCTCCGTGTCTGCCCACGTCTCCCCGTCTCTACCTCGTGGGGTGTCTCTGCATGTGGGTCTCTCGTGGTCCCCGTAACTCTCACAGCCTCCCTGTGTCTGTGTGTCTCTCTCTGCATGGCTCTGTCTCTCTGTATCTCTGTGTCTCCGCATGTCTCTGTCTCTGACTCTGTCTCTGCGTCTCTGCATCTCTGGGTCTCTCCGCATGTCTCTGTCCCTGTCTTTCTGTCTCTGCATCTGTGTCTCGGTCTCTCCGTCTCTCTCCTCTCCCTTCTCCCCCTGGCTGCCCTCTGTGTCGTGTTTGGCCAGAGCTGGCGTCCGTGATGTACCAGTCCCGGGGGTGCCCCGCAGGGTCACAGGAGAGACCCAGGCACAGCCGCTGCAGGGCGTGGGGCGTGGGGTGCACACTGGGGACGCGGCGGCCTGGAGTAGAGTTTGAGCCCCCGCTACAGGTGGGGTTCAGGCCTCTTCGGAGAGGGGGCACCTGCGAGTGTGGGCTCAAGGGTAGGGCTGCGGGGAGAACCGCAGGGCGGGGCGGGGGCACGGGGAGCCTCTGGGGGCCCGTGGGTGGTGGGGTGAGATGCAGGTGGGGTACAGGGGGGCCGGCGAGCTGCCCGGGTACGCCCCCCTCCCTGCCTCAGGCGCCAGCCCAGCCCCCACGGACGGAGGAACTCCCCTGATTCTCAGCCGGGGCTCTGAGTCAGGACTTGTGGTTAGTCCCAATTTACCTAGGAGGGAACTGAGGCCCAGAGCAGGTGGACGGAGCCAGGGTCACACAACTCACAAGGGGCAGAGCCGTGCTACGGAGCTGGGGATGCATCCTGCACAATGGGGAGCCACTGATGGTTCTTGAGAGAAGGCATGTCTCAATGAGACCCGCACAGAGCACAGACCCAGGAACGACACAGGGAGGGAAGGGTTGCGCCCTCCCCCCACCCCCGCCCTGCCTGTGAGGACAGGTAACACACTCCTCGGCAGGCGGGGCAGGGAGGGGACCGTCCCCGTGGATGGCAGCGGCAGCGTGTGGGGGTCAGGAGGGTCCGGCCTGCAGCACCCCCCTTCCCCCCGGACCCCAGCTCCCGCCACCACCCCAGCTCTGGTTCCCCGGAAAGCTCATGCTGTTTGGATCCCGTGCACATGCCCTCTATTTTAAGAAGTGAAACTTGGCTCCATTGGAAAGTCTCGGGCAGTCAATTTTCATTAAAAAAGTTAATATTATTAAAACGGGCCAGGGCACTGCTGACGAAATCTGCGATGTTTTTCCCTGCATCGATTGCTTGAATGTTTTATGACCCTTGAAAACTCTGAGGGTCGTAGAGCAGCGCTCTGCAAATCCGTGCGGGGGTCCGGGCCCACTTGGTTTCCGTGTTCCCAGCAGACGGGGGCCCCGGTGTCCCTGCCTGAGCCATGGGGTCCTCCCGGGAGCCCTGGCCTGCACCCCTGAGCCGGGCCCTTCCTCACCGCCTCCTCCACGCTGGGAGGGACCCCCGAGTCTGCGGGGTGCACCACCGCACCTTCTGCAGGTGATCACAGGAACCCCCCACCTGTGCCGGTCCCCTGGCCAAATCCGCCGCCCCGGGGGGCAGGCAGTAAGGACCCGGCTGAGGCTAGGTGCCCTCACACTTAGCCTGGAAGGCAGGCTCCTCCCCAGAGGCCCCGAACCCCCAAACCGCGTGGGGCCCTCCTTCCCACTCCCCCGCGTGGTAACTGTCCCTCAGCGGCTCCACACCCCTCCACGCCCCAGACCCGTGTCTCAGACCAGCTGTGGGGGGAACCACACCAAGAGCCCGGCCCGGGGAGACCGGGGGAGGACTTGTGCTCAGCTCACCGCGGGGGGCCATCTGGGGGCTGGAGATGAGGTGGGAGGGGGTCTGGACCCCTGTCCCAGAATAACCTTAGAGCTGTCGCATCCCAGTGCCCCAGGGCCTGCAGCAGGGCAGAAGTGGGGGGGACCCTCTGGCCGATCCGTGCCCAAAGGGGGTGTGTAGGCTCCTGGCTCTTGGGAGCTACGCTTCCTCTGCCTGTCTGTGCCAGGCTCCTGCTTGCAGTGAGATGCAAGCCCAGCAGGGTCCCCCGGGAGCATGTTTGGGGACCCCTGGGGAGAGGGAGGCAGGGCCAGGGGCCTGGGTGTCATTGGGAATGGGGTCACGGCCTGGGGAGAGCCAGTCGGGTAGACCCCTGAGTCTGCGGGCTCCAACAGGGGCCTGGGGCCTAGGCGCACCATGAGCCTGGCACACGGGAGACGTTCAGGGACCCGTCGGGGAAGCCGTCCGGGGCTTGGTCCAGTGTCCTTGGGGAAATGCAGGAGTTGGACCCTGCTGGTAACAAGTGATGGCCGTGACTGGTGATAGTGGAACTCTCCATCGCTTCAGAGAGCCATTAAAGGTCATTAGCGGCGTCTCCTTCAACAAAGAAGCCTTTGGTGCTTTTTGGCAGGAAACTTCACGGGGGTCACATGGGGCGCACCTGTGGAGGACGCTGGGAAGGTGGAGATGGACCTGGTCCGGGGCTCCTGGTGGGCAGGACAGCCCTGTCCTCTCTGCGCCCGACGTGGGGCGCAGGGCCCGGAGCCCCAGAGATGCCGGGGTCTGTCCGAGCGGACGAGGCCACGGGCGGGCTTGGGCCAGGGTGCTTGGCTCTTTCGGCAGCTTCACGGAGGTCGAGCTGATGCCCGAAGGGCCACACGTGGACACTTGTAAGCACTCGCAATATGTCACCATGATCGAGGGCACGGGCGGGCTTATTTGACACTTCCCGGGGTTTCCGTGGGTCCCTCTGGCTTATTCTAGTCTGTGAGTTGTCGTAGCAAGAACATTTAACGGGAGACCCACTCCGCTACCAGGCTCTGGGACGCTCACCGCTGCGCCATGACCTCGGGCCTCGCGGTCCACGGCAGAGCTGTGGGGTTCACTCCGCGAACAGAACTGAAGCTTTAAAACCAGTTTAAAAGGGTTTTCCAGCCTGACTGAGGTCCAACCGAGAAATCGAAGTGCCAGATACTGAGATGTGCGCTGAGCTGTCGTGCTGTGCACACGCGCCATGACGGAGTCGCCGTGAAGCTGGGGCACGTGAGCCCCAGCTAGGTCCCCGTGTTGCTCTTCTTTCCCTTTCTGCGGCCACCACGCTGAAGAGCCAGCCTCCGCGGCGGTCAGGTGGACGACAGGGCACGTGTGCACCAGTCAGGCCACGCGGCGTCAGCCGACCCGGACCGACGTGTCCCGAGCCCCTCGCTGACCCCCACCACCAGCATCCCTCTCTCCGCTTCCGGGGTTGGGGGGTTTTAGATTCCGCAGACGGGGAGGTCGGGCCGTGCGCCCCTACTCCTGCTGACTCCCTGCACTCCGCACGACCCCCCGCTCCGTCCGCCGTGTTGCAAAGGCAGGATTTCCACCTCGCCTGATTCTCCCGCACGCTTGCGCCCCCCCCCGTTGGTGGACAGGTCCCGTCGGTGGACACGCGGTCCCTTCCCTGTCCCGCCTACCGTGAATCACCATCGTACACTCCCACCCACAGCGCCCGAGCGTGCAATCCCCCCTCGTCCTCGCCAATGTTTCCTTTTCTTGTTAGATTTATTTACTTTAGAGCGTGTTGGGGGGCGGAGAATCTCAAGCAGACTCCAAGCTGAGCACAGAGCCCAACGCGGGACTCGATCTCATGACCCTGAGATCACAACCTGAGCTGAAACCCCAGAGTCGGACACGTCGTCGGCTGCCCCAGCCACGCGCCCCTGTCTTATGTGTTTTCTTGAGAATGGCCGTCCCAACGCGCGTGAGGGGACGTCACCTTGCAGTTTTGATCTGCGTTTCGCGGGAGCCTGAGGACGCCGAGCTTCTCCGCGCTCGCCTGTTGGGCATCTGCGTGTCTTCTTTGGAGAAGGGCCTGTTCATGTTCTTTGCCCATTTTAAGGGGGTTCTTTGTGGTGTAGTTTGTTTCGTTTTGCTGCTGAGTGTTACGAGCTCCTTCTATGTCTTGGAAATGAACCCCTTTTTGGTTTCCAGATATTTCCTCCTACTCGGCGGGTGGCATTGTATCCCTTGCTGTGCGGAAGCTTTTTTTTTAGCTTGACATGGCCCCTCTTGTCTGTTTTTGTCTTGGCTGCCTCTGTTTTGGGGGGTCAGACCCAAGAAACCCCTACCATGTCAATTCCTTTCCTTCATGGGTCTCAGGTTCCTCTTTCCTGTGTTGAGGGTAAGCGCATCCGACGTGGTAACGAGAGGAGGCTTGGCTCTGGGAACGGGAAGACCCCCAAACACACGATGGCTCAAACAGGATAGATACATTTCTGTTGCCCACAGACAGTGTCCTCCGGCGTTGACTCGCGGACCCTCACCCCCTCCGCCCTGCAGCTCTGCCCTCCCCAGCTCCCATCGTCACCCACGGCCAGCTGAGGAAGGGGGAGGGAAGAGCACAGAGCAGGTGCAGCTGCTGCGCCGAAGCTCGGGCCCGGAACAGCCCCCTCGCTTACCCCTGTCTTCCCCCCGGAACTCAGTCAGGCGGCTGCAGCCAGCTGCGAGGGCGGCTAGGGGGTCGCGCGGGTGGGCACCAGAGGACGAGGACGGCATGGGCCTCGGCGGCTGACCGTCTCTACCACACGCTGAGGCTTGTTGCAAAGATCAAGAGTAATAAATGGAATAAAAGATGCCCACACGTTTTGTAGTGGGATGCAGACCTCGCATGCCCACAGGGACCTCTCGTAAATGATTGTCTGACGCTGAATAAAAGAAGCATCTTCCTGGACGCGTGGGAGGGGCAGGAAGGGAGGGAGGCACCGGGGCCGGAGCCGGAGCCAGAGAGGCAGGCATGGTTTGACTCCCGAAACACCGGCCGGCCCCGAGCAATCGGAAGACAGCGGAGTCCCAGGGGGCGGGGGGACACCATGGGAGTCACTTCAGCCTGGGGGGGGCCTGGATGGGCTGGCATGGGCATCTCTAGTGCCCATTCCTGCGGGTCCTGGCTGGCCGGGCATCTGCGTCCCACAGGTGGTGGGACCGAGCGGCCCGCAAGGATGGAACGTGTGGCCTCCCATGTGGCAGGGACAGGCCCGAGCTGACAGTGGCGGGCGCCAGGCCAGCTCCTCTCCTGCTGGGCTGGGCATCGGGGCCCCTGCCAGTTCAGTATGAAAACATTCCAGTGATAGTAAGGCCTTGATGCGGTTTGACAGGAGCCCGGGAAACCGGACGCTACGAGGACCTGCTCTCAGCTCCTTTCCGGCTTCGGAGCAACAGCAGGGCCTCACCTCCAGCAGAAAGCCCCAGAGTGTATCGCAGGAGCCTCGGACGTGCTGTCTGCGGCACCCAGCGTGTCTGGTCAGTAGCTGCCCGCAAGCTGGAGCGCGTGCCGAGCGCGGGGCCCTGGGCCGGCAGAGGGCGGGGGAGGGCCGGGGGGAGCCTCCCCCCACCCCCAGGAGTGCCCTGCCCAGCTCGGTCTGGGTCTTCCGGCCTCCAGAACTGTGGGCGAGCACGTCCCTGCTGGGCTCAGCCCCTGGAAGTGGCACTTAGTTGGCGGCCCCGGGAAACCCCACGGCAGGTGGCAGGGGACGTGAAGTGATGGAGACGACGGGGCCCCCATCCCCACCCCCTGGGCCTCCTGCTCCCCTCCTGACCTCCCCGGGCCACAGTGGGCCACCTCCTCCTGCCTGCCTCCGTGCTGGCAGTGAGCTGTCTGCCTCTGGGGGAAATCAGACGAGGCTGGAAGAGGGGCTGACCTGGAGGCCCTTCCCAGCTGCCGGAAAGGCTCCGAGTTAGGCCCATCCTCGGGCTCATCCCCCAGAGAGCTGCCCCTCGGAGCCCGGGGCCCAGGACCCTGGGGCAGAAGCCGTGGGCAGCCGTCGCGGCAGTGGCCCGGCCGCCACTGCTCCTGGGAAGCCCCCCGTGCTCCGGCCCCCGCCCAGCCCCCTCTCCGCGTGCCGGGGACTCTGGGCGGCAGGCGTCCCATTGCTTCCTCTGCGCCCACGACCGTCAAGCCGGTCTCCACCTGGCCGGCCGGCACAGCTTCCGCAGGGGCCCAAACTAGCGCACTGGCCGCAGTGGCCGTGGCCTGCGGCTTCGGGAGAAGGCCCCCCACGCAGCGCTGCTGGGCCGTGGGCAGGGACAGTGGTCGGGCAGGGGGGACAGGAGGAGGGCCGGCCGTAAGCGCCTGCGTGGGCCGGGTACCCTTGGGGAGACGCTGCCCGGGCAGACCACGCCTCGGATCACGGGGGCTCATTCTGTCATCTGGGGAGCAGGAGCTGGTTGCTCTAAAGCTGTGGACTCCTCACAGAGATGAGGAGCCGTGTCCGACCTGCTCCAGCCTCGTTACTCACGGGGGGCTCGCGCACCCCCTGGGGATCGTCCTGGAGGGGGACGCCGTCCCCCGCCCATGCCTGGCAGGCGGTCCTGAGCTCACCACCGGGAAGGCTGCGTGTTGGGGCCAAGGGTCGCCCAGGGGACCTGGTGCCCTGGGGGGCCTGGTGAAAACAGCTTCACCCACCTGTAAGGACACAACCCGGGGAGGGTGTTGAAGGACGAAGAGGAGTTCGGCAGGGGCCTCGCGAGAAGGCAGAGCCCAGCCTGGGGGAGGCTGCGGGAGGGGCCGGGCCAGCCCATCCAGACGGTGCCTTCCCACCAGGCCCTCCGCAGAGCTGCGGATGTGGTCATGCGGGGAGGACGGGAACCGGGCGGGGGAGGGGGAGGCCAGGGACAAGCCACTGCACCGGTCATGGCAAAGGCCACGGTGGCCCAGGCAGCGGGGTGGCATTAGGGATGCTGGGAGGTGGGTGGATTTGGGGTTGTGAAGGGAGTCCGATCACGGGGCTTGGAGGACAGGCAGCACGGGCTGGGGTGTCCCTTCGGCACTGTCTCTCTCCGCCGTTCCCCTCCCAAAGCACAGCCGGCGGGACCCAGAACACTCTCCCCAACCTCGGTGGTGCCCGGCCATCCTCTGCGAGCAAAGGGTCTGTGGGGTCCGTGGTCACACGGAAGGGTCTTTTAGGCCAGGATTCTGTCTGGGGCAAGTTGGGGTAGGGGTGACGATTCCGCTTCGAATCGGGCAAGTCCCCCCTTCGGGATGGAGGCGCGCAGGCCAGGAAGGGGCAGGGAGGCCCGTGGGAGGCTGTCCTCCAGCTTCCCAGCCGCCGAGCCGGGCTCCTGCAGGCCCCGGCCTGCTCTGCGGTGCCCCCGGTTCCTGCTAATTACATCCACAGCCGCTCTCGGGGCAACGGGACGTGGGATCATTGAATTACTGGCCACTTGTAAAGGTCGCTGGCTGGCGTGCTCTCTGTCTTGTTCAGCTTGGGCCAGATCGATGCCGCCTCCGCCCTGGGCAGGACGTGACTGCCCCTGCAGCCCGCGGCCCGAGGCTGTCACGGAGGGCGGGGGGCAGGAAGGCTGGCCCTCTGTGCCCCCGGGGACGTGAGCCGGACCGCAGAGCACAGCCCTCGGAAGGTGCCACGTTCTTCCCTGGGCAGGACCTGCCCTTCGGGAGGTAGGCCTGCCTAAGTGAGCGGAGGGCCTGAGGGACACGAGGAGCTGGCTTGGGGTGCGGCAGGGGGCAGATCTCGCCTCCTGCCCCTTCCTCCGATCTCACCCCCCCCACCCCCTCTAGGGCTCTCCTGGCCCCATACGCCACCCGCGCAGGGGGTAAGAGCCAAAAGGAAGTTCACTAGTGGGCCTACGTCCCTGGCTCGTGGTGGCATCCAGGGACCTCTGCTTCCACCGTCACATGGCCTCTTGGTGCCTTCTCGTCTTCTCTCATAAGGATGTGGGTCACCAGATGTAGGCTGGCCCCATAGCCCAGGAGGGCCTGTCCTTAATCCCACCTGTGAAGCCCCTGCTTCCGCATAAGGTCCTGCTCACGGGTTCTGGGTTCAGGATGTGGATGACTTTTTAGCGGGGTGCCACCGCCCAGCGACACTCCCGTTCTTTGATCTGGACCCCAAGCTCACCCCCGACAACTTCCTGATCCCTGAACGCTACCGCAGAGACTGCACCCCAGAGGGCAAGGGGCCCATCTGTCCCAGAGCCCAGACGCCTGCAGGGTGAGGCCGGGGTCTCTGGCAGAGCCGAGCCCACAGCCACACAGGGGGCTGCCGAGGTGGCCCCCTCCAAGAACCGGCTTCCCAGCTGGCCTTCCGGGGAGGGAGGCATCAGGAGGGTGACCTGGGAGCCAGGCCACGGCAGAGCCCGCCAAGCAGGGCATCGGGGAAGCAAGCACGGCGGCAGAACCGGAGAGGACCAGCCGCTGTGCACGGAGAGACTCAGATGGAGACACCTGGACACACAAAGGACCCGGGTGACAGATGAGGACGCATGGATGGTGAGACAGACACACAGACACCCCCGTGACAGACAGACGGACACTGCCCATCTGGCAAGCTCGGGGTTTTATTTTATTCGGGAAGGAGAGATTTTTCAGGGGATTGTTATCCTGTTTGCAGGGAAGTAGCATAGGGGTGTCGGAACGGTCCTGGAAGCCAACAGCAGGAAGCCCATCTTGAAACGGTGTAAATGACTGACTGCATCCGAGCTCCCTGAACGGGAGGTCAGAGGGCGGCGGGCTCGAGAGTCCTGCCCAGCTCTCCGTTCAGGCCTCGGACCCATCCTCAGGGCTACAAGGTGGCTGCCAGTGCTCCAGAGGTCACAGCAGACACGGCCACGCTTAGTGAGAGGGAAGACGGCCTTTCCCAGCCTCGTCGGGAGCAGGGAAACAGTCCCCAAGCCCCCGGTAGCCGACACGCTCACCGCAAGGCCCAGAGCAGTGGCCGCCCACCCCGTAGCAGGGGCGGGCTCACCCACCCCTCCCGAAGGGCTTGGCAGGGGTATGGGGAACACCCAACAAAATCTGGCCCTGGGCACAAGCTAGAGGGTGGAGGCTCCGGGGACCTGGGCGCCGCGGGGGTCATGCCCTGTCGGTGGAGGGGTGGCATTCAAACCTGGCGGCGTTCAGACCTGGCGTGCAGGCTCCTATCTGCAGGGTACAGGGTGCGCTGGGGTCGGACCCGGGGTGGGGGCCTGGCTCCCCGCTGCTCCGGCCGCCCCGGGTCCACGGAGAGCACGGCCCGGGCTGCTCTCCAGTGTTGGCCTCGTCGGAGGAAATGTCCTCACTGGTGTATTTCCAGCCCAGACGGTGGCGGTTTCACACGCTGAGCCCCGGCGAGGGCAGCACGAGCCGTCCCTGCTGCTGGCGAAGGGCGTGCACCCTCCGCAATGGGCAGGAAAGAGACTCGACCCTGTTTTCCTCTCCCAGACAATGGCGAGTGGATCAAGCCCCAGATCGGGCAGAAGGACTGGGCCGAGCCTCGGCGGGGAGCAGGAGGAGGGCGTGGGCGGCAGTCACGGACCGTGGTCACGGCCTGGCGGGGGGCTGGCTGCCAAGGCCTCAGTTTCCTCCTCTGTGAAATGGGGAGCCAACGGTCCGGGAGGCAAGCAAGGCCCCCGCCGGCAGCGGCCAGCAGTGTCCACTCTGAGCGCACGTCTGTGGGACACGAGGGGCCGGGGTGACCCTGTCCCCGGGCCTGGGACCCCAGGGCGGGCAGAAGGGTCTGAACTATCACCCGGCATCTCGCCACTCCTCCCCCTTGCATCCCCCCTGCTGGCACAGGGGTGTAACTGGGTGGGTCCCCATCCTCGATGGGGCACACTTTGAGTTTCAAGCTCCGGGGTCTGCAGTGGGGTGGAGGTTGGATCTATTTTTCCTGTGGTTTTGCCAGCATCGGACTACGATCCACCCAGAGGGGCCGGGCTGGTGGGCAGCTGGTCTGTTCTTGGCCGTGGTCTCCACTGAGCCTTGTCATAAACGTGGTCATGGGTCCTACGCCTGCGTCGCATGTCCCTGGAGGAAGCTGGGGCTGTTTGCCTGCCCCCCGCCCGACGCCCGTCCAGCCTGGGTCTGTCCACCTGCTCCCACACTCCTCCAGGCAGCAACAGGCGGTGACAGGGCTGAGTCGGGCCGTTCCTGTCCTGCTGCTGGGACACACCCGTGTGTCAGATGGGACAGGCCCGTCTTTGTAGGGACAGGCATCAGGGGACGTGGAGGTGCACACTGTGTCGTGGGCGAGGGGCGGGAGGGAGGTGTGCGTGTGTGTGTCTGGGGTCTGTGCGGGCATCACGGGGTGGACGCCACGTGGGGAATGCCCACAGAGGAGACGGAGGGAGCCGCTGAACACCGCAGGAATCCTGCTGGACGGAGGACGCGTGACCCCGACCGCGGGCACATCCGAGTTACCACCCAGGCCCCTTCACGCGCCGTCACCAGAAGGCACCGTCCCGAGCAGCCCCGCCACCTGCTGACTGCCAGCCGGGGCAGTGGAGGCCCAGAGAAGTCCCCTGGCCCGTGCAGACGGAGGGGTCATTGCTCGTGCTCCCCAGGGCCAGCCAGCCCCTGCTGTGAGTCCAGCCTGACCCCCCGGGGGCGCAGAGCGGGTCGCACCCAACACCCATATCCAACGGGCTCTTGGCTGCTGGGGACAAAGCACGAGGGCCAATTGTGACCAGTACGGAGGCCGGAGGACACCCAGAGTAGGCTTGGACTGGGCCGGGGAGCCAGATGGGAGGCTTCCTGGAGGAGGAGGAGCAGATTCTAGAGGCAGAAGCAAAGGGTCCGAGACGCTGAGGAGGGTCCAGCCCCAGGGGAGGTGGTGGTGCCTCGCGCGGGGGGCTGACGGCATCAAGGTCACCAGTGCTGTGCCCAGGGAGGCCTTCTCCCCGACGACTGGAGGAAGGCCTCGCCGGTGCCATGGGGTCGGGCGCGCGCCCGGGCCGGTCACTGGCCTGTCGCAACACACGGTCCCAAACCCGCCCCACACACCCCGTGCCTGCCTCTGGGGCCAGGGCTCTGCCAGCGGCACACCCCAGCCCCCCTCACCTGCTGGTGGCCTTTTCCGCTCGCGACAGGAGGGGCCTCGGGCCCGGTGCCATCGCTCGGCTGCTCGGAGGGGGGACTCCGGCTCCACCTTGGTGCCCCCAGCCAGGCCACGCTAGGGGCAGTGCGGCCTGGGCTGCTGGACCGTGTCCCCAGGGTGGACCGAGCCCTCGTGAGGGGTGCCCCGTCTGCAGTCCGGGCCTCCTGCCGTCCCTCCAGCCCCCTGTACAACCTCATCCGAGGCTCAGCCCAGTGACTGCCCTGCCCGAGAGCCTCCCAGCACCGTCCTCGGCACCCCTGCCCTCAGGCCCGGAATCCACGCCCCCACCGAGTCCTGCGGGGCCCCAGACTCAGACCCCGGAGAATCGTGTTCTAGAAAGCAGAGAGACCTTAAGGCGTTGGACTCGCAGACGGAAGTGCGCACCCGAACGTGCGCAGACGCCGAGCCCGGTTCAGAGCCCCGCTCACCCACGTCCGCGCGCTGGGCGACTTACCCGTGACGCTGTCCGCTGGTCCGCACGCGGTGACGACCGCCCGTACCGGGGCCCGTGCGGGGCCTGAACCGGGTCTCCACGTGACAAGTGCCCAAGCCCTGGGGCGGGGGCCACCATCCTTGCTGGACGGACCCCCCTCGGCCCAGAGTTCAGGGTGAGGCCCCTCCCCCCAGGCCAGCCGGCACCCTCGTCCCGCCCGCCGTCCACCGGGAGCGCTGGTACAGGGGTCCCCAGGCCCGCCCCAGCCCCGTGTCGGCGCCAGCAGCCACAGGAGGCTGTGGGGGCTTCCCGGACTCAGCCCTGGGACCCCCACAGAGGGCCGCCCTGCTGGCTCCGCTCCCCTCGTGGTAGGGGGGACATCCTGGGGCCTTGAGGGGCCCTGCTACCCCAGAGGCGGCAGCCCCCAGGGGCCTCTGCTGGGGGTCTTCCCCTGAGCTCCCTCCATCCCAAGACATCCGGTCCCCAAGGAGTTTCAGAGCCCCAGAGCCCGAGAGGCCCCGGCCCGGCTGGGACCTCGGAGTGAGCCCGCCCGCCGGGTGGACGATCGTCCCTAAGGGGAAGGGGGTGGAGGGCCTGGGGCGGGGCGCCGGCCGGGGGCAGGGCACACACAGCCTGGGGCGGGCCGGCTCTGCGGGGTCAGCCCTCGCCCCTGCACCCTCCACGGGGGGCGGCCGCGCGAGCCCACGCCACCATGGCGGCTGTGGGCAGAGCTGGCCGCGTCCCCTCCTGAACCGGCTTCTTGCTGCGCAGGTGGTGGCCGCAGGCCCCAGCTCACGGGGCTCTCGGAACGGCCTGTGCCTGTGATTAGGTATCGATTCGGTCATTTGGGGGATTAATTTGTTAAATCAGCACCACCTCAGTGTCGCCAACGGAACAGAAGACGGAGGGTGGGGCAGGGGAGGATGAGCAAGGCTGCCTGGTGGTGGGGAGCCTGCCCGGGCGCGGGCACCGGAGACGGCCAGGAGCCCCTGCTTCAGGCGCTGCGGGACCCACGTCCTGTCCAGCTCCGGGGCCTCCAGCTCTGCGCCCGTGCCCCCGGGGGGGACCACCATGTTCTCTGTCGTCTGGGGTCCTCCCCGGTTCTTCTGTGGCTCCCTGGACCTCCAGCCTCGCCCTTCATGCCTGCGCATGGGCTGTTCCCTCGGCTCTTCCAGCCCTTCACCTCCAGCCAAAGACTGCCACGTCCAGGAAGCCCTCCAGGTTGCTGCTTTCCCCACAGCCTTTCCTGAGTGTGTCTTGTTTGCGTGTGTGGCCCCCTCTCCCCTCACGTGCGCCCCGTCCTTGGAGGCCACAGCAGGCCTGGGTGGGCAAGGGCTGCAGGAACGTGTCGAGGGTTCGGTCGGGGATGGAGACAGGCCCCAGCACCTCCAGGTGGCTTTGAGAAGCTCACCCACTCTGCCCCCCGTCCTCCTCCCAGTCCCTGTGGGCTGCACTGGGCAGGGCTGGGCACCAGGGAAGCAGGGGGTTTCCTGTGAACAGCTCAGTTAGCGCCCCTTCAGGGAGGGAGCGAGGGAGGGGAGACTGAGGCAGAGGAAGCACAAAGGGCGCTGACGCAGGAAAGGGCTGGCGTGGTCGCAGGGCGGGGTCCCCAGAGCCCCGGAGCCTCTCCTGCCCTGCTCTGGGCTGCCTCCCTGGCACCAGCACCATCGTGGAGACAGAGCTGGGCGCTCAGACCAGGGGTGCTGGCGGGTGTCGGGCAGCGGTCCCCCTGGCGCCAGCCTCGCGGCCCACCATTAGGTCACAGCCACACCCCGCCCCTCGTAAGTGAGGGTGGCTCTCAGCCTCTCTCTGCTGCGGTCCGAGTCCGGGGACCCCTCCCCGGGGCCCTCGGTGAGCACAGGGCGAGGACGAGGCATGGGGGTCAGCTCGCCAGCCGACAGCTGCAAGCACCTGGTATGAGTGGGGCTCGGGCTGCCTCAGTTTACCGGGCTGAGCTGGACACAGCAGCTGGGACCTGCGCCCTGCAGAGCCTGCCGCAGACGGGCAGGGAGTGGAGGTCCCCGCGCGGTGACCAGTCCCCCCGTGCAGGCGGAGCGCAGACGTGCGAAGCCCTTTCCCTGACGAGGATTCCATATCTTCCTGCTCCCACCTGCGAAGGGGCAGGGCTTAACTGAGGGGGTGGCTGCCCGGGCCCGTAGGGGGGCCCCGGCCCCCAGAGCTCGCTGAGCACCAGCCCTGGGCCCGCCCTCTGTCCCGCCAGTGGACCACCTTCCCGAGGACCGTCCGTGTGCAGGGACAGGCCAGACCCTCTCTGGCCTTCACTCCACGTGTGCCTGGCTGGGGGCCGGGGACCGCCACCGCGGACAAGCTGAGACAGACGGGCCTCGGGACCTCACAGGTCACACACGGGTCTTTGGCACAGTCTGTCGGCTTTGTCTTCAAAACGCAGTGGTCCCCCCTTGTTTTCTGTGGCTCCCGTTTCCCACGGTCAGTGTAGTGCACTCGCTCTGGTGTATTACTGGTTGTTGGGGGCTACTCTGTCCACCTGCATCTAACTTGCAGCTTCGGGAGGCCCTGCAGGAAACCGCGCACTCTCTACAGGATCCGGTACCGTCGGAGGATTCAGGCATCCACGGGGTCTTGGACGTCTCCTCACGGAGGAAGGGGGACGACTGTGAATCTGGACCCCACGCCCCATCCGGCCACCTGCTCCCCTGCTTTCCCAGCCCCCGTCAGCGCGCTCCGTCCTGGAATACGGCCACGGCCTCCAAGAGCCGCTGTGACCTGCAGGCTCTCCTCCTACTGACACGTCGGTCTGCTTTCCTCCCCCGGAACCCGAGGCGGCTCCCCGCCCGCCCCGCTGCAGGGGGCTCCCAGTGGGGTCCGGGGGAGCCCACGGAGCTCCTGTCTCAGGCTCTGGGAACATGCTCAAAATGGCCCTTTCCGGCCTGTTCTGTCCACCAGTGTAGGGGTCCTGCTGACCTCCCAGCTGCCAGCCCTGCAGCTGAGCTGTCACGGGCATCCGGCCGGGNGCCCCCCCCCCCCCCCGCCGACTGCAAGCTCACGAGGGACCCCAAGGGAGAGCTGCCCAACTGAGCCCGTCCCCCCTCCTCCCCACCGCCCATGCGCTGGGCCCAGGGCAGGTTTGCTGCCTCCCTGTCCTGGCCCCCGTGGTCGGCGGGGTTTGGCGGCGTGTTCCTCGCTGGGCAGCTTCAGCCGGGTGTCGGCTCAGGCTTCCCCGCTCCCTTCCTGGACAGCGGCAGGTGACTGCTTGGAAAACACCCCTTCGAGAGGGACTCAGGACTCGGGACCCGGAGGGAAGGGCCTGCCCTGCTGGGGGCGTCAGGACCTGAGGCTCCCTGATGTGGGAAGGGGGTCCGGGGAAGCCAGGAGCACACACAGGGCACAGCGTGGGCGCTGGAGATGTCTATCAATTCCAATCTCGACCCCGGGCCTGGGGGTCAGGGTGCTGATCCACCTTCTGAGCCACGAGAGGTGAAGTGGGTAGGCCAAGGTCGCACCGGGTCTGATTCAAACCCGCTCAGGCTGACTCCCGCACCTGCTCCTCTCCTGCCCTCATCCTCTGTCCAGGGAGAGGCCTCAGCTTCCCCGTCTGTAACAGGAGGTTGGGCCAGATACTCGCAGAGGGCCCCGTGTCTCTGGCAGCCAACGCGGGTAACTAGTTTGTAGGAAGAAGGGAATAAAAGCCAGGTAATCAGTGTCCCCTCCCTCCCTGTGCTGGGGCAGCAGCCAACCCGCCTGTAATCAGACGCGATTAAAATGCAAACCTGCAGGTACAGAGCTGAGGACTCGCGAGCCGGGAATATTCCACAGTAGCTTCACAGCCCCAGGTACCGGGGCGTCTCTGATTCCTGCTGTGCACGCGACCCCCAGGTACCGGGGCGTCTCTGATTCCCGACCGTGCACATGTTTCTATTTTGGTTTTATTTTATTTGTTTCATTAACTCGGGCCTGGCCTGGCAGCAGGATTCCAGGATGCGCTGCCCTGTGGCGTCTCAGCAATAAAAGGCCAGGTCTCTCTGCTCCAGCAGAGGGAGGCTGATGGACAGACGGGAGACCGGCTTCGCCCTCACATCAGGCAGCAACGAAGTGAGGGGCGGCCATACAACCACCGGGTGAGGTTGGGTGCAGATCGCAGGGGCAGGGGGCTAGATTGGGCTGTACCCTTGGCACCTCCGGGGGTCCTCACAAGCCCGGGGGGCCTCCCGGGGGCAGTGAAGGCGTCCGAGGCTGACGGTGTGCAAGGACCTGCCCGGGGTCACCCCTCACGGCCAGGCGGAGCCAGGACTGAAGCCCCGGCTTGCTGGGTCTTTCCCACAGCTTGCCCTCCCCCCAAACGCGGAGTGCCACGAGCAGACGCTGACCCACAGACACACTGGCCACAGTCCCCACCAGTGTCCCCAGCAGCCCGCAGCGAGGACACCGCTATGTAGCTCCGCCCCTCTGTCTCTGGAACCTTTTTGTCCCTTCTGATTACAAAGTAGCGAGCTCACTGGAGAGCCCACTGGGAACACGTAAAAATACGAGGAAGAAAACGAGAATCGTCAGTAACCACCTGTGGAGAAGCCTGCTGGAGCCATCCGAGCTGGCAACGGCCGGCCTGGTCAGCGGCTCGCGCGGACGGGACGAGGTGCCCGTGCGCCTGTCAGCGCGGGACGCCAGCACACGGGAGTGTGCGGCTGGCGTCTGCACGTCCGCGGTCCTCGCTCGGCCTGAGCACGCGCCCTCGTAGATACCCAAGCCGTCTGTGGGTCCCGAGCCCTTCCAGGCTCAGAAGAGGGGAAGCGTGTGGGGCTCGGGCCAGCGGGGGCCTGCACGACGGTGGTCATCACACCGCGACCATCGCCGCCGGAGAGAGACGCGCCCCAGCCTCCACTGCTCACGGCGTCACGGAGGGAAGCGCGGGCACGGCCCCCACGGGGCCCAGAGCAGGTGCCCGGGAGGGGCGGGGCTGAGGCGGGGGCGGGGTCCGCGTCCTGGGGGAGCGGAGGGACCCGGCATCAGTCAGCCGTGGGCGACCTCGGGCTGCACAGCCAGCAAGCCGCCGACCTCAGTGACACCAAGACAGCTTATCCGGCTGCCCCCTGCGTCCCCGAGCCAGGCCGACTCGCCGCCCGTGTCCCTGCAGCCCCCTCCCGCCAGCCCCTCTCCGGCAGCCCTGGGCCGCCCCGGGGCCCGGGAGGGGCAAAGGTTAAGGTCGCCGCCGGCAGGCACAGAGGCCCTAGGGCAGGTGAGAGAGTGAACCACAAAGTCCTTAGCTAATGGGAAGCCCGACTTCTTTTTCTCCGATCTGTCATTTTGAAAGCCCTCAAGCCTCCAGAACGATGGAGGGAATAGTAGAAGAAACACCCGCCGTATTCCCTTCACCCTGACTCACGGTTAACAGACCAACCAACGGGTAACCGCGCCCCACGTTTGCTGCCCCTGGAGTCAGGGACTGCCGAGGGCACCTTGCGTCCCCTAAAACCCAAGACGCTCTCCGGCCCAACCCCAGCACGCTGAAAACTTCCATTTCCGCCTCCTAAAAATTCCGTATCTGAAAAGTTGGACACCTTCCTTTAAGGACAGTTGGGGGGTTTTGAAATCCTGCCCCTGATTCCTCTAAGGTCAGTGCCCAACGTGCCCTGCAGGTGTCCTTGTGAAGCGTGTGGTGTGGGGACCCCGGCCCCAGCGGCTGCAGAGGAGAGCGCCGTTTCAGAGGGGGGGGGGGGGGCCTGGCTCCTGGGCCCCGCGTGGGCTCCGGGCCAGGAGAGGCTCCAACCAGCGGGGGTGGGCGGGGTGTTCCCCGGGGCAGGTGGAGAGCCACACACCCCCAGTCCCCGCTGGTCGGGACTCTGAGGCAGCCAGGGGGTCCCCTTGCAGAGACGGGCTGGTCCATGCAGGGGACGAGAGGACACAGGAGCCCGTCCCTCGGGGCTCTCGGGAGGGACAGGAAGGATGGGCCACCACAGCCAATGTCGCCCCAGCTGCTAACGAGGCTGTTTGGAGGCTTCCCTTCCCACACCTGTCCTGAGCTCTCCCGGCCGCTGGTGGGAGGGTCAGAGGGCTGCGTGTCCCCCCCGGGTCACAGCCCGAGAGCCTGGTGTGATCCGGGACGCCTAGGTGGGCGTGTCCCCCCGCCTCCCCAACCTCACCCGCCAGCCCCGTGGGGGCCCCTGGACACCAGGGGCGGAGAGAGGGGTCCTTGGGGTGAGCCTTGAACCACGCTGTGTTGGGAATGAGCATTGTTCCCTCCCTCGTCTTCTCCTGCCCGCCCTGGGTGGACCTGGGGGGCACAGAGGGACGCAGAGATGAGCCCTGCACGTGTCCTGCACTTAGGGGCTGAGGACAGCAAGGTGTCAGGGTGGGAGGCAGGGTCTCGCCTGGGCACAAGGAAGCCGATGACTCCGTGTGCTCCCTTCCCGGGGCTGCCTGCTCTACCTCCCACCTGGCAAGGATCACTCTTGGGGCAGCGACCCCAGGGAGCGTCTCCGAGTCCTGGTGCATGAAGCGCTTAGGGAGTATTGGTGACTGACTGACGGAATCAACCCATGAATCAATGAACCTGTGAATCAATGAATCAAGCAATGAATGGATGAATGAATCAATGGAGGGTAGATGAACAAATCAACAAATTAATCAGTAAATCAATGAACTTATTAATGGATGGATGAGTGAATCAGTCAATGAATTAATCAATAAATCAATGGATGAATGAAAGGTGGACCAATTAACGTATGACTAAATCAGTGGGCGAATCAATGAATGAACAAACCAATCAATGAACAAATGAAAGTCAATCACTGGGCTTTGAAGGGCGTGCGCCTGGACGCTGGGCCTGGACCCCAGGGTGATCGATTCCCACGGGGCAGCAGGAGCGGGGCAGAGAGGCCACACCGCCTGCAGCCCCAGCAGGGCCGGCCGTGCGCCGTCTTGGTCCTCCTGACCCCACTGTCGCCATCGGGAAAGGCAGCCTCTCCTACGGGGACAGCTCTTTCCCGAGCCCTGAAGGCAGCAGGTGCCTGGGAGGAACAGTCCACTGCCCCAGCCTGCACTCAGGTGTGAGGAGCTCATGAAACACCAGGGCTGTGGTTGGGCCCAAGAGCAGGGGAAGAGGAGAAGGCTGTCCCGCGCCGGCTGGCCCATCGCTGAGCCGCAACCTAGACCTCACGGCTTCAACAACCATGCACATGAGCCGAGGGCTGTCGGAGCTCAAGCGGGCAATCACTCGGTCAGCCTCGGGAGGTTCCCTTGCAGCAGGTGCAGGGACTTCTTCCCTGTAGCCCGTGGCTCCCAAGGGTGGCAGTGTCCTGCTGGCTGAAGGCTGAGGCCTGGCCTGGCACCGTGTCTCTTCCCCTCTCCCACCAGCAACAGCAGGGCAGAGGGCCGGCTCCGAGGAACTGTCGACGGCGTCAGTACGGGACCATCTCAGGGGACAAGTTGATGGAGAAGGGCCTTGTGTCCTGTGTAGAAGAATGAGAGGAGGGTCAGGTGTTCAGGGGTCAAGTGGACTGTGGAGAGGAAATAAATGGGGAAGGAGTGGGGCAGGGAAGAGGCCAGCTGGGAGGCTGGGGGCAAAATCTGGGAGCCGTGTAGCTGGAGGATGGGGCTGGGTGGGAAGAGAGAAGCACACTTGAGTCATGGGAAAGAGCATGTGCAAAGGTCCTGTGGTGCATTATAGGGGGAGAAATCAGGTCAGGCAGGCCTAGGGAGATGGGGAGAAGTTGAGGGGCATGGCAGGGGCCCCCCTATGGGGCTGGTGGTGCTTGGGACTTAGGTAGGAATAGTGGGAAACCGGTGAAGGGATTGACACAGAGGTTCAAGGTCACATTTGAATTCGGTAGAGCCGCACTTGGTGCTGGTGCAGGGAGGGTTACATGGAAGTCAGAGTAGGGGCGCAGAGGCGATTGTGGGATGGACCAGCCGTCAGGGAGGTGCGGAGAAGTAGGGGACAGGAGGGTCCTTGGTGACAAGGTCGAGGGTACCAGTCCGAGGCCGAGGAGGGAACAGAGCCGCACAGTGACGGTTCCCCGAGCCTAGAGGGGAACAGCAAGGCTTCCGTGTGGCCCACGCTGGGTGTGGGGCAGCCTCAGGGGCTCCAGATCTTTCCTCCCAGAGCCTCCGCTCCACTGACTCCACCCCCATCCCTGTGACTCCACCTGGCCTCCCCTCCTCTCTGGGACTGCTCTCCCTCCACAGTCCCCTTCGCCTTACTAGTGCAAATGTCCAGCAAAGCCCCAGGCGCAACATCCCTCTTCCCATCGTTACCTGTTCCCACTTTACAGCAAACACCGTTCCCACCAACGAGCAGGTCATTAATTCCCAAGGAAGAGCCTTTTCCCGGGATGGTTCCAGCCACCGTTCCCGGGGCCTCCTGGTCACAGCCGCAGAAACCGTACCTTCCTCCTGCCTCCTGGTTGCACACGGAGGTCCCGGTGTCCGGGGTCCCGGAGAAGCAGGACTCCAAGTCACACCATTTGTGTGTCCCAGCCATGCCGCCCTGACCATGTGAGCCTGTGCTGAGCGGGTGCCGCCTCCCTCAGCCTCTATGTTCCATTCAGTGAAGAGGAACAAGTCGAGTCCCCACGGCCCCCGCCCGGAAGGGGGTAGAGTCCCGTGCCCAGAGTAAGCCGTGCAGCCCACGCATACAGCAGGTGCTCAGCTGGGGCAGGGTCCCGGTCTCCTCGGGCCATCAGAACAGACTCCCACAGCCAGGGGCTCCCGCACAACAGAGGCCACGAGAGGCGGCGCGAGGCCCCGGCCTCGGGAAAGCCCCGCTCGCCGGTCATCTGCTCCAAGTCTCCTTTTCTTTGAATTCAAAGAGCACGCAGCTTGCAGGACCCTCGGAGAGCCCCGGGGAGTGCCGGGTCCTTCGGGAACGCTCCAGCCAGCTTTAGGACAACCTGGTCCACGTTTAGCAGCAGCAAGGGCTCTTCCCTCTTTCCCGTTGTGTGAACGTCCCCCCAGCTGCCTGTGTGCCTGCTCCACCCAGGAGCGCGGAAGGCTTTGCCGGCACCACGTTTCTGTTCCAGATCTCTCACTGGAGAAGGTCTGTGAACATCCTATGAGGGCCGAGGGGGCGCTGACGGATATTTCCTTCCTCAGTCAACTAAGTGACAGGCCCCCCACTGGATTCACTCTGCAGACTTCAAATTGATTTGGGGCTTCTGCGGCGTTTGCTGAGCACAGTTCCAGCTAATCCGGCCCATTTCCCAGCATCGCGGGAGTCGCCGGCTCCCCCCGGAGCGAGGTTAGGGCACGGAAGCCGGAAGCCTGCCCCCAGCGGCGGCACATGAGAGGCAGGGGGTCCCAGGGGCTCTTCTGATGGCGGAGTTTCAAGTCTGCTTGTGGTCAGGAGGTGAGCCTGGGTCCGTCCCAGGTCTCCGCCCGCTCACACGCGCGCCGGTGGACAGCAGGTCCAAGCAGCTGGCAGCTGCAAACAGGCTGAACCATGAGGACATTCTGGCACGTTCCGACCACACAGGGACTGCAGAGGGTCACGTGAGCCACCATTTGCAACGCCCTGGCTCGCTGCTGGGCACATACGACCCCCAGGGGGTGGTTTCTTGGCGCCCTCCCTGGAGGGACAGATGGGCACAGGAAAGGACACTCCTGGGGAGACGACCTGGTTCACGTTTGCAGCACCAGTCCCAGCACGTGGCCTGTCACAGAGCAGGTGCTTGGCCAAGGTTTATTCCTGTGTGACCTCAGACGGGTGGCTTAACCTCTCTGAGCCTCGGTTTCCTCAACTGTAGAATGAGCTTGCTCCATGTTACACAGGAAGCTGTTGACGGTGGCGCGTGTCATGCTGTTCCTGCTGGGGGCCCGGCTCTGTCCTAAATGCTACGTGACTGTTTTGAGCTCACAGGGAATGAGCAAGTATCATCCTCCCCTTGAGAGGCCCAGAGCCGGGATGTGACGTGGCCAACGTCGTACGTGGTGGAGCTGGGAGGGGAGACCCACTGTCACGGAGCTGAGAATCCCAGGTCAATGCTCCAGATTTCATTTGCTCAGTAAATAGTCACTGGACTCCTGCCATGGGCCAGGCACTGTTGGGGGACCAGCACCGAGGCTCAGGACCCCTGACGTGCCTCTGCCTCCCATTTCCTGAGACTCCTCCTTCCTCGGTTCTAGCTTTATCTGTGTGCTTGGTTTGCCCCGTTCACTCATGCACACGATCACTCCTTCCCTGAATACTTGCTGAGTATGCCAGGGGCCTCCAGCTCAGTCAGGGATTTCTCTGCTCTGACTTCCCTCTTTGGAGGCTGGTGGAAAGACAACACAGGCATGGCCAGAGCGAGACAGGTAGACATGCTCTGATGGAACGGCCCAGGCAGTGGGAGCCCATGACAACCGGGCTGCCTGCCTGTCACTCTTCTGCACCTGCGGGAGTCGGGGTGCTGTCCATGGTGCGAGCAGTCCGCTGCCTCATGCCTGACACCACCACCTCTCAGCCTCGAGAGGCAGTGGGGGCTGCAGCCGGAGATCCCTGCTGGGCTCTGTGTGGTCTATACGAGCCAAGGATGGGAGAGGCAGGCACGATAGTGGGGAAGGGCACAGCCTCCCAGGTGAGGCTCTGCTCCCAGACTTGGCAAAGACACAAACTCCCAGGCTCGAGACAGGTTCCCCGAACAGGAACCCAAATAAATGCATGCCAAGACGCATTATCATCAAACATCTGAAAATTAAAGGCAAAGGGGGAAAAAATCTGGAAAGCAACCAGAGAAAAAGGATAGCTTACCTACAGGGAGAAAATAATTAGAAAGATAGCAGATTTCTCATCAAAAACCATGCTGAAGGAAAAGAATCATCAACTCAGAATTCTAGACCCAGAAAAAAATACTCTGTGGGAATTAAGGGGCAGGCGAGACATTCTGAGATGAAGGAAAACTACGGGATGTCTCTCATTGGCAGATCTACTCTAATAGAGTTGGCAAAGGAAGTTCTCTAAACAGATGGAAAATTATAAAATCAGGGACCTTGGAACATCAGGAAGGAAGGAGGAACATGACAAGCAAAGTATGTGTAAACACGACAGACCTTCCTTCTACTCCTGAATTTTTAAAATCATGTTTGACAGCTGAAGCAAAAGTAAACACTGATGTGATTCTCAGTGGATTGGAGGAGACATTGACAGCAATTATATCATAAATGGGGACAGCGAAAGGACTGAAAGAGGGGTACTATGTTTATACTTCACCAAAGCAGGGAAAACAGTGTCAGCAGTGGCCTGGGATAGGGTATGATGTCATAATAGAACAAATATTTAAAGACTCACACAAGGAGACACTCTCAAAAACACTAACCACTACAGATAAGTCACGCACAAAAAAATGTGCAAGCAACCCAAAGGAAAATAGGGGGAAAAGACAGAGAAAGGAAAAACCAAGAAAAACAAAATGAAAACTAATATGGCAGCCCTAACATATTTACAATTACACTAAATGCAAACGGTTTAATTTTTTTTTTTTATTTGACAGAGAGATCACAAGTAGGCAGAGAAAGAGGAGGAGGCAGGCTCTCCGCTGAGCAGAGAGCCCGATGCGGGCCTCGATCCCAGGACCCCGGGACCATGACCTGAGCCGAAGGCAGAGGCTTTAACCCACTGAGCCACCCAGGTGCCCAATGCAAACGGTTTATTTTTATTTTTTTTTTAAAGATTTTTTATTTATTTATTTGACAGAGAGAGATTACAAGTAGGCAGAGAGAGAGGAGGAAGCAGGCTCCCCGCTGAGCAGAGAGCCCGATGCGGGCCTCGATCCCAGGACCCTGAGATCATGACCTGAGCCGAAAGCAGAGGCTTTAACCCACTGAGCCACCCAGGCGCAAACGGTTTAAATACACGAATGGAATGGCAGAGATCGGCAGCATGGACAGGAAACATGGCCCCAGGATGTACCACCATGTACAAGAAACTCAGTTCCCATGGAATGAAAAGTTAGGCTGAAATTCAATGAAGGGAGAGAGATGCAATTGCAGACTTGGGTCGGAAGAAAGCAAGAGCATCTGTGTCAGTGTCAGGTCCACACAATACTGCGTACCCGGGGTTGCTCTCAGGGAACGCGGACTCCAGAACAAGGACAGAACCAGGGACAGGGAGGGACGGGACATCGTGATGTGACTCCCCAAGCAGACGTTGCCGTCCCGAGTGTGCGTGCACCAAACAACAGAGCTATAAAGCAGCAGTGTGTGCCGGGGGGGGGGGGGCTGCTNCTCAGGTCGCCAGGGCCCCTCCGACAAGTCCCAATGGCTTGTGTGTGGACCCTTGCCTTGCAAACTCAGCTAACCTATTTTCACAAGACAAATACCATTAGAGGGAGAATAGCAAAGTGTTGTTATACTTTGTTTCAGGATGATTCATTATTCATGAATTTCTTCTGCTGGCTTCTATTGTCAAGTTGTTCCCAAATGATTTTATGGTGATGATCAAATTGACATAATAAATGTGTGCTATAAAACAGGAAGAAAAGCATATGAGGGCTCCCGTGGAAAATAACGTTTGTCCCAAACGCTGGCAGGGGACCCCCGGGGATTGGGGCGGCTGCCTGTCTGCAGAAGGGGCTGGAGGGCCTGTGGCCGGGGAGGGTCAGAGAGCATTTAATCTGGAGAGTTTCTAGCGGAAAGCAGCATCCAGCCAGGGGCTACCTTTTCCAGGGCTGGGGGATGTCAGGGTGACAACGAGGTGAGACCCCTTCCCCTTCGGCATGAATCTCACCATCAGCTACTCTCGCTCAGCGGGGCACCGGGTGGTGGGGGAGGGATGCCGCCTGCTCTGATCTCTGTCCTGTGTAGTACATCTCACATCGTGTGTGTCTTCAGGGTCAGTGCCCTGGGGATCCCTGCTTTCCCACCTCCCACGTCTGCTCTTTGTGAGTCTGCGTGTTCTCGCTTGCAAACGAGGGTGCCGTGCCTTGGGTTTGCACGGGTCCACGAAGACGAGGGTAGTGTGGGGGTGGACCCAGGAAATGGTACTGTCTTCAATGTTATTGATTTAAACATTATGTTCATGCGTTCCTTTGTTCTAGATTAGATGTCAACCCCAAAGGAAATAAATGGTTTAGCCTGTCGCACGGATAAGTTGGGACAGGCTCCATCATTCCCTGACTCTAACCCAAAGGAGAGAAGAAAAGAAAGGACTTGCGCATTGAAGAACTCTGCGTGTCGGGTGCCGACGCTGGCGGAGACGCCGTGAGGACAGGACGAGTGTGTCTGAGACACAAGCGCCGTTGGCGGGGTGGACACGGGTGACTGAGCTGTATTTTGGGTGACATGGGGCTCCACTCCTCGTCAAGTGCCACATTAAGCAAGTTCTAGATTTCCTCGATTTACACAATGGTGGCATTCCCGGAAAATTCCACTTCTATTAAAACTACGAACAAAATTGGGCCACCTGGGTGGCTCAGTGGGTTAAAGCCTCTGCCTTCGGCTCAGGTCACGATCTCAGGGTTCTGGGATGGAGCCCTGCATCGGGCTCTCTGCTCAGTGGGGAGCCTGCTTCCTCCTCTCTCTGCCTGCCTCTCTGCCTACTTGTGATCTCTCTCTCTCTGTGTCATATAAATAAAATCTTAAAAAAAAAGAACTATAAACAAAATCGATGTTTGTTTATAACTAGAGTTGGTTTCGAGGTTCAGACGTCCATCGGGGGATTTTCAACCACCAGAAACACCCCGAGGTATTTGGGAAGCTTTGTGGGGTGGGGAGCGCTGCTTCGTTCAGGGGGGCTGTCCCACACATCACAGGCCACCCGCTTCCCTGCACCCTGGCCTCTAACTGCCAGTTGAAATCCCGCTCCAGGGACAACCGAGAATACCCCACATTTTCCCCCAGGGGAGCCCGGCGCTGCGGCCGGTACAAGACAAGCTCAGAGGCGCTCACCAGGGGTTAGAGGGAGCCCGCACGCCTCCCGAACCACACTCAGGTGCTCACAAGACTGCCGGACCTCTTGGGGAGACGGCCTTTCCTTCCCGGACACGTGGAGACTGAGGAGGAAGCAAAGGCCAGAACCCCGAAACCAGGAAACCAGCTATTCCGGGAGAGCCCTCCTCTGGCTCCATCAGCCAGAGGGACCCCAGGTCACCCCAGATGCAAAACCACCGCTGCCTTTAAAAACCAGGCCGTTCACGAAGTCAGGCCACGCAGAGGCTCTGCAAACCCCGGGTCTCTGCCCTTCTCTGCCCCACTCGGTGTCCCCTGCTGCAGACACACAGAGCCCCGCGCTCCTCCGGGGCACCACGCCTCTCCCCAGAAGCCCGGAGAGCTCTCTGCATGCTCCAGGGGCTGCAGAGAACCCCCCCCCCCACGGATGCAAACAGATCTGCATTGAAGAAAACAACGTTTTGAAGAGAGCCGAGTTCTGATCCGCACGCCCGTGAGGCACCCGGCACGTCCCACCGGAAACCCTGCCGGGCGCCTGGGGGGCTCCGTGGGTTAAAGCCTCTGCTTTCGGCTCAGGTCATGATCTCAGGGTCCTGGGATCGAGGCCCGCATCGGGCTCTCTGCTCAGCAGGGAGCCTGCTTCCTCCTCTCCCTGTCTCTCTGCCTACTTGTAATCTCTCTCTCTGTGTCAAATAAATAAATAAAATCTTTAAAAAAAAAAAAAACAAACCCTGCCTCGGTCCAGCCCCTTTGGACTTAAAGTCTTGACACACATACTGCACTTGGGGGGTCTGCACCATCCTGGCCCCCCACCTGCACTGACCTTCCTTTCCAGCCCTGAGCCTCGTCCAGGCCTGACACTCCCACGGCCGCCGCCCGCTGAGCCCCCAGCACCGCCTGAACTTGTCCGAGAGCCGGAGTCCCCGCCCACCCACTCACGGTGCCCCAGCCGCGGCATCTCCCCGCTTCTTTCCCGGTCGTGCTGCCTGCCCCGGCGTGGCTCTGAAGGGCTGTACCTTAATTCCCACGAATTCCTTCCTGCCAGATGGGGCAAGTCTCTCGTTAGCCTGGGAGCAGCCGGACCTGCCCCAGAAGGTCCCAGCTCAGCGCCCGACCAGACACGGGGCTCGCCTTGATAAAGTTTGGGGTGCTATGTGTCAAGTCCCTTCCTGGTCCGAAAATGCCCTCTTTCCTTCCCCCCTCCTGCCGAGCCCACCCAGGCTGCCTCACGTCCTTGGGGTGCACACGGGGCTTCCGGGCGACCCTAGCAGAAGCTGCACCCGCGCTCCCCAGCTCTCTGTCCCTGCGGCAGGAGAGCCAGCTCTTCTCAGAGACCCAAGGACGCAGACGAAGGTGAGGCTGGGGTCTGCCCTCCGCAGCACTGCCCCTGACCCTGCCACGGACCGGCTCCGGGAGCCAAGGGCAACAGTGCCGACACCACGGAAAACAGTGTGGGGGTCCTCAGAAAACGACGACCCCACGGCCCTGCCCCGCGCACGTGTCTGCTGCAGATGCACGGAGAAGCACAATGTGGTCCATACGTATCCGTGGTCCGGCCGTAAACCAGCGGGACGTTTGGACTCCGGCCACCACGGAGATGACGCTGGCGGACGTTATGCTCAGTGAGATGCGCTGGTCGTGGAAGGACAGACACCGGTGATCCCACTTAGACGAGGTCGCTCGAGGAGTCAGATCCCAGAGGCGGAAGGCCGCTGGAGGCTGTGGGGGGCCGGGGAGGGGAGGGGGTTCAGGGTGCCCTGGGGGCAGAACTTCAGGCTTGCGAGGCGGCGGAGTGCTGCGACGGGGCAGGTGACGCGGGAGGGCCCCGGGGCGGCTGAGCTCAGAGGGTGGACCTTAGATGCGCACGTTTCTGTCCAACTTCTAAAACCTGGAGATGTTTCTGAGGGCATCTGGCCGTTCAGGAAAGGGCCACGCAGAGGCCTCTGGGGCACGAGGGTGTCCCGTGTGCTGACCTGGCGGTGAGTGTTCATGGAGCCCCGTTCAATAAAAGGTTGGATGGAAACATTCCGTGGATGACGGAGGGGAGACTGCAGATTGCGACACACTCGGACGACGCGTCCATTTCACCGTTATCTTATGGATTCTACTTACATCCTGGTTCAAACAAACCATAAAACTGACCCCACCCCCCAAAAATACTAAATGGTCATTTCAATATCTGGCCATTCAGAACTTTTTTTATAAATCAGCTATTAAAAGGGCATTGACATTGTGTTCTTTTTTTTTAAGGTTTTATTTATTTATTTGAGAGAGAAAGAGTGAGAGAGAGCACAAGCAGGGGGGAGGGGCAGAAGGAGAAGCAGACTCCCCACTGAGCAGGGAGCCCGATGTGGGACTCGATCCCAGGACCCCAGGATCATGCCCAGAGCCAAAGGCGGACGCTCAACCGACTGAACCCCAGGCGCCCCAACATTTTGTTCTTGTCTTTTAAGTGAGATGCCCTGAATTATTTGTGGATGAAAAGACATGACGTGTGGGGTTTGCCCCCAAATAAGCCCAAGTTTGGGGAAAGTAGGCAGAGTAAGACGACACAGGTCAGCAGCTGGTAACTTTTAAAACGAGGTCGCGAACAGGCGGTTTACGAGCTCTGCCTTCCGTGTAAGTTGGGAACTTCAGGCAACGCAAAGTTGGAATGGGAGAGTCCAACCCAGTCACCGAGGAGCCTCCCCTGATGATGTGACGCAGACCGGCCCAGGGTGTCTCAGGGGCCACGGGGGTCACATTCCACACTGCGCCCAAAGCCCTGTTCTCAGCCACGGTGAACCCCATGGGGGCCGGCCGTGCGCGCCGCTGAGAAAGGAAGAAGGGCAGGCGCGGTCGGCAGGTGCAGCTGAGGCACCAGGGAGGGGCTCCCCCAGTGTGAGGGGCTAAGGCCGACCCCACCTGGCACCAGCGTCCCCCAGGCCCCTGCCCCTGCTGGAGAGCTCCCGGCCGCCTCACTGTGCACGCGCTCCTGACGTCGCTGGGCATGTCGGGTGCCCCCGGGGTGCGGGCTGGAGCACCTGCTGACCAGGGAAGGTCAGCTGCCCTGCGCCCATGCCTGGCCAAGCTGCACCACCTCCAAGTGCCCCCCAGGGGACGAACGTTGTCCAGAAAGAAGCAGGAAACTGGACGCCCTCTGCCCTCCGTCCAGGGACTGTCCAGGGAAGTCCCACATGGCCAGGCAGCCAGCCACGGCCACCTTGCCAACGCACCCCTTCGGTCTGCTTTCTGTCCTTCCCGGCCTCACCTCTCCCCTGCCCCTCACGCGCGGCCCTGGGACAGCACGGTCCTCAAGCTTCGGCAGGAAAACACGGCCATGGCACGGGGGTACCTAGGGCGGCTCCCAGGACCCCTGCCCCCCGGTGTGCACGCCCCCCCCCCGTGTGAGCGAGACCTGTGGCGTGCGTCTGAGAACACACGGCCACGGAGATGGGTGTCGCTCCCCAGTCACCTTAGGTCATCGTTCTGGGGACACTTTGCTGGCCCGATGACATACGTGGCCATTGTGAGGAGGTCGGCCGGACGAGCAGGTCTGCGGCCACAGGAAATGAGTCTGCCACACCCCTGAGCCTTCTCAGTGGGAGACGCCACCCCAGGTGAGCCTCGGGTGAGAACACGGACCGAGCACTGCCTGGCCTGCCGTCCGAGGGGCCGGGAAGCACGGGGCCGGCTCGCGGAGACCATACCTGTGTGTGTTGTTGGAGCCACTGAGTCTGCAGGGATCTCGTCTGGCAGGAGGCAGCTGACCCACGGGCCCGGCCTTCCAGGAGACCCGGACTCTGCCCGGACTCTGGCTTCCCAGCCGAGCGCTGTGACGGAGCGATCCCCCCGGGGGCACACACAGCCCCACAGTTTATAAAAGGCCCCACAGGCCCAATGAGGGGCCAGCTCGTAGTTCCGGGAGCAAAGCCGGGCTCGCAGGAACATCCCAGGCCGGCCGCTGAATGCGGCACCCCAACCTCAGAGCCTGCTTTTGAACCCACTCCTCTGTCATTTGGGGGGGGACCATTGCCAGCCCCATGTGCCCTGCATCCCTGACCACATTTCTGCTGGCTGTTTCCGATGCAGAGCCAGCCTAACCCTAACTCCAGGCTGCTGGCGAGGTTCGGGGTAATTGGTCTGTCACCCGACACTCGGGGGGCCCCGTGTCTCTGTCTCCACCCCACCCCCATCACTCCAGTGGCTCTCCCTGGGGAGCCCGATGGGACACAGGAGGCATCGCAGTGAGGTCTGAAATGGGGGTAGTATGGCTGGCGGGGGCCCCTGGCACACAGTAGGCCTTCAACAGGCCCACCTTGGCCACTCCGGGGGGCAGGGCCCAGGAACACGGAGCAGGGAGCCCTTAGTGCTCCAGGGAGGGGGGTCCTGCGGGTGAGTGGGCGTCCTGGGGAGGCGACAGCTGCAGCCAAAGGCCAGCCACCGGCCAGCAGGACGGAGAGGCCAAGACGGGGTGTAGACATGAGCAGGCCTGCAGGAGAGCTCCGAGGAGGGGCTCACGAGCTGCCCCTTCCAGCCCCCGGATTTTCAGGGCAACTCCGTCAGAGCCAGGATGGCGCCGTGGGGAAGGCAGACACCACCCTGGGGCAAGGGGCTTGGGGAGGTAGGTGCTGCCCTGACCCTGCCCTCGGGCCGTGCCCACAGCCCCCCAGCCGCTAGGGGCTCTGGAGAGCCCCCCACTAGGGGCCGAGACCCGGCTTCCAGTCCAGCTGCACCCTGGATGGCGTGGACAAAGGGCCTGGCTCTCCTGGTCCCTGCGTCCTCCTCCTAAAAACGACTGGGCAGAGGCTTTGCAGACCTCTTAATTCATGCAGCGGGCTGCCCTGGGCCTCACTTTCCTCATCCCTGAAATGGGAGTATTGGCTGCACCTTCCTCAGGGTCCCGGTGAGGATTATTCGGGCCACATCCTGGGGCGCTCAGAACCCCAGAGTCAATGCTGGGCAGATACGACCTGTTGTTCCCAGTGATATTGCATCCGTTTTGCACTCAGAGAAGTTGAGCTACCTGCCCAAGGTCACACAGCCAGGAAGTGGGGAGTGCAGCTTGAAATGGAGGCGGATTCGAGGCTGGCAGCCCAGAGCGCTGCCCTGATGACAGGCTGAGAAGTGCCCTCTGTCTGGGCCCTGGGGCCCCGCTTCTCTTTATTCCTCTGTGATCTGTAAGCTCCTCCTGCTCTTCCTCCTTCTATGACTGCAACGCACCTGCTTGTGCTCATTCCAGGGGTGCGTCTGAACTGCGTTTCCGGGAAGATGGTCCCGCGTTCCTGGGCCGGCCACTCCGGGAGGGCGGTCACTTCTGCGCGTTCCTGCAAGCTGGCCGCTGAGGCTCAGGGGTCCCAGCTGCATGGGGGGCCGCCTCGCCTGCTCTGATGGGGGCAGCCTCCGAGTCCTTGTTCTCTGTCCGGCTGCAACAGTTTGGCACAGGTTTGGTCCTGATTCCTTTCTGCTACCTGCATGGACGGGAACGCGGTTTCTGGAGCTCCGTGGGCGGTGGGGGCCTGGCCCCGGCCCCGGCCCTACTCCAGCTGGGCCCCTACCCCTCCTCCATGTTCTCAGGCCGGCTGGGTTGGGCCACTTCCAGCCCCTTCTGCTCCCGTGGGCTGACCTGGAGGGGAGCCCTGCCCCCTGGGGGTACCTGCCTTCATCTGCTGCCCGTGGGGGGTGGGGGAGCCCTGCCACAGCAGCTGCTGTCCTTCCCTGCCATTCCGGGGTGCTACTGCTCTGCGAGGCCCCTAGCCCCTGCCCATCCATCCATCCATCCATCAGTTTGTCTGTCTAAGGCCTCTCTGGCCGCCTGCTGCAGGGTCGTGGGTGTTGGTCCTCACCCACTTGAGGGTTGAGTGATGTGGGGGTCCCCTGCACCCGGTGCGCCCCGCCTTCACGCGGGGATTCAGAAAGGCCAAAAGCCCTGTCACCACGGCCAGCTTCCTCGGACGCCACCGTCGGGTGCCAACCAGCCAGGAGGCCGGTGCGCCCGGGACGCGGGAGCAGCGTAGATGCTGCTGAACAGGGAAGGCTGCTGGGCCCAGGGCTCTGGGGGCCCCGCTGTCTGGGCACGGCTGTCCCCGCCCTCCCCGGCCCCCTCTCCTTCTCCCCCCTGCCCTCCGTCAGCTCCACGCGTGTCCGGGAGCCAGCCTCTCACCTGCCCCGTGCAGACAGGCGCCCTCCACGCGGCGGGAAGCCCCCAGACCCAAATCCTGACGCCCTGGTTCTGGGGGAGCAAGAGGGCCCTTGGACCCGCGCTGTGGACTGCCCTTGTGGCCCCCGGCTGCCCAGTCCCGTGCTCGCCCCGTGCCAGGCGGGGGCCCTGGGATTGGCAGACCCCATCAAGCCGCACGGGGTCGGGACGTATCTTAGGAAAGGCTGCATTCAGGCTGGGGTGAGAAAGGAGAATGCCACCCTCACCGTGACCCCTGGCCTCATCAGGCAGCTGGCCCCTGGCCGGGCGCCCGTTTTTCAGGAGACTTCCTGTTTTTTGGTGGGTGCCGGCGGCGGACGTGGGAGGGAACAGGGTGAGGGGTCGGCGGGGGGGGTCTGAGGCTGCTTCTGGGACCTGTAACTAAATATCCAGGGACAGCTAAGTGACCTACCAGCTCCTGACTCTGCCCAGCAAATGTGCGCCGCGGGGCCTGGTCCCGGGATCGAGGAGCCGGAAGTCCGGCCTCCCGCGGCCGTCCGGGAGCTGGGGTGATGCACAGGGGCCACAGGGAGTCAGCGAAGACTGAGCAGGGCAGTTGCCTGGTCCGGGGCGTCTTGGAAGGAGCTCTTTGGCTGCTGGCTGGAGAAGGCATGGGGAGAGGGGCAGGGAGTTCCCCCTCCACGCACCCCCCACCCCCGTTCCCGCCCCAGGAGCCCTGGTGGGAGCGGGGCCACGGGGAGGGCCATGGCCGGGGAGGGGCCCAGCGGGACTGGGGGCTGACGTGGGGGTACAGGGAGGAGCTGGGTGGCCCCACTGCTGGGTGGCCCGACAAGTCACTGTCACCAGGTCGGCAGAGACAGAGATGATTGGAATGAGTAGCTCAGAGAGGCGGTGAGTGACGAGAGACCCTCACCCGGAAAACTCCCAGACGCCCCTCTGGCTGGAGAAGGATCCGGACTGTGCCTCAAGGCTGTTTCTCTGCGGGGCGCCTGTGCCAAATTCCGCTGGTTCCCGGGGTTCCCGTCTGTCCCAGGCAAGAGGCCACGCCCAGGCCACCGGGGTCCTCGTGGTGCTCACAGACTCGCTCTCCCGCTCGGGTCCTGTGCCACTGCCCGCCCGTGGGTCGGGTCACCCCCTGGGGCCCTTCCCTGGAGAATGTGTGCCACCCCCAGCTCCAGCATCGGGGCCCGGGCCCGGGAGCACCTACCCCTGCAGACCCAGGCCACCCTGGGGAGACTCGGAGCCGGTCAGAGCCAGCCCAGCCTCAGGACCACGTGGTCCAGGATACTGCGGATGACAGAGGGGGAGGGGCCCAGAGGACGGGGTCTGGGAAGGCTTCCTAGAGGAGGTGACATTTGCATGGTGTTGAGGAGGAGGAAAACCCTGCCTGCTTCAGGGCAGCCATTGCGTTGCACTGTACTGCCATTGTCTGCACTGGGTATGCAGACACCCACACCCGTGCACACGCACGCGCATGCACACACATGTGCACACACGCACACACATGCACACACGTGATGCAACGGCCCCCTACCCTGCACCGACCAGCTCTGAGCACCAAAGAGCCCAGGGTGCCTCTGGCGCAGGCCGGGGTCCAGGGCAGGGGAAAGACTCCGCCCACGGGGAGCATCCGGGTCCTCTTTCAGCCTTCGGTCCCGGACACGGTGCAGGGGCCGAGCCCCCCTCCCACCAACTGTCCAGTTCTTAAAATCCGAGGATGGAGCTTCCTCCTTCCAGAGCTACTTCCTTATTCGATGTGGCACTAACTTCGTTTCCCGCGGCGAGCTAATCCGTCAGAACAGCTCCTTCCGGAACAAGGCAGCCTCTGCTCGGCCTCCCTGAGTCCGGGCTGGCAGGGGTCAGGGCCACGGCCCCGCCACGGGGCTCCGCTTTTGCAGCTGCGTCCGCAACAGCTCCCCCCACCATCCCCTCCGGCTTTAGTGAGGCGCCCGGGCCCCCCGATGCTGCGTGGGCCTGCCGGCTCCCTGCTCACCCCTGCGTGACTGCGGGAAGCGTCTCAACCTCTCTGTGCCCCGGGTTCCTCATTCCTGAAAGCAGAGGGGACAAGCCCTCCCCCAGCTGGCTCCCGGAGGCGTGACTACGCCAAGCTGGGAGCTGGTGCATCCATCTCGCCCTGCCTCCCCTGCTGGCGGTCTGCCAGGCCGCCCTGTCCTTTCTCGGAGAGGATTCGGACAGAAGGAGCCATCCCTGGGTCCCCGAGGAGAGGAAGATGTGCCAGGAGCAGGGCCCGAGGGGAGAAGGGAGTTGGAGGAAGCTGACAGGCTGCGCAGAAAACCCCGTGAGCCGGCCTCTTCCTCCAGGCTCCACCTGGGGGATTAAAGAGACGGAGGAGAGGAGGGTGGAGGGCTGGGGGCCGGTAAGGGGTGGGGGCTGCCGGGAGGAGGAACGGAGCCGCCCGGGGCGTCCCCCCATCCTGGGCTTCTAGAATGAGCCGGCTGAGCCTGGCTCGCGCCCCGATCCTCCCACACCCCGTATCCCTCCTGCTCTCTGTGCCACCGTGGGCCTCCCCTGTGTCGGGGGGGCACGGGCCTCAGCCCGTCCAGCTTCCTGACCCTTCCTGGCCTCGAGCTCAGCCCTTGGGTCCCCTCCCCGCCGGGCACACCGGGGCTGCCCCAGACCCATGTGGAGGGACCGGGGTGGCCCCCACCTGCTCACCTGTCTGATTCCCGCATAGACCGTGAGCTCGGCGTGGGCAGAGACTGTGCCCACGGCACCCGGGACAGGGCCTGGCGCTGAGCTGGCCTGCACGCCCCTGCCGAATCGGCTGATGTGAGGGGATCGTGTCTCTAAAGACAGAGCGGCCATCAGAAGAACCCACGGCGGGCCGTGCCAGGCAGGGGGCTGAGAGGTCAGTGCGGTGTGTGTGTGCGTGCCCACGGGGGGTGTGCCTGCGTGTGTCTGCACGAGTGCCCTGCGTGTGTGGGCTGCACACGCGTGCACGCGCTGGCATTGTGCATGTATATGCACGTCGTGTGTGTGTGTGTGTAAGCACCCACGTGTGCTTCGCCGTTCGTCACAACCCTGCCTCCAGATTTCCCCTGCTGGCGTGACCCAGGGGCCCCATGAGGCTGCCCGCCCCCTGGAAAGTTCCAGGTCCCCGCGGCTGAGCCGCTGTGCGGTCCTGTCCATGACCCCGTAGACCCCCGCCCCCAGGAGGAGAACGTGTTGCATGGCATGGGTTCCCCCAAGCAGCTGCCGAAAATTCCGTGGACCCTGGCTGAAACGCAGGTCCCTGGGCCCTCCCAGGGTCTCCGGTCAGAGCCTGTGGGAGCCGGGCCTGGAATCTGTTTCCACGAGCTCCTCCCAGGGGCCCTGAGCGCTTGCTCCTCCTCTTCTCTCTGATTCTGCTCATTCCTGCTTCACCCCCCCTGACTGTATCAGATGGGAGTGATACCTTGTCCCTGGGACCCCAGAGACCCCCGACCCGTGCTTTGGCTGGCCCCTCGAAGTCCCCAGAGTGCTGGCGCTCTCACACGGGAACAGATCCCCATTGCTTCCGGCACAGATGGGGAAGCTGAGGCTGACGGAGGCAGAGGGCAGCCTGGGAGGGAGCCCGGCCCCAACTCCAGGCATAGCCCCTGCACGTGTTAGGGGACAAAAGCCTTCATGCCATGTAGGAAACGCCTTCAAGCCATCCGAGCAGCTGGTCAGGCTGCCTTGGGTGGTAGTGAGCTCCCTGTCTCTGGAAGCATTCAAGGAGGGCCTAGACAGCCATGTGTCCAAGCAGCTGTCAGAGGATTTTCAGCATTGAGTGTGAAGGCCTTTCCAAAGCTGGGCTTCCAGGCCCTGAGCGGACACTGGTTGTTGGATGATGGGCCACGGACGCTGGCTCGGGACAGGGCGAACTGGGACCTCGGTGTGCTGGGCTGGCTGTGGAGCGGGAAGTGGCCCAGAATCGTACCCCCCCACACACAGGCATCGCATTCGCCTGCAGAGTCCCACGCAGGAGGCCAGGCCGGAGCCCACTAGCACATGCCCAGAGCAAGCAGGTGCCCCGGAGGCCAGCAGGCAGGGAGCTGGGCTTGGGGGGCAGGGCCCGGGGTGGCCGCTGGCCTTGTCTGGGCCTCCTATGTGCCTTCTCCTGACATTCGCTGTCCTCGGCAGCACCCCTCAGCAGGTAGGAACGTCCCTCCCGGGGTACAGCTCCCCGAGGCTGGGGGACCCCCTGTGGGGCAGGCTCTCCAGGTGTCTGGCCCCCTCACGGTGCTCAGGTCTCCGACAAAATACCCCTGGCAGAGTTTGCTGCAAGATCCCCAGGTCTGCTTCCCGAAATCCAGGCACCAGAGCCAGCGCCAAGCCCGACCACCTTCCAGGAGAGGCTCTCGGGGTCGGTGGGCAGCCTCCCCACAGAGCAAGGATCGGGCCAACCGCCAGCGTCCCGGGCAGCCCGCACACGGGGTCCCTTCCTGGTGGCACACTGCCCGGTGGCTCTGTGCACCATGACCTTTCTAGAACCAAAGGAGAGAGCGCAGGCGCCGACCCCGCTGCAGGTCCAGGCTGCCCGGAGGGGGCGCACCTCCCCGCTGGCCCTGCGGCTGAGCCTCGCTCCAGCAAGCCGAGGCCGGCTCTGCTCTGGGCCCTTGGGTGCCAAGGGACTGGTCCAGCGGTCCTGGATGAGCCCTGCTGAGCCAGGGCCGAGGGCTCCTGCATCAAGATGGCACATTCCTTGGGGGTCGCCGGGTCCCAGAGTAGGGGCAAAGTGAGGGCACCACGTGGCTTCGACCCCATGTGGTGGAGCCCAGACAACCTGGTGGTCCTGGATCCCTTGGGGATCGGTGCATCTCACGTGGCCACATGGCACCCCGCCCAGACTGGTGTCCCCAGCCCAACCCCAAAGCGTACGGGCTGGGAGGGGGCTCTAGGCAGTCCCGTTGGGGACAGGAACACGTGACCACAAGGGGGTCCACACTAGCCTCCCAGGACACGTGAGAATCAGGGGCTCATGTGCTGGGGTGCACAGTGTGCCCCAAAATTCATGTCCACCTCGAAACTCAGAATGTGGCCTCACGTGGAAACGGGACAAGCACTGTCTTTGCAGATGGAATTAGTAAAGATGAGGACTTGGGGTCTGCCCTGATGCCCCCACTGACGTCCTGGTAAGGAGAGGACAGGCCCACCGAGGAGGAGGCCACGTGAGGACGGAGGAGAGGTTGGCCTGCTGTGGCCACAAGCCCAGGAAGGCCTGAAGCCTCAGAAAGGTGGACGAGCAAGGAAGGATTCTTTCTTCAAGGCCCTGGAAGGAGCCCAGCCCTGCTGACCCCCACGTTTGGACTTGTGGCCCCCAGAAGAGTGTCAGGATGAGATCCCGCTGCTGTGGGCCAGCCACGTGTGGGACTTCATGCCACACCCACAGGAAACTGGGGGAACATGGTTTATCCAAGACATCGCAGATCTGGGGATGCCGCACGAGAGCCATTTCGTCCTAGCTCCCGGCTCCGTGGGTCAGGAACCCGACAGGGTGCTGTAGGGTGGTTCTTCTGCTCCCGGGACCCTTGACGGAGGCCACACGGTGGTGCTGGTGGGCGGTCTGGGCTGCAGGGCCCCGTAAGGTGGCCCCCACGGCTGGCCCCTTGGCCAAGATGACCAGAAGGCCATGGTGCAGCGCCTCTGCACCGCCCGGCCAGCCCGGTAGGCTCAGGCAGTCGGACGTCCGCTGGGAGGACTAGGATGCATTCATTAATTCATTTCCCCGTTCATTCAACAGATAACGGCTGTGCGCCCCGGCTGCGCCAGGCCCCATTCTTGGGGTGGGGATCAACCGTGCTCCATGAGAATTCCTGTCTGCGCGGTGCTTTCCTTCTATGAATGAGGCCGACAAAAGCAAGATCAATGAAGTCGCTCAGGGATGCGTGCTAAGAACTAGGGAGAAAAGGCAAGAAAGGGAAAATGAAATGCTGGGGGGAAAATGCTGGGGGAATGTTTCTAGTGTTTGGATTCCACATCTTAAAATCCGGGTGCCACCTGGAGTCGGTGAGGGCGCCGGGCCTGCCGACGCCTCGGGAGGAACGTTGTCGGCAGAGGGAGCGGCAGGTGCCAAGGCCCTGAGGCAGGGTGGGTCGGGCCCGTGGACGGGGAGCCAAGAGCTGGCGGGCAGGAGCTGACGAGTCCCGAGAGGGTGAGGGGTCAGGGTGAGGGGTCAGGCCTCGTGCAGCCCCGGAGGCCGCAGGAAGGGGCGTCTGAGGGGTGGGCAGTGGGAGGGCCCGACCGGAGATGGGGCGTGGCCCACTTGGGCTTTCGCAGGACCCTCTGGAGGCTCTGATGGCACGGGCTTCAAGGTCAAGGTGGCGGCAGAGAGAGCTATCAGGCGGCCACTGGGGCCATCCAGGTCAGGTGAAGGCTCTTGGAGCAGGACGAGACCACTGAGGGGCGCGCGTGACCTCTGGGCACTTTCAGGCATCCGGACGAGCCAGCAGGTTCTGCTGTGTCTGGACGTGGGCAGGAGGGGAAAGGAGTACCCGCAAGGGACCCGTGCTCGTGGCAGGAGGATGGAGGGGGAGCAGGTGGGGAGCAAAGTTGGGGAGTCCAGGGGCGTGGCAACTTGGAGCACGAGTCGACCACCCAGTGGAGACATTGGGAGGCCAGGGGGACATGGCCTTGGGGACCCAGGAGGGAGCCCCAGGCCAGAGACAGGCACTGGCTGCAGGATGACATCAAAGCCTGACCCCGAGTGAGGGCTCCATGGGAGGGCAGGTGCGCGGCGTGGAGAGGCGGGGAGGGGAGCAAGCAGAGGGCACCCAGGGCAGGGTCAGCGGAGGGGTGTGGCAGGCAGGGCAGAAGAAGGGAGGGGAAATCGGCGCAGAGAAGTTCTCATGGGGAGGGAGAAGGCTCCAGGGTGCGGGCTCCTGGGGGCCACGTGAGGACTCTGCAAAAGACCCAGATGGGGGTCCCCTAAAGGGTCCCCTCTGAGGACGCCAGCTGGAAGGGCAGGGCAAGGGCCGCTGGGGGCCGGACGGCCAGAAACGGGGAGCATGTTGGCGAGGGTCCTTCCAGCCCAATCCCCCCGGCCCTGCCCCTGCACGGAGCTCCCAGTCTGGGGCACACAGCCCTCCGGAGACGCACCGCCGAGCCCGCAGAGAGGAGCTAAGCCCTTCCCCGGACGCGGTGCGTGTGTCGGGGACGCTGGCTGGGCCAGAGACGTCCAGGTTTTTCCTTGGACCCGCGCGGACAGACAGCCTGAGCGCTAGGGGGGCTGGTACCACCGCGTCACATGGGGAGAGGACTGACGTGTGCCGGGGAGCTCACCGGCCCAGCAGAGCGGGGCCCCGGGGGCGCGTGTGCGGCTGCATGTGCCGGCCCGTGTGTGTGCATGTCTGTGGGCACCTGCGTGTGTGCCCGCCTGTGAGCGTGCATTTGTGTGCGCGTGTCGGAACATGAGAAAGAACAAAGGAGCCTCCCGCCCGCCTCGACGTGTGCGGCCTCCCGTGACTCGTGACCACGGCAGAGGAGGTGAGTGGTTCGGACCCCAGGAAGCAGGGACAGGGCTGCGGGGCGGGTTTCTACCGCAAATTACTGAGCCTTGGAAAAGGCTGGAATTTTCAGAGGCCGAGACGGGAAGGGGGTCAAGTAGGCAGTCAGCAGGAGCCCGGGGCACGGAGCTGAGGCGGGCACGGGGCACGTGGTGAGTGGGGCCGGTGCAGGGGCCGCTGTCTCTGCCGTGCACCATGCAGTGTGGACAGGAGGTGGTCACACCCTGGGCTCCGGGACTGTGAGAAATCGGCCCCCGGTCTGGGGTCTCCTTACGGCAGCCCCAGCTGATCGAGACGGGGGTCCATTGGGTTCTGCTTCCTGGGAAGGTAGCGGGTTTCTCTGGTGGAGGACACGAGGGCAGGGGTCCCTCCCAATTCCGGGCGGCCACCACGGGGTCCCAAATGGGCTCCAGGTGCCTCCATCCCCGTGTCTGAAGCACAGGTGAGATCACCCTCGCCAGACACTGTTTTGAGGCTCACACTGTTGGCCTTCCAAGTGTTTTCAATTTTCTTCCGATTAGGTGACAACGTGTAAGAATAGAGTCATTTTATATCTAGCAAGTTTAGATTTCTGCGTCCCTTGGGAAAAACCTCAGAAGACCCACTTCCCGGACAGGCTGGCTCAGGGGCGCAGTGGGCCGGGCAGAGGACCGGCTGCCCCTGGGAGGGGTGCACACTCCCACCCCAAGCCCTCCCACCCCACTCCCCCATGTGCCTGTGCTGTGGTTTTCTGCCGGAGCCTCGAACCCGGGGCCTCTGCCACGGGCCCGGAGTGGCAGAGCCCCAAAAGGCCCTGCTTTTACTCGGCAGAAATCATCTGGGGTCCGTCCAGCCCGAGGGGATGAGGTCAATTATCCCAAAGACCCTCCAGTCCCGGCAGGGGTCCCAGGGCCACAGCCCCCTCCACCCCCTGCGGGAGGTGACCGCTCCCCAGACACCCTCGAGCCCAGCATCAAAGACCAGACATGCAGGGAGGCCTCAGGTAGAGGAGTGGGGGTAGCGAGGGTCTTCTGGGGGGGTCATCATCCCTGTCCTGACATCCATTTACAACTTTACCCCTCGACAGACGCTGCTGAAGGGCCCCCGTGTGTCCCGCCCCGGCCAGCAGACCCCTGCCCGGCCGCTTGACCTCTCTGGCCCTCCGTTTCCTCGCCTGTGACAGAGTGGGCGGGAATAGGCCTCCCGAGGGGTCTCCCAGCCACGCCCCCTGGGGGGCCAGGGCACAGGCACTAAAATGGGGCTTCAGTCCTGCCCGCGCGGTTCAGGCTGGAGCAAACCTCCCCCGAGGACCCTCCACCAACCTGGAGAGAAGCTGCTGGAATGTGGGGCCGAGAATCATGCGCCAGCAACGCCCAGTCCTCCCTGCTTCCTGGGCAGGCGGATGCGACGCAGGACACGTGACCAGCTCTGTCCCCGGGGCTGTGGGTGGAGGTGGCACGGGGGCCCCCTGGGCTGCCCCCCACGTGACCGGCCACGCGGCTGAGGCGGGCCCGTGCGGAGAGGGTGCCTCCGCGCTGCCCACGCTGCCCATCCCGCTGCCGGCGGCGGGGTCTCCTGGGGGGGGGTGGCTCCTGGGGGAGTGTGGCCACCGCCGGGAGCCCTGCACTCCCTTCTGGAGCCGGGCCGGAGAGCACGTGTCCGGAGCCGGGGCTGGTGCAGAGGAGGCCAAGCAGACTTGCGTAAACGTGGTGCTGGTCCCCGTCAGAAACAGAGGCCGTGTGCCCGGCCCCTCCCCAGCCAAAGGGGGACAAGGCTGGTGTGCACCCTGCAGAGCTGCGTGGGGGACAAGGGATCAATGAGGGACAGGCAGGTGGTGCCCGGATGCCTGCATCAGAGCCCCTCCCTGCTCCTGGGAACTCGGCTCCATGGCTGTCAGCAAGCCTGTGCCAGGCCCAGGGGTGGGCATGCCACAGTCCCTGCCCGTCCCTGCTGACCAGAGGCCCGTCCCACTGTCTGCAGGACCAAGGTCACACACACACACACACGCACACACACACACACACACACGCACACACACGCACCCCGGCCGGGCCAGTTCTGTAACACCTGCTGCACTGGGCGTGACCGGGGGTGGGGGGGGGGGCGCCCTGCGGTCAGCACCTGGGCTCCCGGACAGCTCCCCGCCCGAGCTCGGCTCAGAGGCGGAATCAGGCCGTCCCCCCAAACACCGGGAGGGCGACAGGGTCCAGGCCAGGGCTGCGGGGGGCGTGCTGTGGGGCGCACAGAGGGACAGGACACAGCAGAGGAAGGGGAGCAGACCTGGCCTCACGGAGCGAGTGTCTCTTCGGCTGGGGGCCTCCTCCGGGGGGCCAGCATGGACATCTCGTGTGCACCCTGGACACCGGGCAGCACCCCCGGGGGCCGGTGAGGGGAATCAGGCTGGGACAGGAGCCAGCACGGTGCAGGGAGGACAAGGAGGGTGCCAGGGGACAGACCACAGTACGGACAGGGAGACTGAAGCCCGTCGGGGTTCAGTGATGTCCCCAGTGTCATCCTGCCAGACGCGGCAGAGCAGGGACTTGAACCACAGCTGTCGGGCCACAACATCTGCATTCCCAGCTGTGCCAGACATGGCAGCAAGAGGTTAGGCATAGAACAGAAATTTATTTTTTTATTTTTTATTTTTATTATTATTATCTGCCCCAGGGGTACAGGTCTGTGAATCATCAGGCTTACACCTTTCACAGCCCTCATCAAAGCACAAACCCTCCCCAATGTCCATAACCCAGCCACCCTATCCCTGCCCTCCCACCCCCAATAACCCTCAGTTTGTTTCATGAGATTAGGAGTCTCTGATGGTTTGTCTCCTTCCCAATCCCATCTTGTTTCATTATTTTTCCCTCCCTACCCCCCACGATCCCCCGCCCTGCCCCTCAAGTTCCTCATATCAGAGAGATCATATGATAATTGTCTTTCTCTGATTTATTTATTTCACTCAGCATAGTACCCTCTAGTTCCATCCATGTCATTGCAAATGGCAAGATTTCGTTTCTTTTGATGGCTGCATAGTATTCCATTGTGTATCTATACCACATCTTCTTTATCCATTCATCTTTTGATGGGCATCTCATAGAACAGAAATTTAATCATTAACCATTGTAGGGTCAGACATCGAAAATCCAGGCCTCGGCAGGGCTGCTTTTTCCCGGGGGCTCTGGGGAGGATCTAGCTCCTGGCCTTCTCTGGCTTCCAGAGGCTCGCAGCCCCTTCTCTGCACGACCCTGACCTTGGCTCTGGTCACACTGGCCGCTCCCCTCTGACTCCACCCCAGCCTCCCTCTCCCAAGGACCCTGATTACCTGGGGCCCCCGTGGGTCTGTCGGGGTGGCCCCCACACAACAAGGTCCTCGATCACACCTTCTGTCTCTTGCCACATGAGCTGATCCAGGCCCGGGGTTTAGGGATCGGGACATGGGCTGCTATGGGATAATTCAGTGCAGCAGCCCCTCTGCCAGGTCCCGTGTGTGAAGGCACACAGCCCCGCTGCCACACGCAGGGCCCGGGGGCTGCTGAAACTCGGGATCCAGCCACCTTGCCTGAGCTTTCCTATCCTCCAAATGGGACATGCCACAGGTGTGCCTCGGGTTACCACGGAGACCTGAAAATGGGCAATGCGGGTCCCCCCCACAGCCCAGCTCCAAGGGCCGTGGCTTTGGGGTCAGGGCAGGGTGCCCGGGGGCCCGGAGCTCAGGCACGGCAGAGGGTGGCCGCTGAACCCTAGTAAGTGGACAGCGCAGAGCAGAGCCTCGGGGAGGGGCACCCCTGCAAGGGGAGAGCCCTCTCTCTGATGCGCCTGACCCCAGCTGGCCCTGAGTGTCTCCTGGGCAGACTCTGTGCATCGCATGGAGCAGTTCTTCTGAGCGGACTCTGGGCACATCCATCCGAGGCCCCCTGCCTGGGAGGGGGACCTCACGGGACCCAGGCTCGCCCCCGGACACGGAGACCCCTGCAGTGTGTCTTTGAGGAAATCCTGTCCAACCCATGTTCTCACCAGTGACGGTTTGGGCTCCAACTCCAAGAAAGTTAAACAGATGCTCATTCTGCAACAAATCCGGTGGTACCACTTCCTGAAAACCTCCGAATGCTCCTGGTCACTCTCAGAACAGAATCCCCAGGCGCTTTGGCAGAGAACCCACTGGTCCCCACGGCGCGTCCCGCCTCCGCCCCTCTGCACCCACGTGGCATGATCGCTTGGCCGCCAGGCTCTGGTAATGCGCTCCCTGTGGCCTGCAGTGACAGCTCTGGGCCCCGCAGCCACCCCATCTGCATCCTCCAGGCCCTCTCTGACACGGTAAATCCCGTGAGAGGCGCCCCGCCAGGCCCCCCAACCCCTCACACCCACCTCAAGGAGGCTGTGCTGTCTGAGAGCAAGGTCACCCACCTGCCCACCTTCCTGACGGGGCAGCAGAACCTCCAAGGGGCTGGGGTCCTGCCAGGGCTGCCGCAGCAAAGCCACAGAGCTGGGCCAGGACACTGCGTCTCCCGCCTCAGCCTCTCAGCTCAGGCCTGAGAGCCAGCCCTGTGCCCGGGCCTCACGGGGCATGCAGCGGGTTCTGCAGATGCGGCCCAGAAGGGAGTGAGCTCAGGGAGGCTCCACCACCCAGCGAAGACCACCGGGGCCAGGGCCCATACCCCAGCTCTGCAACAACCCAGAGCCTGGAATGACTGCCTCCCGGGTGCCCACCACCTCGGGGAGCTGGGGACAATCAAGGAGGCCTGCTGGAGGAGGCACCGTGGGAGGGGAGGAATGGCACCCCAGGGGGAGCAGGCAGTGAGCAAGGACTTGGGTCCTGCCCCAGAGGCCTGGTCCTTGGTCCCTGTCACACAGGCCCCAGGGCACCTGCTTCTCACGCCCCACTCACAGTGACCCCGCGGGCACAGACCACCACGACCCCATCTTCCAGCCAAAGCAACGAGCTTTGTCCCAGAGACCGGAGCCAAGACTGAGCCCAGGAAGAGACAGGCAAGTGGGGAGGTCAGCGCCAGTGGGAGGGGCTGTGCCCGCTGGGTGCCCCGCTCTGTGGCAGGATTTGCTGAGCTCCACAGCTCCCTGGACAGTCCGCCTCAACCCCCGTGCATGGCTGAGGAGAGGACACTTGCCCAGGGTGGCGGCCGTTGGCTCCCAGGCCGGTGCCCCCCCTGGACCCATTCTGCATCCCAGGGGTCCTCCCGTCCGAGAATCGGGTGCTGACCCACATTCCTACACTGTTGTCCTATTTGCTTGCTGTGTGACCTTGGGAAAGTGACTTAACCTCTCTGAGCCTCCATTCCAAGACCAGTTCCGATTCTTTCAATGTCCCACCTGTGCCTCATGACCCTCAGCATGAGACAGTGTTGCTCCCAGACCCCTGTAAAAGTTCACGAGCAAAGCATACAAAGGACGGCGGCCAGGACGGGGACAAGACGGGGCAGGACCAAGGCTCATCAGAGCAGTGGACGCGTCACCCTGACTCGCTGAGCGCGGGGCACGTGGTGCATGCTGGGTGTGAAGTGACCTCCTGCTGGCCTTGTCGTTCCCCCACTGGACACCCCCAGGGCTCCCAGTGCCCACAGCCCCAGGGATAAGGCCTGGGCACCCGCTCAGCCCCCAGTAGGCCTGCTGGCCCCCGGCACACCCCTGCTCTCAGCCCTCGGCCCCTGTGCTTTGCCTGCCCAGCCCAAGCACGCTCTGACCCGGGGTGACTCGCCCTCACTCACACACACATGCGAAACACAAGCCTCCCGTTTCATCCCGTGTCCAGCTGGGGAAACAGAGGCCTAGAGAGGCTGAGAGCCCTGCCCTGTCCCCAGGCAGGAAGCCCAGGGCCGCCGATCCCCCCGCCTGGCTCGTCCATGCGTGCCGGGCCCACGGGCCTGCGCCCTGCAGCCACCCCCAGGCGGCCGGGCTCCCACCTCGCCAGGGCACCAGATGGTGTCACAGGCCATGGGCTGGCCACGGGCTCATAGCCACCACCTAAACCACTCAGGTCTTGTAATTCCCCATCAGAAGCTGCCCCTTCCAGCTGTCCCGCCTCAGCCCACGGCCCCTGAGTCCCTCACATCGGGGGCCGGGCCTGAGTCTGCGCTCTGTCACCACTGCCAGACCGTGGGGGTGTCCTACGAGCTCTGCCTTCCGCCCCGAGCTGGAGCCCACGGGCTCTGCCTCCCCAGCTGCAGCTCCGAGCCAGCTCCGCTGTGCCCCCGGTCTCCCCGCCTCCGTCCTCCCCGGCCACCCTCGATGTGCCGCCCCAGAGGGACCCTCTGAGACACAGAAAGGCATCGCCCCTCAGCTCGGCACATGCCGAGGAGCTCCTGCCCCCTCACGGTCAAACCCAAGGCGTCAGCCCGTCTACGCACGAGGTCCCCCTAGATTCGACCTCCTGCTCCTTCCTCTCCGCCCTTGTTCGTGCCTCCTTGCCGTCGCCTGCCCGCAGCCCGTGGTCTACGCTCCGTAGACACCTGCGGCTTCACCTGCCTGTCGGGGGCCCTCAAAGCCTTCCCGGGCTCTCGGCCACGTCCAAGTCTCCAGCGCATGCTGGGGACAAGCGAGCTCGGTGACATTTCACTTCACGTTTGAATCTGTCATCAAGGACAAATCTCGTGGGTTACCAAAAGATCAGTAAAATTAATTCTCAAGGACCCAGATTAAATTTAAACAGAAAGGCACTGTTTATCCAACCCAGGAAAACATTTATATAAACGCGCTTATGTAACGCATTAGAGCAGCAGGGGACGCCGCGCGCGGCGGCACTCACGGTCCTCCAGCGGAAGGCGGCTTCTGCTAACACCGCTTAAATCCGCTCCGAACCTCCGCGTCTTAAAACTCTGAGATTAGACCCACATGCTTTTCCCCGGAAAAACATGTCCTCTCTGTTTGACCGAGTGCTGGAGGTTTGCCGATTCCCAGATAAAACGAAGCCACCCCGGGGAGTGGCGAGCCCAGATCTTTGGGATAAACAGCCCTCTTTCCGTTTTCTCAAACTTGCAAAGACCTGTTGGTGTCTGCGGGGGCCGAGGGGTCAATCCGCTTAGTGGGCGACCTCTCCGTGCCAGGAGGTGCGAGCAGGGGACCTCCCGCATGCCACACAGTGAGGCTGCTTTGTCGGCCCGACGCCGACGGCGCATGGAACCTCCTTGGCATGTTTCACAGGAGCTTTTGTTCTCGAAATAGCGTGTGACTGACAATTTATTCTTCAGGTGGAAGAATAGTCACGTGAGGGAGACATTCTCGGAAAACCCACATCTGAGTCGGGGAGGGCTGATTCAAACCCAGGGAAAGAAGGTATTTTAATTTTTAAGTGATGGAATATGTATTTTTTCCTCTGTTTTTTTTTTTTTTTGGTGGGTGACAGAAAATCAGGGAATTTTTTTAAAAACCTGAAAGTATTTTAAAAAAATATATCACATATGTGTGACAAATTGCTTTGTCTCTGGTTGCATTGGGTTTTATTTGGGGAGGGGGTGGGATTTTTAAAAGCATAATTCTCCTGTCCTCCTACTCACTCATTAGTGCCTCCCTGCTGGCAGAGGGGAAAGTTCTGCCCCAGTTCCTGGGGCTCCTGGAAGTCTTTGTTGGTGACCTTTGTATGCAAGGGATCAGCAGGTCTCCTGGTTTCCCCCCCAAAATGTGGAAACTGCCCTGGAGCCCACTCTGTTAAAGGGAGCTACAGGGTATGAATGACATAAGCTTCGTTTGAGCTGATGATGGGGTAAGGATAATTAAAAGAAAATTGAGGTCTTCGGTCACATTAACAGAAGAGGTTCTCTGGAATAAAGGAGGTGATGGTTCTGCTGCATCCTGGGCTAATGGCACCATTCTTTGTAATACAGAAGCTTGCTGTGGATCTCTTTGGGTAATGTTCGGCAGATTGGAGTGGGTTTATTAGCAATGACTGGGCTGGAGAGGGGACCTGAAGCTGGATCTTTGGAGGAGGGCGTGTAGGAATTGGGCCCGCTTCCCCAAGGGAAAGAGCTCTGTGGATCTGGGCACTGCCAGCAGAGTCCTAGAGAGCTCTCACAGTGCATGGGGTTTTGTGTGTCCCCAAGGGCAGAGCCAGGATCTCTTAAGTGTGTTCTGGTTATCTACTGCTGTAATGACAACCCACCCCAAAATTCAGTCACTTAAAACAACAATGTACTCCTGTGTTCTGTGGTTCTGTAGTTTTATGGGGCTCAGCTAGGAGGCTCTTCCTTGCCTCTCACACATGGTCGCCTTAGGATGCTGGGTTGGACGCTGTCACCTGAAGGCTCGACGGGGCTGGATGTCTAGGTTGGCCACTCCCGTAGCTGGCGGCCGATGCTGGCCGTTGGCTGGGGGTTCAGCTGGGGCTGTTGACCACAGAGCCTCCGTGTGGCTTCTCCGTGTGGCTGGGGCTGTCTTCGGTGGTGCGGGGTTCCCAGAGGAAGTGCCCTGAGATGCCCACACGGCAAGCTTCATGGCTTCTCGCGCCCCAGTTTGGGAACCCCGGCAAGTCCCTGTCCCCATGTTCCATTGGCCGAGCGGGTCCCGTGGGCAGCGGAAGGAAGGGACGGGGGGGGGTCTTACGGGAGGGTCACATGCACGTACCCATGCCAGCCCCTGCGCTGACAGTTCCCGGGCCTCTGCCTGGGGAGGGGAAGCCAAATTGCCCAGCTGCCCCGGTCAGCTCGGCTGTCACGAGAAATAGCAGAGCAGCGGCTTGAACAACAGGAACGTAGCTCCTCGGCTTCTGGGCGCTGGGGGTCCAAGATCCAGGCATGGGCAAGTGGTTCCTCTGGGCCCTCCCTCCATGGCCTGTGGACACCCTTTCCTCCTCCCTGTGTCCTTGTGTGGTTGTCCTCTGTGTGTCTGTGTCTTGATCCCTCGTCCAACAAGGACCTATCAGATCAGGCCACGCCAGTGACCTCAGTTTACCCTAATTACATCTTTAAAGGCCCTAGGTCCACATACAGCCACATTCTGGGGTGCTGGGGAGGACACAGTTGCGGGGCGGGGGAGACAGTTCAGCCCATGCACTAGGGACCGCGTTTCTCAGCAGAGAGGAAAAGGAGGCCACGTCACGGAGGCCCAGAGAACCCGGAGCAGGTGTGAGGTGCAGGCCACACGAGGAAAGGCTCCCGAACTTTCCAGAGGTGTCATCCAAGTGCACGCCGAGGAAGGAGCTGGAGTCGGCTGGCGGCGGTGAGGGGCAGGGCGCAGACGGAGGTGAGCGGGGACGGGACGGGGCAGCCACAGCGTCGGAGGGGAGGCCCCACAGGGGACATGGCTGGCGGCGGTGGGAGGCTGTCTTAGGCTGGGGTTCCCGGGAGCAGGCCTGAGATGGGCGCTCCTTCGAGGACTCCTCCTAGCAGGGCAGCGGGAGGTGGAAGGGAGGAAGCCACACAGGGACCGAGCCGCACCGGTCTCCTCGCGCAGGGCTCCTCGCTCACAAGTCACGAAGAAATCGTTCTCCTCTGTCTTGAGCAGTCGCGGGTTTTGTATGTGCTGGTCGGTGTGTCCCCCAAACAGGCACAGGGCTGTAGGGGTCAGAGCAGACCCCAGAGCCACCCCCCCGACCCCCGCCTCCAGACAGCCAGCCCCCCTGGGCTCTGCCAGCAGGGAGCGGGAGAGGGTCACGGGGCAGGACGGAGGGCTGGGCAGCCCAGAACCCACCCTCGTGAGGCCAGGCTGGGTCTGGAGGTGATGGGAGGCAGGACCCCGTGGGCCGAGTTCCCATGTGCTCTCCACCGTCCCCTTGGACTTCACATTAGACACAGACTTGAAGGTCAGATCGTCAGGAGTTTCAGGACAGTGACTTCAGAGCATGGAGCCCCGAGGGGGTCCACTCTGAGCACAGGGCCTGGGGCTCCTGCTGTTTACTCTGCACCCCGGTCCAAGCACCACCCCTGCACCGAGTGGGGGGACTGGGGGAGCACATACGACTTCCCAGGTACCTCCCCAGGACCACCCTCGGACGAGGGGACGCCCACGGGAGTCTGGCCCTGCCACCTGGTGCCATCGCCGGCTCCCCCAGGCCAGGCACGACCAGTGCCCGCGTTCCCAGCGTCGACCCCTGGGTGGGCCCCGGAGCCGCGGCTGGCAGGACGCCGGGAGCGGGGCTGCCGTGGGTCCAGTCCCCGCGTCCTCAGCCAGATGTCTGAGAGCCCCGGGACCCGGGTGGGCTTCCAAATTCAGCCTCGCAGAGGCCACGCGGGGTGTGTTCGTGCCCAAGGCCTGCGTGACCCGACGTGCCACGTCACGCAACACCGATGAGCACATGGGGCAGAAGCCACGGAGGCCATCTGTGGTCATGTGTCAGCCCAGGATGGGGTCTGCCACCCAAGGAATGACTCTGAATGAAAAAAGGAGAGAAGAGCTGAGTTGCCAGGCTTTGGGGTGACGGCTCCAGGATGCGCTCTTCCAGGACCCCGGGGCCGCGGTCGGTCCGCTCTGAGCACAGGCGGTGCTGACGACACATTCCTTTTTTCCCCAGAAAGACAATGCAAGTCCACAGGGAGACGGACGCTCCTGGTTTGCAAAGCAGCCACCGCAGGCCGGCCTCCGGGAGTGGAGGGGACGGAAGGGAGCCCTCCCTGCACCCCTGCTCCGCCCAGGGGAGGGGGCTGTGCGGGCGCCTCTGGGGGGCACGAGCTGTGCAGAGGAGCCGCTGTTAACACCACGGCGGCCCGTGGGCGTCTGTTTTGTGGAGTTAAGTGCTGGGAAGCCCCCCCTTGCTCCCGTTTTCTATGTTTCTCTGGCTGTGGAGTCCCCCCCCTCCTCGCCACGTTAGAGCCGTGTTTTATGTGAAGCACAAAGCCGCAGGTGCGCCTCCAAGACGCACGTCAGGCCCAGTTCATGGGGGAGGGGGTTTCCCCGGGGCGCGGGGACCCCACACGATCACAGCTCCGGGAACGCACAACGACCCGGGGCTCGCCAGCCGGCCGGCCGGGCTGCCCATCCCCCGAGGTCCCATCTCTGGGGCACAACAGGCACCTGCGTCCTCCTCCTGCGGGGCGCCTCTGCGTGTCCGTCCGCAGACCTGCAGGATGCAAGGGACCCAGAAAGCGCCCTCCCTGGGGGGTCCTGGGGTTAGAAGAGATGTGCACTGGAGAGGCATGACCCCAAGGCCGGCTCAGCGTCCCCGGAGGGAGCAGCCCTTTGTCCCCATCGGCAGCCTGTGGACGGCGCGGCGAGTGCACGGCACCAGCCAGGGGACACAGAGCCGCGGGGATGTTGCACCTGCTCCCTCGGCCCCTCGGCCCTTGTGTGCCGTTGCTCCCGCCAGGGTGGCCCGACTGAGCGAAGGGAGGCCCGGCTAAACTTCAGAGAAACAACGAACACGTCCTTCCTCGGAGTACCAGCCTGCCTTGGTGTTGCTCGGGGCCGCCGAGGGGCCATCAGTGCTCACCTGACATGGAAACTCGACTCGCCGTCCTATACGCTTTCTGCCAAATCGGGTGCGCTCCACCGTCCAGCCAGGAACACGGGGGGGCCGGCGGGGCCTCGGCCTCTGCCCCCTGGAGCCCCGGAGCCGAGCACGGTCTCCAGCCCGGGGGGAGGGAGTGCCATCCTGCACACCCCCCTCTCGTTCCACTAAATCAGAAATCAAAGACTAAGCGCAGGGTTTGGGGTGAGACGGTCTTCGGGTTGAATCCTCAGACAGCCATTTTTGCTGCGGGTCCTTGGGCAGGTAACTCAACCTCTCTGGGCCCACCTCCTTGTATCTAAAGACAGTTGCAGTGACGAGCAGGGAGGCAGGGCTGTCTGGGGGGCCCAGCCCTGGGCACTTGGCTCCACGGAGCACCCCTCAACCGGGTCCCGGGCCTGTGCCCCGCTGGCTCCAACCCTTCCTCGTCCCACTGAAAATCCCACGTGATGATGTAAGTGATCCGTGGGGTCCTTCTGAGGATGCAACAAAGTCATGTGCAGGTAATTATTAAACTGCAGTTTGGAGTCGTCACCTCCAGAGAAAGAATGAGATGTTATCCACTCTCCATGAGCAGTGTCGGGAGGCAGGCATCTGATTCCTGATCGCTCTTGTCATCCACGCATCTCCTGGAGACCGATGCCTGCGGGCTCCGGCGCAAGAGTGAGGCTGCCGGCGAGGGCTCCCTGGGCCAGGAGGCCTTCCCCCTCGCAGGAGACTGGCCCTCTTCCCCTGCGTCCTGCCTCCGGCCCCTACGCCCCTATGGCCTGCTATTCAGGAAGGAAGTTCGGCTCAAATCAGAGGCATCTCCGCACAACCTGCTGGGCCGGCCTCCCTCGGGCACGGCGAGCCCAGTACGGCCCACGAGAGCCCGGTACGGCCCACAAGGGCCTGGTATGACCCACGAGAGCCCAGTACGGCCCACGAGAGCCCGGTACGGCCCACAAGAGCCCAGTATGCCCCACGAGTGTCCCACGAGGTACAGCCCACGGGAGTGCTTTCATCTCTTCAAAATCAAAGAATGAAAGCAACTTTCTGTTTTGGCATATTGTATATTCTGTTAAATACATTCTACATTGAATATCAATGTGTAATAAATATTGAATATTGAATATATTGAATATGAATGTGTAATAAATGAAAAGGTGGGAGGCAAGGCAGGGCTGACCACAGCGAGCCCCCTCCTCCCGGCCTGGCACCGTGGCTCAGCCAGAGCACCCCCGTTTCCGAGGATCCTGGCAGGGCTTGAGGCGGCTCATGTCCCGCTTCCTCGGGCGGCCCGCACCTGCTCCTCTAGCTCTGAGGTTCGTCCTGCTACTGACCCCCATCTTTATCCCATGTGTCCCTGTAGTCTCCCCCAAAATGCCTGCAGGCAGGCTGAACCGAAGGTTCGGGGCTCACCAGGCTGGAGCAGGGAGAGCTTACCGTCCCTGGGCTCTGACGGCCAGCGGTCAGCAGGCTCTGGCTGCCCTGCCGCTGTCCTGTGGGGTCGGCGGCTCCGGGGGCATCTCCATCCTCCATGAGCCCCGGCCCACCTCCAATGGGCTTCCAGAGTCCTCCCAAGGCTCTGGTCCTTCCCCGGGAGAGTAGCTCCCTGCCTCTCCTGTCTCTCTGTTCCCATCAGCCCAGGAAGCCCCACGGGGTTGGTGCTCCTAACCCAAGGGAGGTTCTCCCCCAGGAGGGATCCCCCCCCGCCCCGAACCTGCAGCTCAGCCCCACCAGGAGCTTCTCCGCCTCCCGGGAAACTCTTCCTCCCGCCGGAGCTGCCGTGTCTTCCAGGAGGAAGGAGATGCAGGAAAGAAGTGACCCGTAGTCTGACGACCTCAGCTCAGCTTTTTGAAACGTGTTTCTGATCTTGGCTGTGTGTTCCTGTTTCTACAGTCTCCCATTCAACGAGCTCACGTGCCACGTTTCAGGACTGGCATCATCAGGCGCCCCTCCAGGGTCATGGGCGCCAACCGCGGGGCCCCCTCGTCAGGGGGGCCATGCCGTGTCCTGCGTGCTCCACTGGGATGGGGTGGGCAGGGGCTGCGGTGGGCCAGACCCCACCAGTCTCCCCGCAGGACAGGTGCGGCCTGGGTGGGGAGCCGCAGAACCGATGAAGGAGTGGCTGACTGCACAAATGTTCTGAGAAGCGCGGAGAACCCTGCTAGGGCGCAAAGTGGCCCTTCCCGCGATCCCAGCCGCCTCCAAGCGCCCAGCCCCTCGCAGCCGAATCCGAGCGGTGACCAACCAGGCCTGGCCCCTGGCATTCCCTAACGCGCTTGCCCTGCAGCGCGGTGACCGCCTTGGGCCCTCTGGCTCCTGCCCCAGCGCCGGGCACACAGTAGGTACTTGGTGGCCGGGACCTGTCTTGCATGTGTCCGGCCTGCTAGGGTTTCGGACACCCTCTCGCACGTGCTGCTTGCCCAGTGAGGGGCGGCTTGAAGCTCCAGTCTGCCCAGAAGCCCGAATTCGGGGCGGAAAAGGGACTTGGCCCCTGATTCGATTATTCGAAGCTCCGCTCACAAAGTAAAGCTTATTCCCGTGGCACCCCCGTGCCCGTGTGTGTAAATGGCTGTGCCCGAGCGAGTCGGGGGTGGGGTGAGTCCCCTCTGCCCCATGCAGTCTTGGGGTCTGGTCCCTCCTCCTATGACCCTGCCCCCAAGTGGCGTCCCGGGACGGGGGCCGCAGCCACTGCAGCTGGTCCTCTACACGGGCGCCCAGGGAATGGGGCAGCAGTGACCCAGCGGGAGCAGGTCAGAGGCTCTGGGAGGTCCCGGGAGGGGGGGCTCATGCTGCCGCAGCTGATCAATGGCCTTGGCCGAATGTCCTCCCTCCTGGGCCTCAGTGTCCTCTCTTCCCAAGTGGACTAATAGTGCATACACTGCTGGAAGCTTCTAGCACAAGCTGGCCTTCAGGCAAGTGCTGGAATCCAGTTCTTCTCTCCTTTTCCCATTTGTTCAAGCCCCCGGCCTCCTGCACCCCCCTCTCTCTGACTCTCTCGAGTCAGGGAGGGTTTCCAGAGAGATAGGGGGAGGTCCACATGGGGTTCCAGTGACCCTCGGGAGACTCACGGTGGAGAAGAGAAAGGCATCCCTGGGCAGCTGAGTCTGAGTCAGTGAGTGGCCCAGATGGTGATGAGTTGGAGAAGAGAGATAAATCACTGAGGGCTTCCTGAAGGGGGTAGCTTCTCAGCTTAGAGTAGGAGAGAAGAGATCAGACAAAAATAACAACCCAAGAGTCTAAACCCAAAGCTCTAGCTGACACATTGAAAGCATCTTTTTCATGACAAACTAACCAGCAACCGTCACGCATTTAGATAAAAACAAATGCTGGGTAATCTGGGAAACCACCCGTCATTCCTCCAAGGGTCCCATCTGGTAGCTCAGTCCCCAGACGACCCTGCCACAGGGTTCCACAGACCTCTGTGCATGGCCCAGACCTAGTGATCATATCGGGAAAATTCTCTGAGGACCACCAGGCTCTGGCCAACCCAGACCCCCAGCTCATGGAAGCAAAGCAGACTTGTCTAGAGACAAGAGGCACTGGGCCGCTAGAGCCCCTGGCATGTGTCTGGCTGAGCCGAGTATTAAATGGATGCATGATTTATAATCCGCTCCGAACGGAGGCAGCTGCCGAGCCCCCCACACACAGGCAGGATGAGAGTCAGGAATCAGGGAGTATCTCCAAGCCAGGAGCCTGAAATCCAATTTCCACCCTGTCCTGGGGACTAAAAGCTTTCTGTAAACAGCCGCACCAAATTCAAAGATCCAATTAGCCACTGCCTGAGCCACTTGCCAAGAGCAAGGGAACGAGCCAGTCCTCTGAGCCCAAAAGCCTCCGGTTCTGGGCACCACAAGCTGGACCGGCACCCAGAGACGGGAACCGATCCCAGTGAGCAGGCTGCCGGACCTCTCCTCCAAGGCTGCTCTGACCTGCCTGGCCCCGGGCGCTGGGAGCGGTGTCCCTGGACCCTCACCGGCGCCTGTCCCCATGGAGCGTCCCTCCCTTCAAAGTCCATTTACCTCTGAGCCACACCCGAGATGCATTCTTTCCCACTCTGTTCCATGCTCCTGTACCGGCCGCCTCCTCCCCAGGAGCTCATCCCTTCCTCAAAGGACTCTGCCCAAGAAGAGCTGTATTGCTAGAAAGCCGGCCTTTCCCAAACTCGGCCCACAGAACCCAGTCCTGGGTGTGTTAATCCATGACCCACACGTGCACACACAGGCACACACACGGCACACATTCAGGACCACACATCTGGGAAAATAATCTCTTGGAGGTTCAAAGGTGCATTCGGTAGCCTATTAAGTGGGCTATGAGACACCAGGCAATTAAAGAGGACTGTTTAATTGGCTTTAACCCGGAATTTTCTAAATTACTGAAGGCAGAGACGTGTTTCGTGGCTCATCTATGATACCCTGAAGAATGTTCTATGGAATTCCAGTCTGAAAAGTCCATTTGCCGAGGGGTCCCCGGACTGGGGTGACCCACTTGGCAGATTGAGACGGAGATCAGGATAGAGAGTAGCAAGGTTTTGTGAGTAGAGCTCACTTTGTGCTTTACATAAAGAAGGCGCTCCGGTGCCCACCCACCTGAACGGGGACTCGGCAGGGACTGGCATGTGCCTGCTGCCTGTGGCTCAGCCGGCTCAGGCCCAGCTATGCTGCATTAACGAACACTCCCCACCCCAGGGCCGGTAGTCACAGAAGGTTTTCTCCTGCTCAACCTACACACATCTGGTCTGGCCTCCTCGTTCCAGCGCCCGGGCTGAGGGCGGCTGTCATTCCGGGCGTTACTGAAAGGGCCCCATGGCCAGCCTGGGGCTACTGATCCCAAGTGGGACACGTCCCTTCCACCCACCTCTCGCGGGCCAGGGTAGGCCACAGCTCTGCTCCCGCGTTCAACAGAGCGGGCGGGATGAGTGGGTAGTGAGTATTGGAACAACACAGACAGCCAGCTGGCTCTCCACACTGCGCTGGCCCTCGGTGAAGAATCCTGCTCCTCCTCAGGGTCAGACAACCCTGGTGAGTGACCCTCTGCTCCCCTGCGCCAGGGCAGGGCCGGCCTTGGCCATGCTTTTCTGTCTGTGCTCTACCCTTACAGTCCCTTCCTCTCACAGTGTCCTTCCCACAAGATGCTTGCAGGTCCGTGTGACCCCCTGCTCCTTCCAGAAGTGCCACCCAAGCCCCCCAGTGGGAGATGCCTCCTACTCTGAGCCTCTGCCTGGACTTTTCCTTCACACTCTGGCCATCGGCGGTGCATGATCCACCTCGTCCCCACTCCTGCCCTCCCGTTCCCGCCCAGCGGCCCTTCCACGCCACCCCCAGGATGCCTCATCCAGCTCAAAGCTCAGGAGCATGACCATGGCCTCACAGGCTAGAGGTAGTCTGCCTATGGGTTCAATGCACCCTGAGGAATTGCAAAATTAGTTATTATTGGGCACCTGTCTGCAGCACTCCCTTTAAAGAACTTATAACCTAGTTGTGGAAGCTACTCTAAAATATCTAGAAATGATGGATCGATTTAATAGACGAGCCCAGAGTGAGACACAGTTCACCTGAGGCAAGTTGGGGATGTGGGGAGCTGAGAAGTCACCAGGCCTGGAGCAAGAGCTGGACATGAGGGCCAGCTGCAGAAGGCAGGCAGGAAGACAGGGGACTCCACGGGGTGGCTGGTTTTTTGCTCTGAACAGTAATGGCATTTGCAGCAGTAAAACTGTGGTTGCATTAAAACTTTACAGTAGTGAAGGTTCACTGGTGGCCTGATCCTACTCAGGGGGGAAGAACTCAGTCTTCTACCAGGAAGCATGACATCGGCTTAGGCCTTTCACAAATATCCTTTCCTGGGTAAAGGAAATCCCCCAATCTCTAATTTACTGAGAGTGTTTTTTAAATTAGCAAAATGATGTTGGATTTTGTCAAATGCCTTTTCTGCATCTAATAAGATGATTATGTGTTTTTCCTTTCATAGTCTATTAATATAGTGATTTGTGTTGGTTGACTTGTGTGTGTTAAACCAAACTTGTATTCCTGCAATAAAACCTGTGTGGTCATGATGTGTTATACTATTTATATATCACTGGATTCAATTTGCTAAAATGTTGGTAGAACACTTTTATAGCTATGTTAATGAGAGATATTGATCTATAGTTTTCTTTTCTTGTACTGGTTTTGTCTAATTTTGGTATCAGGGTAATATTGGCCTCAAAGGCTTAATTGAAAAGTGTTCTTTCCTCTTTTATTCCTTGAAGAGTTTGTATAGAATTTCTCTTTCTTTCTTTCTTTCTCTCTCTCTCTCTCTCTCTCTTTCTTTCCTTCTTTCTTAAGGTTGAGTATAATTCAAACATTATTGAAGCCATCAGGGCCTGCAATTTTGTGGGGGGGGGGAGGTATTTAAGTACAAAGCCAATTTCTTTAACAGGAAAAGAACTACTCAGGCTCTCTATTTCTTCTGGAGTGAGCTTTGGCAGTTTGTATCTTTTAATGACTTTGTCCATTTCATGCAGGAGTCAGAGGTAACATTGTTCATAAAATTCCCTTATCCTTTCAACATCTGCAGAATCCACAGTGACTCACTTGCTTCATTTCTGATATTGGCAATCTGTTTCTCACCTTTTCTCCTGATCAATCCACTGGAGGCTTATCAATTTTTTTGATCTTCGCAAAGAACCAGTTTGGGTTTTATTGATTTTTCTTTGTTTTCTCTGCTGATGTTCCCTTTTCTATTTTGTTGATTTCTTCTCTGCTCTTCACTATTTATTTTCTCCTGACCATATTGGGTTTAATTTGCTCTTCATTTCCTAGTTTCATAAGGCAAGATCTGAGATCACTGACTGGAGACTGTTACTCTTTTCTTATCTAGACAGGAATGTATAAATTTCCATCTCCAATCACTGCTTTAGCAATATCCTGGAAGTTTTAATATGGTGTGTTTTTCTTTTCATTCCATTAAAAATACCTTCTAGTTTCCCTACTTAATTTTTTTTCTTCAACCCATGAGTTATTTAGAAGTGTATTATTTCACTTCCAAACATTTTGTGCTGTTTCAGATGTTTTCCTATTATTGTCTGATCCAATTCCACTGTGGTCAGAGAACATACTCGGTATAACTTTTAAGTATTGACACTTGTTTAATGATTCAGAATATGGTCTATCATGGTCATTGTTCTCTGATACTTGAGAAGAACATGTATTCTCTTGTTGCTGCGTGGAGTGTCTGTAAGCGTCAGTCTGGTCAAGTTGGTTGTCAGTCTGGTCAAGGCTTCCGTATCTCTGCTGATTTTCTGTGTACTTGTTCTATCCATTATTGAGAAAGGCGGTGTTGAAACTTCAGATCATTTTGTGGATTTTCTGTTTCTCCATTTAGTTCTATCAGTTTTTGCTTTATTTATTTTCAAGCTTCGTTATTAGGCACATACACACTCAGGACTGTAATGTTTTCCTGCTGAATGAGCCCCTAAGTCATTATGAAATGATTTATAATCATGATTCCTCTTTTCATCCCTGTTAACATCCTTCCCCTGAAATCTACTTTGTCTGACATCATTTTTTAAAATGCCTTGAAATAATCCAGCAGTTTGTGATAACTTGGTCCAGCTCTCCCAGGCATATTCTCGATGCATGGCAAGCTGGGGAATGCAAAGCCAGGCCCCTCTCCATCCAGGCACACCTCCCCGCAGAAAAGAGAAGAGCCCCTTTCACTTGGCTTGGAGGAGACGGGGCAGGCAAGGGCTGTCACAGTGCTCCCCATGCGGCTAACGGCGACTATCCCTGGAGGACCTCTCTGCTCCCGGTGGAGATGGCTGGGTGAGGATGCATGCAACACATTGGCTACTTTTTGGCCAGTGTTGCACAGATGAGTTCCCTGGACTGGGAAATGTACCAAGTGCTGCCTGTGAACCTGGAGATGGTGCCCAGGAAGGGGACACCATTCTGCTTTGCCAGGCACAAGGCATGGCATGGGTGGGGGCAAAAAGGACAGGTTGTCAACCCTGGAGAGGCTAATTTGGGGCAAAAGTCACTGCTGTGGACTTGGAGACAAGCCAAGCTCTCCCTCTGTCCCTTGGAAGCTAAAGGTCTGTGTGGCTTGGTAGGGACAGTACAGAGGCCCCTCTCCCGCTTCCAAGCCGAGTCCAGCCCAGAGCGCTTCTGCCTTGCTTGTGGGGGCAGAGGGGTCTGACAACACTGGGTTCAGTTCCATGCCACCAGCTCTACCTCTGCTTGGCACCAGACTCCTGGGAGGGCATTGGGCACCAGATGCACCAACAGGGCCCTGGACACAGGGTGCGGGGCAGACACAGGGCAGAAAGTCTGGTGGGAACCCAGGGTGCTGGTGTGTGCCCGGGACAGCTTGGGGGAGGCTGTGACCACCCGTGTGAGGAATGGCATCACAGGAGGCATGAGCCATGTGCTAAAGCACAGCGGCACAGGACACAGGAGGGCCCTAGCGACAGTGACGACTCTAGGAGGTCACCTGTCACCAGGGCAGCCCCTCCCCACCCCAGCCAAGCCCACGATGCCAGCGCAGCCTTGCTGACTTCCACGTCCTCCTCCTGCCCTTGGCAGACATCACTAGCCGGTGGCCGGCATCTTTCCCACAGACCCCAAATGTGGCCTCCGGTTTCTCAGTGTGAGATGGGAGACCTACACCTCACCCCTGGCTTCAACCCTCTTCTGTCACAGCTGCACGGCCTTCATTGTAACCTGTTCTCATTACCGTGGACGCTTAGGGATGGAGGCAACGGTTTTCCCCGGGTCTGCTCGCCTCCCAGAGGGCCCGGCCCGTCTCAGGAGAGGGGCCGATCTGTACGCCCAAACCAAACCCCCAAATTTCAATATGCAAGGGCTGAGGAGGAAGATCGGGGAGGGAGAGGGAGGAGTGGGGGCAGGAAGTGGGGACACAATGCGAAGCCCCCCCCCATGTGCCCGTGGACGCCCCACCCCGAGTCTGGAGCTCAGGAAAAGCCGGAGAGCCCGCGGTCGCTGGTGGAGGGGAAGCTCTCCCATTATGCTGGGGGAATTGATGGGGTTCCTGGAGCGACCCGGGCCCGAGTCTGCCCATGCAAGCTCTCCGCGGTCTGCCGGACACAAGTGTTATTTGTTTTGGTCTTTTTGAGAAGGGAGAAACTTACAGCGCAGCCTGCACAGTGTCTCTGGACAGATACCCTGAGGAAGTGCCTTATTTACACGTGCGCGTCAAAATGTGTACTCACGCCCACATGCACACGCACCCCCCGCGGGCACACACATCGGGCCCCCCTGCGTCCCACCTGGCGCACCCCGCGCATCCGCGCCTGCGCATTCAGGCCCCATCTGGTCTAGAAGCCGAACCTCCAGCCTGCACCTGCCGTAGGGTCGCTTTTCCTCCTGAAACCGGAGGGGCAGGACCCCCGAGCGAGAGCTGGCCCCAGGCCCCGGGCCAGACGAAGCTGGGCTTGGTGCGGTGGAAGCAGGGCCCCACGGGCCCCACGGTGCTTCTCGGAAAGGCTTATTCTGAGACCCTGAGTGGTTGGGCAGCATCGGACACTAAGTCTACGGACTCCCGTTCTCTTCTCCTCCCCTGTAATTGGCCAGCATGTTTGGGGTCCACTCCGTTCCCAGGCAGGTGGTGGGAAGTCCTCTGGGCTTGCAGCCGGGGTCTGGGGCCCCTCCCCAGGGGACGATGAGCAAGCACACCCTGCCCGCCAGCCCCAGGGAGCTGACCCCGCAAGCGTCAACTGGCCAACACATTTGCGTGGCCACTGCCTCACGGTGCTGCTGGAGGACACTCCGTGTGTCCTCATGCTGAACCCCGAGCAGGAGCACCGGCCCTCTCGGGACCCTCACCCCCACTCCGCCTCCAGCACCGTCCTGCTGCTGACAGCTCCCGCGCCTGCGTGCCGGGCCCTGCTCATCCCTCACTCCCCCTGCCCCCTTCATGGCACCCCTACCTACTAACACTTCTGCCAGGAGACTCCTTGTCCACGCCGCTCTTGAACCCCAGCCCGGCCCACTGGCAGAGCCCCCCACTGTCCCTTCAAGTCACATCAGAACCAGGCTGGTGGTGGAGAGAACGGGCAAGGAGGGTGCTCAGACCCTGTGCGCGGGGGCAGGGGTGCCGTGGGCGGGGCGCTGGGGGTGTTTGAGGGAACCGGGAGGTGGGTTTGGGACCTCATCTGTCGGCGGTTCCGGCTGGACACCCAGGAGACGGAGGATGGGCGCCTGGTGGTGGTTCAGGGAGAGAAGCGTGGGAGCCTCACTAAGCGAAGGTCTAAGGGGAGCAGGACCCCCACTGCCAGGGGCTGCCAAGTGGGGGAGCGTGGGTCCAGGAGCCAGGCAGGGAAGGGAGCCAAGCCTGCTGGGGTGGGAAGGGACAGCGTGTCCCCCACAGTGTGTCCTCCACGGCATGTCCCCCACGGGCGTGCCCCCCTCAGCGGTCCCCCCTTGTGTCCCCCACGGTGCCCCATGTGGCCCCCGACTGCAGGTGCGGGCTCCCCAGGAGATGCAGGAGTCCAGCCCCGTCGCTGCCTCTCCTCCCTCTTCACCCCTCCTCCGCCTGTGCTTCTGGGTGCGCTCAGCAAGCCCTTGGCTCCTGGGCTGCTTTGGGGGACCCCACCTGAGGCTGGGTTATGTACTGGGGCCACGACAGGCACGTGCTTAGAGGGGAAGGTGGAGCCCAGGCCTGGCTGCCTGCTCTGCTCATGGAGGCTTCTCCTGCTGAGTCACCCAGACAAGGCCACCAGCCAGGAGGGACGGGGCTGGGTGCTGTGGGGACGAGAGCCGGCACCGTACTTTATCGCAAGCGCATGCGGTGGTGCCAAGCAAGCCTTGCTTTCTCTTCCCATGTGCAGTCCCTGCCCCCTCCCCCGGGGCCCCTCTTGGCATCCCGCCCTGCCCCCAGCCCTGCCATCTCCATCCAGCCCGTGGGAAGCGGGTGGTCCATCTGAAATGCACATCTCGCCCCCTCTGCCCTGTCCAACGGTCGCCTGGCCGTCTGGGGGAAGCACCAACTCCCCGACGTGGCTCCCAACACAGACGCCGCAGACCCGTGCCCGTCCCCCGCGCGGCCCCCACTCCAGCTCCCCAGCTCCTCAGCTCCTCCTCTCCGTCTGGATCCTTGTCCCCCACGGCTGCCGGCCAGGTGCCACCAGGGCCCCCCAGGGCCCAGGGAGTGGGGGCCAGGCTCAGTGCTTGGCTCCCATGCCCTCTCCATGCCCATCACCCTGGGCTGCCGGGGCCCGGAGCAAGCGGGTCACTCCCAGCCCTCCTCTGAGCTCTGCCCTCTGGGAGCCCTTCCCCTTCCATATATTCCAGAGACAGCTCACACATTTTCCAAAATTCAGGCCAAATGCTGCTTTTCTCGACAGCCTCAGCAGAGCCCCCAAGTGGAACCAGTCTCCAGGGGCACCCGGCCAGCTCGGTTGGTAGAGCGTGAGACTCTCGATCTCAAGGTCATGAGTTCAAGCTCCACGTAAAATACAATGAAATCGAGACCCCATCTCTAGCTGCCCAGACGCCCGTGGAGGGCCCTCCGTAGAAATGGGGCCGACGGGCCGCTAGACATACAGCGTTTTCCCACGGCCCGTCCCACCCCCTGGCCTGGCCTCCCCGGGACCCTGCTCTGCATGTCCGTGTTTGTGTGGCCCCCCGAGGACACTGAGTTCCCAGGGCAACTGGCTGCCAGTGGCTGGCACGGCCTGGAGCATTGTGGGAGATCAATCAATTACAAAATTGGGTGCCCTGGCGCTAGTCAATGCCACCCAGCTCCACGGTGACCCACATTCCAGCGGGGGCAGGACGCGGGGGCAGGGGCCAATGGATGAGGCGGGGGGGACGGGGCCTCAGTTTCCCTGTCTGTAAAGCCTGCGATGCTCCGTGGCCGTAGCTGGTCTGGAGAAGGTCTGGAGACGGTCTAGCCAGGAAGGACCGAGGCCTGGCTAAAGCCCTAAAAAAAATCACCCGGGCCGCAGACAGAGCAGGCCGGCTGTGCAGCCTTCTGGGATCCCGGCGTGAGGGGCGCCTGCCCCTTGGAGGTGTGCGTGGAGCTGGTCTCACCCCCGCTGGACCCTCCGGACTGGCCCCAAACCAAACTTGAGCTTTGAAGGTTTGCTAGAAATCCAAAGGTCAGCTGTTCTCATGTTTCCCGAATGTATTGATTTTGTCTGGGCTGGAAAGGCAACAAAAAGGCTTTTTCTGCTCGTTTCTGTGGCTGCTTCAGGGGCGCCCACAAGGGGTGGCACTGTCCTCCCCCGAACCCAGCCCAGGGACCCCGCCCCAGACTCTGCCGTCGCTGCCCCAGCGGGCCTGTCCCTCGGCCCTCAGGCCCTGCCGGCGTCCCAGAGAGAACAGGACGGGCTCTGCGGTCCTGGAGGGAGCCGGGGTCTGCTCGGTCTCTGCCCGCTCCCTTGCCGAGCTGCCGCACGGAACGGGCCTGCACCCCGGCCTCGCAGCTCCCCCATCAAGTCTCCGCGTGCTCTCGAGGGGCCCTCACCTCCCCAGAGTGGGGACGGCTCAGGATGCTGGGCCGCAGTGACGAGAAGGGGCTGGTGGAGACAGAGAGGGGGCTGAGGGTGGGCCAGCGTGGGCACCCCACCGGGACGGGGCCCCGCAGGGTCACTCACTCACCCCCAGTCCGTCCCCCCGAGAACCGAGGGCCGGGCAGCCTCCTGGGGCCCATGCTCCTCCCGGGCAGCTCCTCAGCCCCTCCAGGGCACGGGCCGGGCTTCGTAGGGGGGCTGCCCTGGGCCGCTTCTCCGTGTGTTTCTTGAATGGGCCACGCGGGACACATGGATCACAGCGGGGGGCCGGGGGACCTACTCATCCCCGCCGGGCCAGGTGCGCTGTCTCACGGTCCACCAGGTGGGCCCAGCGCTCAGCAGCGACCTGGACGTGCCCGCAGGGGCTCAGCCCGTGTCCTGACCGTACCTCAGCCACCTCCTCCCGAGCCTGATCCTTCCCCTGCGGAGTAGAGGTGGGCTGCCCGGGGCCCCTCCGGCCCGTCTGAGATGCCGAGTCCCGTGAGCCACCGCAAAGGACACGCTGACCAGGAGCCAGGCATCAGGCAGGGGGACCAGAGCCAGCCCTGCCCAGGCACCGCCCCTCCCGGCAGCTTTCGCTCAAGCCCCCATCGGAGGCCCAGAATCACCCCCCACCGCACACTGAGGCTTCTCGCACCCCGTCCTCCTTCCCTGTCACGGGTCAGGCCTGCATCCCGTCTGAAGGTGCTCCCTCCCCGCACCTGCTGCTACCCTTTCACCAGCAACACCCCCTGGACGCCTAAGTCCTCCCTGCCTGTGCTTCTCGGAGGACCCACCGTGAGCCAGGACTTCGGGCTCAGCATAGAGTGGCCTCTGGAGAGATGACGAGACCCTGGGGGGGTCCGTGGGAGGGGGTCCATGGGAGGGGCCCCCAGCGAGCAGGTCAGAGCCTAGCACCTGTGCCCCCGCTCACCGGAGCAGGTGCAGAGCCCTCCGGCTGGCACAGGGTGGGGGGTCTGCTCCCCAGAGGGTCAGCCCCTCCCTCAAGCTGGTGTCGGCCCACCCCAGCACAGGGCCTGGCGTGCAATAGATGCTCAGTAAACTCATGCTGGATTGGGAACGGCAGGGCCAGGAGCTCAGAGGCCTGAACCTCAGACTCTCCTTCTCTGCTCGAGTCTCGGCAAAGGGGCTGCACTGGGACGTGGTGAGCACCCCCTCACGGGGGGCATACAAGAGCGGCCTGAGAACCCTCTGGGGGGACATCGTGGGAACAGCTGGGATGTATGGGTCAGCACCAACCTTGGCTTCTTTAAACTCTCTTTCTTGGCTCAAAACAACAACAAAAAGTCATTTGCTGGCTAAGAGTAGCCAAAATCATAAAGACAGAAACTGCCGTGGCAGGTGCCAGGGGCTGGGGCTGGCGGGGCAGGTGGGAGAGGAGGGCTGGTGTTTATGGGGACAGACTTGCAGGTTTGCAAGATGAATGAGTTCTGGGGGTGGATGGTGGAGATGCTTGCCCAAGAATGTGACTGTGCTTAATACCGCTGAGATGTGCGCCGCAAAATGGTGAAGATGGTAAATTTTATGTTCTGTGTCTCTTACCACAACAAGAAAAAGTGCTGTGCTGGGCACGGGGGGCCCCAGAGGAGCCGTGAACCCCAAGCATGAGATCCTGCAACGGGGCCGCCGGCAGAGACCATCCCCGACGCGCACCTTCTTCCCCGAGCCTAAATGAAAGCTGTTCATTAGGGACGACAGGTTTACCGTTCTGCCGGAGGAAGTGCTTGCAAGTTCTCCCCGGAGGAGAGCGTGCGTGTCTGAGCCACGCGGCGGGCAGGGTGGCACCCCGGGGACAGGGGACAGTCGGTGGTGGGAGCACGGTGGAAGGAGCCCGCCGCAGCCTGGGGCACGGCCAGGGTGCTGGCGCTGGAACCGCGCCCGCTGAGCCGGGCATTCGGCCTCGTTGCTGGGTGTTGGCAGCCCAGGGGGGCTCAGGTCAGGGCCGTGCTGGGGTTCCCAGGCGGGGGACGGAGCGGGCCTCCACCAGGCAGCGGGGCCGAGGCTGCAGATGGCCGTCCTGCCACCTTGCAGGAGGGCGGGGGGTGGCGGCTCTCAGGAGAAAGCAGGCAAGCAGGAGGGAGACTGAAAAGAAACAGAGCTGCTGACGTCACCTCTGGCCCCGGGGCGCCAGGCCCACCCTACCCCCGTCTGAAGCTGGTGTGAATGGGGTTTCCTCCCGGTGGCCCCCAGCCCAGATGCACAGCAGAACCCAAGTCCCGTTTTCTAGCAAGCAGCCAGCTGCAAGTTCTCCGCTGCCCCAGGCTGGGCCCCAAGTAGGCCCCAGATCCCGGCCCGCCGGAGGGAAAGGGTCACAGCCTCCTCCATCCTGAGCTCCCCTGGAGCCCGAGTCCACAGAAGCTTCTTAGGAGCTCTGCGTGTTGGCTGAGCTCCCGCCCAGAGCATCGGGCAGCGTGCGACTCCGGGGGGGTACAGACCTGCGGGACAGCCATGTGCCTCCCTCGGCATCCACCCCAGCCCCCAAGTCAGCAGCCCTGCTGGGAGGCCTGCGGAACAAGGGGGCAAGGACCTGCTGCTTCAGGGCGCCAGTCCCTGGTGGCTGGGGCCCTGGGGTCACGGATCCAACCCCAGCTTCGGTGTCAATGAGAACCGGGGACCCCTCTTTGCCTGCTCAGTACCTGGGCGAGTCTGTGGGGACGGGTCGTGGTGAGGTCTACGCGGAGTATACGCTGCGTGCATGTGGTAGGGACTGTCTGACACCCTGCTGTTGGAGAGATTTGTTCAGAGAGACGAAGAGAGGGCTGAGGTCACACAGCGGGGCGGTGACAGCCAGGATGTGAGCCCGGGCCCTGAGGACAGGCCATCATCCCAGGCTCTGCTTCCTGGTTCCTGGGGTCCACCCTCAGCCATTGCACGCGGGGGCCCAGCAGGAGTCCAGCCCCTTCTTGGGCAGGGCCAGCAGCTGGGGGCCCGGAAATGGCCCTTCTTCCCGCTGGGCTGGCTTCGAGGCCCCAATCGGGGTGCCCGGCTTCCGCCGCCCCTTGTGGACAGATTGGTAGTTTTCCATCACGACAGCAAATGACAAACCTCACAGGAGGCCAGCTCGGCCTGGAAGACTGGCCAGCCCCAGCTCTGAGCAGCCTGGCCGGGGCGCCTTTCCAGAACCCGCCGGGCTGGGCTCGGGGGCCGGGCTCTCCCGCCATCTGCAAGCCTGGTGGCCGGCTGGTGCCCTCCACGGAGTGTTCACTGGGCCTCTGCGAATCACCCGGGTCCCACGGGGCTTGTACCAGTCCTGGGGCTACGACTGGAAAAGCAAGGCGGGTGGGGGGGACTTGCCCGCATCGCACAGCCGCATGCGGGGCCAGGAGATGGACTCGGGGCACGCCGTGGGCCGACCTCCCTCCGATTCCTGCACCGAAGCTGTGACTCCCCCCAGGACCTCAGATCTAAGTCTAAGGGTCTTTAAAGAGGTGATCTAAGTAAAGTGAGGTCATACGGGTTTTATCCAGTCTGACCAATGTCCTTACAGGAGGAGGCGATCGGGACACAGACACGCAGACGCACGGAGGGATGGCCGCGTGAGGCCGCGGGGAGCAGACGCTGTCTAGCCAGCAAGGAGAGAGGCCTCCGAGGGACCGGGCCTGCCGGTGCCTGGATCCCTGACTCCCAGCCTCCGGGCCACGGAAAACACGCACTTCTGCTGAGCAAGCCCCGGGCTGTGGCCCAGGGACCCTGACAGAGCGAACCTGGGACACGCGCTCCCAGCTGCCTCACCTGCACATGACACTATGTCCCAAAGCCACGTGCCCCTCGGAGGCAGCTTACCTGTCGCGGACCTCCCCCGGCCCCAGCCCTCCCCCCAGAGCCAGGTCACCAGCACACAGCAGCCCACGGTCTGTGAGGCTCTATTTGCTTGTGTGGCTCCGTGGCCTGACCCCCCACGAGACCACAGGTGCCACGCGGGCAAGGGCGGGCTAACCAACCCATGCCTGGTAGGCTGTGGGCTCTCAACAGATGTCCAAAGAATTACTAATGTGCGCTGTTTTGCCTGAATAGAAGAAATCGCGATGGGGGCACCACACCCCCGTGGGGTCTCATTGGTGGTGTGGCCGCCCTGCGTGAGCACGCGTTCAGTGACTGCTTCCTGACCGAGTGAGCGGCACCGCGGGCTGGACCAACTAGCGGAGAATGAACTTGGCCAGAGCGCCCCCCAGCAGCTGGACCGCCAGCCCTGCACGGGACCAGCCATTTGAGACACAGCCCTGCTGGAACGAGCCGCAGACCCGGATTTTCTGCCCCTTTCAGAGGAGAGCCTTGTTAATGCTCTTGGCGGCGGGACAGTGGGGTCCCATGGGCCTGGAGCTTGGGGGGGCTCCTCGGGGCTGGGCCTAGGGGTCAATGCACTGCGGCCTCTCCACCTTCTTCACTGTGGTCTCTGCTGTGTGTTGTGTGGTGTGAGCGAAGTCTGCGGGGACAGGGGAGGTTCCAGAATAGTGAGGGCCAGCTGGGCACCCCCCAGCATCCCAGGGCCGTGGGCCTGTGGGGAGGGGAAACAGGCTGCCCCAGCCTCCCCGGACCCCCTGCTGAGCCCGCCAGTGATGCCGCAGGCTCGATCCTGTCTCCTGAGGCCAGGCAGCCTCTGCCCCGAGCACAGCCATGGCTCCGGAGCTCGCTCTGGTGGGCCGACGCCCCTGTTCCCATCTCACAAAAGGACACAAGGCCCCAGGAAGGCCGGAAAGTCATGCCGCTGCTCAGTGGCCGCAGCCTTCCTTTCTCCCCCTGTGTCCTCCCAGCGCCCAGCAGAGGCACAAAGAATCTGCGAGCCTCGTGAGGCAGGAGCCCGACAGCCAGTGGGCCCACCCTGGAGGCCACTGGGGACCCCACCGCTGAGTCAGGGGACCCCATCTCTGACACCAGGTGACCCCACCTCTGACGCCAGGTGACCCCATCTCTGATGTCCAGGTGACCCCATCTCTGACACCAGGTCATCCCATCTCTGACACAGGTGACCCCATCTCTGACACTGGGTGACCCCATCTGATTCCAGGTGACCCCACCTCTGACGCCTGGGTGACCCCATCTCTGATGTCCGGGTGACCCCATCTCTGACACCAGGTGACCCCACCTCTGATGCCAGATGACCCCATCTCTGACACCCAGGTGATCTTATCACTGAGTCAGGGGACCCCATCTCTAATGCCCAGGTGACCCCATCTCTGATGCTGGGTGACCCCATCTCTGACACCAGGTGACCCCCATCTCTGACACCCTGGTGACCCCATCTGATTCCAGGTGACCCCACCTCTGACGCCAGCTTAAGGTTTCTCAGGCCTTGCTGCCCAGCCCCACTGGTCAGCAGCGAGAGCCCCTCCGACAGCCAGGCCAGCTCCATTCAGGGTCGTGACCTCTCCTGCTCTCCCTGCAGGCTGTGGGCTCCCAGGGGGCCTTTATGGGGAGAGCCCTGGGCTTCATTCCCACTCTGCAAAGCCAGTGCCTGGCAGAGCGCAGGCTCGTGCAGGGTTAGGGAGAGCAGGGGAGGGGGAAAGACGCACACGTGAGTGTGGCCGGCTCTGTGCTGGCCTTGACAGTGTCCGTGGAAACTGATCCTGACATCCGCGGTTGAAAGTCCGGGGGGGTGGGGGCAGGCGGCTCCTGTGTAACATGGAAAGGTCAGTGCAGTGCTTACAAGGACTGGACAGTCTCAGGGGGTAGTGAGCTCTCCGCCACTGGAGGTATGGAAGGGGGAGCACTGGGCTATGGGACCTGCATGTCTCTTCCGGCCTCAAGGAAGCCTGTGCTCTTCTCCCCATCTTGCTGCTGGGGCCTCACGCCCCCACATGCGGAGACCCCAGGGCAGGCCAGCTGCCCCTCTAAGCCCACCCTATACTCCCCTCTGTGGCTTCTCTGATTCTCTGGAAAATCAGGAAGGAACTGGGAAGCCTGAAGTCACACTGAGCGCCCAGCCTTAGCGACCGGACACCTCCGCCCCGGGCCAGCTGACACGGGGTTCCCCTTGAGGCCACGCCCCCATCATGCCGTGGGGGTCCCCACAAAGGCGTGGGTGTGACCAGGCCCCAGAGGGGGCAGGCCCCAGGGTGCCTGGGCTTTGCTATCGTTTCGGGCCATACTCCAGGCACGTCTGACACTGTCACTGGTTCCTCGGGCTGGCAGGTCGCAGGGGTGCCGGGTGGTGGGCCAACCCCACTGGGGCCGCGAGGGCCAGGCCAGTAGGACCCCCGGCCTGGGCAGAGTGGCATCCGTAGTGGGAGAGCCTCCTGGCGCGGCCACCCGCCCGCTGTGAGCAACGGCTTCATCTGAGCCAATTAAAAGAGGGCTCATTTTGCTTTAAATTCGATTTGCGACGGCAGGACACTCCAGGAAACGGGTAAGGGAATTGTTGTCACAAGCATTTTGGCTTTCTATATCCTGGGCGGGGTGATCCCGAACAGTGGCTCCAGCGCTTGGAATCGTTTCTAGGACGACAAAATAAAAACAGAGCCGGCCTCCATTGGCGCAGGGACCGGGAACCCTGTCGTTTCACGGAGCGGCTGGGGTTTTACCTTGCGGATGACACCCAAAGTGATGAAGCACCAGGAGACATGTGGGACTCCTGGGCCCGGACCCACCTCAGCTGCTCGACGGTTCATCTCAGGGCTGCTCGCCGCGGGGAAGGAGCATGGACCAGCACAAAAGAAAGCCACCTGCCTCTGTGCACACGACACAGGGCTCTGGAGGGCCCCTCCCACGCCCCGAGCTGCCTGCTCCCGGGAACAGGAGGCTAATTAACATCAGGGCTAGGGGCGGCCCGTGGGGACTCAGTGTGGCTTCGAGGGAGCCTCTCTTCATTGGTTCCCTCTCTGGAGCTCAGTTTGCTGGTCTGTAAAATGGGACCGTCCTTCCCTGCTTGGCAGAAGCGTGAGAAGCAGAGGGAGCTGGCACGCAGAGGGCTCACAACAGACACCTGCTGCAGGGCCCACGCTCCTGTCTGTTCCTCTTTATTTTATCATCCTCAGTGACGCCCCTCTCTGGGCCTCCCCACAAAGTGGGGAAGGGGTTCTCGGACGGGGTCACCCTTCGGGTATCTTCCATGCAGCGTTCTGGGAGGGCTGCACGAGGTTCCTCTGTCTCCGTGGGTGCTGNGGGGGGGGGGGGGGGGGGGGGACCCGCCCACTAACGTTTGAACATGTGGCTTCAGCAGCCGGGGTGCACGTGCAGTGGAAAATACCCCGCACCCCAGCGCCCAGCCTGGAGTGCCTGCTCCTTGCTCTGAGAGCCGATTGTGGGCCGACCCCCCGCAGGACGCCCCGCATGGCCTGGGACCCAGCATCCGGCCGCGGACACACGCCCTGGCCGTTCACGGGGCTGGGAATCCGGGATGATCCTGGTCGGGCGTGTCCGTGGGTGAAGAAGGACAGCCCTGCTCTGGGCCCTGGGGGGGGCCCGCTCTGCCCGACCCCGTCCTCGCCAGGATGGCACACGCTCCCGCGTTCAGATCCTCCCTGGGCCCCTCCCAGCTGGGACGAGGGGGACCGTGCCCGGCCCGGCCCTGGAGACCTGCGGCTCCGGAGGGCTTTCCGGACCTGAAGCCCGGGCTGTGTCGTGAGGGGCCTGGGAGGGGCTCCGGGGAAAGACGGGAAAGGCGCTCCTGGCGGAGGGCGCAGCATGAATTAATAAAGAGGCAGGAGAGGCAGATTGAGGGGATGAGCGGGCAGGGGTGGAGGAGCTCACAGCCTGCGAGCCAACGGCAGTGCGGGCCTGTCCTGGGGCCCCGGGGGCCCTGCACCACTGAGCTTTGCAGCCCAAAGCCTCTTTCTGGCACCAGGTGCATAGGCCCCGTCTCAGCCGCTGGGCCGGCCCCTCCCCGTGATGGTCGGGCCACAGCCGTACCCACCGTCCCCGTCCCCCCACCCCCCAGCCGGCTAGGGCCTGGCCCGGGACGTGGGGCAGGCTCGGGGGCGTTGGTGGAACACGTAAGAAATAGCCCAGCCTGAGGTTCAGCTATCCACACCCCCGCAGCAGAGATGGTGTCTCGAATGCCCCTCCAGGGGTCTCCCCGGTCCTGCAAGCCCGCTCTAGAGGACACGCCTCGGGGTCAGGGAGGGCTGTGGGGTGGCCCCCAGCCCAGGCCCGGCCAGGCTTCCACAGCCTGCGCGTCTCCAGCTTGGCCCGGGCCCCCGGCGGCAGAGCCCCGGCGTGCGTCCTGTTTCCCCTCTCTCCATCACCGCCGGGCAGCTCGGACCACATTCTGTGCCCGGCCAGGAGAGCAGGATGCCCTTAAACGGGGCTTTCTGGCCCGGCATTCCCCCTTTCCCTGCACGGTGATCCTTATCTTGACAATAATAATCGCATTGTACCCCAGGCTTTCACTGTGAGCAGCCGCAAATCCTCTTGGCAAGAAAGAGGCACGATTTTGGTCCCCGGGGCTCTCTTCTGGCCCCGCGCTGGTGGCCGGCTCTGCTGCCCAGGCAGACTTCAGAGCGTGGCCCTGCACCCTGGCTCTGGCCCCGCCAGGAAGGGAGGCTGGGAAGTCGGGTCGGGGTCATGCAGCGAATGGACCCACGGGGCCTGCCGGGGTCCCTCTCGTGCAAACCAGACGCTTCCACCACCCAAACCCCTCACCTTGCTTCTCCGCCCAGCAACGTGGGGTGCTCTCGACAGCTCAGCCGCTCCAAAAGGAGGGTGGCCCTTAGGAATGGGGGAGGCAGCTGGAGGCCCCCCGCCCCGGACACTCGTGGCAGACTCAGAGCAGGGACACAGGGACACGGCTCCTCAGCTCCGAGGCGCTGGACTTCTACGCTCCTGGGATTCACCCCCTCCCATCCCTGGAAGCCCCCCTCCCACGTCTACATAGCACCTCCCGATGCCCCCTGGCACGCAGGAGAGGCGCCCCTCCCTGCCCACAGAGAGCCACAGGCTGACATGTGGCCAGATGCCTGTGTGGTCCCACATGGGGCCGTGGGGCCCCCTGGGTGCCCGGGGCATCTCCAGCCTGGCGCCCTCCCGCCTCTCCCCTGCATGCGGAGGTCCGCCTGGTGGGGGTGGCTGGCGGGGCGGGGACGCGGCGATCAGCTTGGCCACGGCTGCCCAACCAGACTCAAGACGGGTCTGCAGGAGCGTGTGTTTTGATCCGAGGCTGCACTGGAATATTTGAGTCCTGCCGACGGATGTGGTATAAAAAAACAGCCGGCTGCCAGCGCCGCCGGGAAGGACCGCTTCCTCGCCAGCAAGTGCCGCGGCAACGTGTTCCCTCCCGCCCCGCAGCCCCCACCCCCGGAGCCGGGGGCAGAACACGGAGAGCGGAGCTGCTTTTCTAAACTATTCATTCTGCCTGCTCCGAGTAATTTTTTTTTTAATTCCATACTGAGCAGTAATGGATTATTTGGATTATTCCTTTTCCCCCTTTTGTACGAGCTCAGCAATTGAATTAAAATTCAAGAATTAATTTAAACAAATGTATGTCTCTGTATGTCTCCAAGAACCGCACCGGGGCTGGGCTGGGGCTCGGTCAGGCGCTCGGGCCGATCCCCCCACTCGGGGCCCAGTCCTCCTTGATCTTTTTGGGGGATGCTCCTTCATTCTGTCTGAGAGATCCCCAGAGCCGAAGGGGAAGCGTTGGGCAGAGAGGAGACCGTGTGAAAGGCTTCTCCGGCGGCGAGGCCCAGGGAACACCATGGTCACAGGACACCAGAGCCAGGTGCTCGGGGCCTGGGCTCTGGAGCTGGACGTTCCTGGGCTCCCGGCGTGCCCCCCACTTACACCGGTGGGCCCCGGGGCTCAGTGTCCCCAGCGCCGCAGAATGGGGTCGACGGTGAGCCTGGCACCCTGAGGTAGACGCGTGTGATGGAGCAGGACGCAGCGGGCTGACCAGAGGTCCGGGCCCCCCACTCCCTGCCGTACAGAGCTCCCCCCGAAGACGGCCTCGGGCCGCGTGGGAGCACCCTCAGGGAAGCAGCAGCCTCCCCGCAGCAGCGCGCCGGTGGAGACAGCGAGACTCCGAGCCAGCCAGCTGGCCCGTGTCCCTGCGGCAGGTCAGGGTGAGAAGCCAGGTTCCGGCTCTGTTTATCCAGCTGAAAAGACGGCCTCTCCAGGCGGCAATCACCAGCGAGTGGTGAACATCTGCTCGCTGAATGGGGTATTAAGCACCAGGCGCCGGCGGGCCCGGTGACAGCCCTGGAAGGTGCAATTCTTGCAATCAGGGACCGAGCGGAGCAGGCTGAGCTGACTTTCTTCCATGGGCCGCGCACGTTCCACGCTGCACGCTCCTGGGGCAGACTGGGGGCACGCCCCCCAGAAGCCCCGAGTAGGGGTGTCGTTTCCCCGCGGCACCCGGGGGAACTGGCCGTGGCGTGGGGAGGCCGGGGCCAGCTGTGCCGTCTCCAAGAGAAGATCCCTTGTCGGAGGGGGGCCCCCCGATTCAGTTGGCAGGTGGGACCACAGATCAGCCAGCCCAGCGGGGGCCTGAGCTTCCAACAACCACCCCCCACCTTCACAGAAGGGGTGCTGATGTCCGAGGAGCACAGGGGTTTGTCCGGGCCAGCTCAGCCAGCCTGCGCCAGAGCCGGACCTCTGACATGGACTCCCCGGCGGGCCCCTGCCCAGGGGTGGGTCAGGGATGCCTCCGCTCAGCCTTGACCAGGCGGGGGCCACCCCGCCCCCGCGCTCTCCGTCTCAGCTTCCGCACCTGCCCCGGAGCCTAAACACAGCGATGAGAGTGTCCTCACAGCACTGAGTGTGGGCGTGGTCCAGGGAAGTTCTTCCAGGAGGGGGTGTCCTGAGGACCCATATCTCGGGGTGATGGCTGGGGCAGCTGCAGAGGAGGGTTCTCCAAGGAACAGCCCCACACATCAGACCGGGGAAGGGGCCCGCCCTGGCTCCTATTTCAGGGGACAGGCACTTGGGAACGAAAGGCAGGACCTGGGGCTAAGCCATCCCAGGGACGCACTCATGGCCACCCCAGGTCAAGGACAGATGGGTGGTGATCCAAGAGAGAGCTCGGCTTGCAGGTGGGCTGGCCAGGGAAGGGTCCGTGTCAAAGGCGAAGGGGAGCCCCGAGAGGGAGTCACAGGAGGATAGGACAGTCACAGCAGGGTCTGCAGAAGGAGCCCCCCCCCACACAGCCAGGAGTCTGCAGGCTCTGTGAGGGGAGCTGAAGAGTCTAGGGTGAGGACCGCTGCACTTAATGCTGGCTTCTTCCAGCCACCCCTCCTCAAGGCTCGGTGTGGCGTACCGACACCCTAGGGTGTGGGGCAGGGCTGAGCAAGTTCTCCAGTATGGAATCAGGATCCGGGGGCTCCTCTCGGCCTCCACCCCACCCCACCTATGGGCAGGTCTCACCCACCCTACCTCCTGCAAAGTGGCAGACCCACAATGTGCTCAGTGGCGGGGGACTGACCCAAAGTTACTGGGGGGGGCAGGTAGAATTGGAGCCTCAGATCGCGAGAGCCCTGCCTCCCTGCCCGGGGAAGGGGCTCCCAGGCCAGGAACTGGGAGTGGGAGCAGGGGTGGGGATGAGTCTCTAGGATCTAAAGTGGGACCCAAGCTGGGGGGGGGAGCAGTTCTTGGTTTCTTTTACCTCTCAGCCAATGACAGCACAAGAATTTTACCTTTCGTATCAAAAAAAAAAAAAAAAGACCCCCCCCCTTCTCCTGCAAGAGGGGATGTCGGTACTCTGGAGACCAAGACTGTCCCCCTTCTACCCCCGGGGGAGGGCGGGCAGGGTGAGGTCCGGAAGGCACCCCGCCCCCACCCCCGAGGGCGGCTTAAGGACTGACAGCTGCACCCAACACTTAGATTACAAAGGTTTATTTAGAAAATAGTTTGGTTGTTTGGCTGTCGTTTCTGGCAAACAGTTAAAGACTTTCAATAACCAAAGACTGTGGGTGCCTCTTTCCTCCCCCCAGACAGCCGCCCCCACCAGGTCCTGGGGAAGTCAGCCCTTGCTCAGAGGTGGATCTGGGTGGCGGTGGGTGCTGGGGGGGCTCCTCTGTCGCCCGTTGGGGACGCTGCATTCCCCTCTGCTGTCTCAGACGCTGACCTCACAGCCAGCCGCCCCTCTGCAGGAGCCCCCAGGGCCGGATGGGGCCGAAGGCCCAGAAGCAGCCCTTTGCTGAGATGGAAAGGCAGAGGGGTGGCCCCTCTCTCCTCCCCGCCTCCCCGGGGGACCCGCCGTCTCTCAGCCCAACACTCCTGCCCTGCCCTCCCCTCCCCTACGCCCCGGAGGCCAATCCGTCCCTGGGTCTCTGCTCTCCCCGGGGGGGCGGGGGGCCGTCCAGGGCCTGCGGGCCGGGCGCCGCTCACTGCCTGAAGCCCCTTCTCCGCCGCCGGAAGAGGATGTGCTTGAAGGAGCGTCGGAAGTCCTGGTTGAAGACGGTGTAGATGACCGGGTTGAGCGAGCTGTTGCAGTAGCCGATCCAGAAGAAGAACTTGAAGAGCGGGTCGGGCACCTGGCAGGCCTCGCGGCAGATGCCGTACAGGCTGTAGCTGAAGAAGAAGGGGAACCAGCAGAGCACGAACACGCCCATGACCACGGCCAGCACGAAGGTGAAGCGCTTCTCGCGCGCCTGGGCCACCTTGCGGCGGCACACGCTGCTGCGCGCCCGGCGGCGGCGCGACAGGAAGAACTCGACGGAGCGCGCGCTGGCGCGCGACAGCCGCC